>OZ030013.1:9540000-10107500 GCA_964023405.1 Apodemus agrarius
TTATATAGTCTTCACTATTAGACGTCAATATTATAAATAGGAAACCTTTACAAGCCCTTGTGGTTTTGAGAAAAGATCTTGTTCTACATCTCAAGCTGGTCTTAAGCACACTGTCTTCTTGTTTCAGCTTCCAGAGCACCTGAGAATACAGATGTGTGCCATCACACCAGCCCCATAAATTGTCTACAATTGTCTTCTTCAACCTAGGACTCAATCTGTGTCTTAAACTGTTACATGTTCCCTTAGTAGCTCACATATCTGTCTTTATAGGTATCTATTTGTATCTTTTGTTCTTTTTTCATGTTTACTCTTATGGGCCTTTGTTTTCTTATAGCATAACTTTTGATGAACCTACTTTTCAAGATGGACTTCTGAAAAAGTTTATTAGTTTTTATTTATATTTATGATTCATCCTCTGTTGAGTTTTGTATGATGCGACAGATATATAAAGACATACCCAAATATATATTTATCTGAATGATCATATACAGCTCTTCCAATTCATTTTATTACCTGGTGGTGTTAACAAAAATAATTAAACTTATTCTTCTTTCTTGATGAATTATTTGTGCCTTTTGACATGAACTCTGTATTTTAGTGGGTAATGGTTTTACCCACTAAATCTTTAATTTAGATTTACGGTGGTACAAATCTCCCTATCATATACACAAACTTCAAGATTCCTTTAGCTATTTTATGCTGTTTTACATTTACATGTAGATTTCATAATCATTTCATCATTGGCTATAAGATGACATCATTGACTTCTCTATGCACTGCCTTCTATCTTTTGATAATCTAACTTGCTATATAACCCTCAAGAGACAAAGCTAAGATTTAAAGGTTTATTTTTTTGACAAAGCTTCAAAAAAAGTCTTCCCATTACTTTTTTGTCTTAACTTTTGCAAACTAAAAGTAGTTGTTTCACCCAATATGAACTGCGACTCTCTAAATCCTGTGGTGTTCATCATTTTACTCATCTTTGCTTTCCACATGGTAGTTTCACTATTCTGCTTCAAGATTGTTCATCTAGCTTAGTGTTTAGCTGTTTTGCTTTCATTAAATTTGGGACTCTTTGTCTATTCTCCAAATGTTTTATGCCCCTTTCAACATTCTTAATTGCATATGTGGCTAAGGGTCTCCCATGGTCCAGCTGGCTCGTAAGTTTATGTTTTTAAGACCAACATATCTTTTATCCTTGGTTAGGATAATGCCAAAGCACTTGCAATTAAACACACTTGCTCTTTAGCACCTCTCTCCCAAAGTATCCTGTACACATTCATTTAGCTTTGATTTTCAGAATTTCCATGTGCACGTGACAAGTTCGTCAAGTCCTCCAGCATGCCTAGCCACTGACCCGTTAACTGCAGTCTGCGCACACATCAGATGTGTGGTGACTGAATACTCAGTGATTTCCCTTTGATACTTAATCCTAGTTCCTAGTTCCTTAATCATTGTTTCCATATGAAATTATTTTGTTAACTTTAAATTGAACCTTGTGAATTATATAAAACTAAAGGTACTGGTGTTTCCCTCTCGAGCTTCTCACAGTGTTACTTCTCATAGTTAACTTGGCCCTGGTTGCGTGGCATATGTGTACTGAGCTCATCATGACCTTCATTCTTCATCTTCTCCTCGCTGCTATGCTATCGATATTTGGAAACTCCCTACTTTAACAACCATAGAGCCATCCAAGGGAATGAGAAGTCCTGCGTAGAGCTGTGCTTTCTTCACTCCAGGTTTTCCTTCTTGATTTCTTGAACACTGGCAAGCCCATCTTCAAAGTTCATATTTCTTCACCTGGATCCTGAAGCCATACTCTGTGATTTTTTTTAAGTTCTAGTTATCCAGAGTTCTGCGATTTGGACAATGCTTTTGCCAAACTCAAATGAAAAAAAGACCTCATCAGCTACCCAACTCTGCTTATGAATGAATTTTTGTGCTCTTTTTGGTCATAAACTCCCATGTCTTAAATACCTGCTGTTGTATTTTTCTGGGCATTTATAATTCTTAGTTCTAACTCTGCTGCTATTATTGGAACTAGAAAAGAATGCTTCTGTTTATTTTATTCCAGTTGTCATGAGCATTATGATTCAAATATTTTCAATCTATAAAACCTGACAGCTGATTTTTGACTTCACCAGGAATAGTTCAATGCTCTACCCTATACACAAATGTGTTTAGACACCACCCACAAAGGATCAATTTAATCCTAAAAGGAGCTTTGCAGACAGGCATGTTTATTTGATTCTACACGGAATGGAGGAAAACTGAGAGCCTGCTGCTCAGAAAAGTTCAAAAGTTGTAAAAGGAGTTAAAGAACCACAATAGCCACAATGTCTTGTCTTGTTATATAGTCCTCTCCACTCTCAAATCTTCAAATGTTAGCAGCACTGATGAGTATCATCAAATAAATCATTATAATTTAATAATTAAAATCATGGGATTCCTAGTATGGCATTGTTTGTTGTCATGGATTATGACAGAGCCTCCATATGTAACTGATCAATTCTAAAAGAGCAAATGACATAAAAAATTGTGATGAGAATTAAGGGTGTTCTCTCAGCCACATATCTGATCCATGGACAAAGTGCTCGGCATGAAATTTTGCAATAACCATTGAATAAGTTTTATTATAATACCATATGAAAATATAATCTCCTTCAAAAAATAAGAAAAATGTTTTATGATACGTTTATATCAATCTATCACAGCTGGGAAAATCATTGCAGTGTTGTGAAACAGAGATAGAAATAGGCATTTATTAGAGATATATTATGTGCTAAATACTGATTCATGCATTTTGACTTTGATTATATTTCATTTCCCCAATCCTACAGGGTAAATAACAGTCTGTCTTTTCAGATAAAGACAATGAGTCAGGCATAAAATACTTAGAGACAAGTTACCTAACATCAGAAAGCAAGAATTTCTCAGGCAGCATGAGAGCCTTGGTTGACAAAGCATATTTCACTTCAAGGGGCAAAGATGAATTTCTGTGACTCCATGGTCAGAACAAAGCCATTGCAAATTCTAATTATCTGACTAATTATCTAACACTATCTGAGATTTCAACACATTTCAGAGTTTCTTCCTCAGTTTCTTATCCACCCCCCCCCTCGGCCCCGGCCACTGCAGCATGGTGTTCTAATTTCTTCCTTCAAATCTAATGCCAACATAATCTGATTATAATCTGACCTTTCTGTCATTGTGTTTATCTATTTTACCATTATTGGATTGGCTCCTAAATTTATTTTTATTATGTTCAAGTCTTTTATGTGAAACATAAACACATACTTGTACTGCTTTAGGCAAGGGGAAGAGTGAATTAGACTAGTATAGTCTTGTCTCTGTCTAGAAGGCTTTAATTGTCTTAGCAAATCATTACTTGACCACTAACTGGTTTACCTAGAAAATACATTCCATACAAGCCTCTAACATGGACTCTGTTAGAACACTTTGCAGAACAAACAACCCCAATAATATTGATATTTGAAAGTGGTTCACTCATTACAAAAAAAAAAATACATTCAGCACTACAAATATCAGGCATTATATGTAAGATTCAAGGTATTAGCCCTAGACATATGAAAGGACTAGTGAATTGGAACAGTAGCCACATAAGTGGGAGGAGACATCCCAACATGAGATGACAATAGGTAAAGAAGAGGGAGAACAACATTAGATTTTACTCAGCAACACTCCAAAGTACTTTTTTAAACTAGACATTAGTCTGTTGAATTTATACTACTTGATAGAGATAGAGTCATATTTTTATTATTAAATTACTTTATTTATTTACATTCCAAAAGTTGTCCCCCTTTCTGGTCTTCCCTCCTTGAGTTCTTCATCACATCCCCCTCATCCCCACCCCTGAGAGGGTGTTCCCCTTATCCTCAAGTTTTCACATAATTAATCCCATCCTCTTCCACTGAGACCATATAAGGCAATCCTCTGCTACATATGTGTCTGGGGTCACTAACCAGCCTGTGTATGGATATGCTTATTGGTTTTTGGCTTAGTCTCTGGGACTACTGAAGGGTGAGGTTAGTTGACACCATTGTTCTTTCTATGGAGTTGCAATCCTTTTCAACTCCTTCAATCCTTCCTCTAACTCTTCCATATTGGTCCCTGATCTCACTCCAATGGCTGGCATTTGTCTCTGCCAGTTGCTGGTAGAGCCTCTCAGAGGACAACCATGCCAGGCTCCTGTCTGTATGTACAATATAGCCTCAGTAACAGTGTCAGGATTTGGTGTGCATGCAGGGGATGAATCCCAAGTTGGGCTGATCATTGGGTCACCTTTCTGTCAGGTTCTGCTCCATTTTAGTCCCCGCATTTCCTTTAGACAGGAACAATTCTGGGTAAAATTTTTTGAAGATGAGTGGGTGGCCCTCTGCATCGACTGGGGGCAATGTCCATCAACTGGAAGTGGTCTCTTCCAGTTCCATTTCTACATTGTTGGGCATTTCACCTAATGGCATCCCCATTGAGTCCTGGAAGCCTCTCACATGCCAGGTTTCTGGAACTTTCCAAAGGTTCACCTGCCCCTATCCCACACTACTGCATATTTCCATACATTCTCCAGGCCTTCTGGGCACCATTCCTGTCTCTCTCTCCTGATCCTGCCTTTTCTTTTCCCTTCCCCATACACTCTCCCACTCATATTCCTCCCTTCTTCTGCCTCTCACAAAATTTTTGTTCCCCTTCTAAAAGGTTTTCAGGTATGCACACTTGGGTCTTCCTTCTCATTAAGCTTCTGGCAGTCTGTGAGTTGTATCATGTGTATTTTGTACTTTTAGCTAATATCCACTTACTACTGAGTACATATCATGCATGTCATTTTGGGTCTGGGATACCTCACTCAGGAGAATATTTTCTAGTTCCATCCATTTGCCTGCAACATTCATGGTACCCTGCTTTTTAATAGCTTAATAGTATTCTATTGCAAAAATGAACCACATTTTCTGTATTCATTCTTAGTTGAGAGATATATGGGTTGTTTCCAACTTCTGGCTACTATAAATAAGGGTTCTATGAAAATAGTAGAACATGTATCCTTGTGGTTTGGAGTAGCATGTTTTGAGTATATTCCCAAGAGTGGTATGGCTAGATCTTCAGGTAGATCTATTTCAAATTTCCTGTGGAATCTCCAGATTGATTTCCAGAGTGAGGTACAAGTTTGCAATCCCACCAGCAATTGAGGAGTGTCCCTCAGTTGTGTATACTATCTTATCATCCACAAATGTTGATAAATTTAATTATTACTTTCTAATTTGTATCCCCTTACTCTCATTTTGTTGTCTCATTGCTCTATCTATAACCATAACTTCAGTTTCTTATTGAACAGAAAGGAAGAGAGTGAGTAGCCTTTTCTTCTCCCTGATTTTATTAAAATTGCTTCATTTCTCTCCATTTAATTATTATATTAAATTATTATATAATTATATAAATATAATATATTAAGATATATTATATTATTATATTAAATAATATTGGGAGTTGTGAGCCTAGCCTTTAACAAATGAGTCATTTCTCCAGCCCCAAAAATAGGGGAATGCAAGTCAGGATATTGGAGGGGGGTTGAGCAGGGGGAGGTGAGATGGGATAGGGGGGTTTCAGTGGGGTAATTTGGAAAGGGGTTAACATTTGAAATGTAAATAAAGCAATTATCTAATAAAAATTTTAAAAAATACTGGGGGTTGGTTTGCTTTCATTATGTCTATGTATGGGACTTGAACTACTGCTCTTTACAAAACTTTTAACATGAATGTGTGTTAGATTTTATCAAAGTCTTCTTCAGAATCTAATAGAATGATCATGTGAATTTTTTCTTTGAATTGGCTTATACAGTAGATTAAATTGATGTACTTTCATATATTGGACCATCTCTGCACTCCTGAGATGTAGTCTACTTGGTCATGTTGAATGATGGTTTTGATGTGTTCTTGGATTAGGTTTGTGAGAATTTTTTTGAGTATTTTTGCTTTGATATACATAAGCAAAAAAGTCTGAATTTCTCTTTCTTTGTTGAATTTTTGGGTAGGTACCAGAGTAACTGTGGCTTCACAGAATCAATTAGGTTGTGTTCTTTCTGTTTCTATTTTGTGTAATAGTTTAAGGAGTATTTGTATTAGCTCTTCTTTGAAGATCTGGTAGAATTCTGCACTAAAATCATCTGGCCCTGGGCTTTTTTTGATTGAAAGGTTTTTAATGACTGTTTCTATTTCCTTAGGGGTAATGACTCAGTTTAGATAGTTTATCTCATCTTGATTTAACTTTAGTATGTGGTATCTTTGTAGAAAATCACCTATTTTATCTAGGTTTTCCAGTTTTGTTGAGTACAGGCTTTTGTACTAAGATCTGATATTTTTTTAAATTTCCTCATTCTCTACTGTTTTGACTCCCTTTTATTTCTGACTGTGTTAATTTGTATACTGTCTCTCTGTCCTTTAGTTAGTTTGAGTAGTGGTTTATCAATCCTGTTGATTTTCTCACAGAAATAGCTATTTTGTTCATTCTTTATATTGTTCTTGGTTCTTTTCTCTTACTGCTTTTAATTTTATTTCTTTGTTTTGTTCATTTAAAATTTTTATTAATATTTGACAGGAGGAATTTTTTTCTGGTCTCATCTGTTTCCTGTTCCATAGGTTTCTTATACATTTTTGGCCATCTCTTGCTTTAAATTAAGGAAGTTTTCTTCTATGAGTTTTTTGAAGATGTTTTCTGGCCCTTTGAGCTGGGAATCTTCACTCTCCTCTACTCCTGATATTCTCAGCTTTGTTCTGTTCATGGTGTCCTTGATTTCCTGGATGTTTTAGGTTAGGAGCTTTTTATGCTTTCTATTTTCTATGACTGTTGTGTCAGTATCTTCTACTGGATCTTCTAAGCCGGAAACTCTCTTCTATCTCTTGTATTCTGTTGGTGAGGCTTGTATCTGTAATTGCTGATTTCATTCCTAGGTTTTCCATCTGTGATTTCTTTATTGTTTTTATTTTCAAGTTTATGTCTTGGACTGCTTTGTTCAATTCCTTCACCTGCTTCATTGTGTTTTTCTGTATGTTTTTAAGGAATTTGTTTCCTCTTTAAGGTCTCCTACCTGTTTACCTGTGTTTTCTTATATTTCTTTAAGTGAATTATTTATATCATCTCTAAAGCCTCTATTATCATCCATCTTGCCCCTTGCTATCTGGTTTTCTCTCCTGTTAACTGGCCTAGGGTCTCTGTCTCGAGCCCAAGTAGAGCTATTTGACCCAGATGAGAGCAGGTCTCTTGGGAGGAATGCAGTATTGACTCTGGTGGGGGGCGGGGTCCTGTATCCCTGGTTTGGGCATTGTTCCCAAGACCTGGTTATGACACACCTCCTGAGAGACAGGCAGGCTGTATCCCTGGTTATGGTAAATCTCCTGAGAGACGGGCAGGCTGTGGTGTATGGGAGAGGAGCTAGCATGCCAATCTTCCTCAATAGGGGTACAGAGCAGAATAAAAATGGGATTGGTGCAGAGTGGAGAGGTCCTGCATTCACTGGACTCCATGTTATTTTCACTGCAGTCTCACCTGTCTCCCTGGTTATGTCATATCCTCTGGGATACAGGCAGGCTGTGGGATGTAGGGGAGCAGCAGGCACCCCCATAAACCCTGGCGTAGGTGCAGACAGGAAGGACAAATCACAACTTTTAAGAAGTTGATAAAACAGTGCCAATAACAATGAACCACATATTTAAAGTTAAAGAAAATACAGATATAAAAAATGGCAAATCACTGGCCAGAAAAAAAAAAAAACTGGTTCAGCTATCCACTCTGCCTTAAGCAGCTAATGTATATTGGCAGATATTACTTAAGCATTCTGAATTATATGGTGCATCCATTTGTTCTTGTGAGTTCTGTGGCAATGGTGCTTTAGGATACAATAGAGTAATAGGGATCTGTTGTGTCAAGTCAACATGTGAAAAGCGTCCAAGACACATTTTCTTAAGAATATGACTTACTTTAATTTTCATAACTAGACTGTGGTAACTGGAGCTAGAGATCTGTGGAGTTTCTGCATGATTGATAGATTATTTTTATGTATCTATACAACATATAAAGCTTCCAGCTATATACACTGAAATGAGATATTTCCACAGATTTCATTTTTATCACAGTTGCACAAAGTGAAACCTGAGGCAAGGGCTGTGTCCTCTGCATAGTCTAGGGATTGATGTTCCTCCTTAGTGTTCAACCCTACAATACTGACTTGAATCTATTGTTTAGTGGATGTCAAAACCTAAATATTTAAGGCATTTAATTTGGATTTAAATAGATAATTCTGAAATGCTTGTAGTTAGTCTAGACACCATTGAAGCTCTGTAAGCTCAAGACAATGGTATAAATTAACTTGAACAGAATCTTTGGCATAATAAGTGGGCCCTAATGTAAAAACTTAAAAAAACTTTGTTATAGAAAAAAGAGACAGGTACCTAGCCTTGAATTCATAATTCAAGTGATTTGGGCTGAATGTAGAACCATTCTAATTTTGAGGTAATTGTAATGATTTTATGCTGCAATTAAACTTTCCTTTTGTAATTATTACTCTTGAAAGGAACCCCCATTTTAATATTCTGAAATATTAAGATCATAATAGTATTTTCAATAGCAAGACCTATTTTTAAGCTGTGAGAAAAGGCTAATAATAAAGTATAAATTCTTCTGGTACTGATAAAATTTGTGTGACACGTGGGAACATGAAATTAATGAAATAGCAAACTATTGCATAAGAAAAAAACACTTCAAAGTTTGACCCTAAATGGGGATTGACACAACGGAAACAATGCCATTACCAACAACAAAATATCTAAGCATTAAGAAACAGAAGTTTGGTAGATGATAAATGAGAAGACAATCAGGAGGTGGTGGCAAATAAAAACTAATATTAACAAAGAATGAGACTGTAAATTAAACGAACATATAATTATGTGTTTACAGAGTGTGGTGGTTAAAAACTAATTTCAACTTGATAGACTCTAGAGGCAAATGTACCTTAGGTAGACCTAAGAGGTAAACCTCTAAGCATGTCTATGAGGCCATGTCTAGAATCACATAACTGAGGCAGGAACACGCACACTAAGTGTCCTCCATGGACTGAGGTTCTGGACTAAAGAACAAGGAGAAAGCAAGATATCCCTGCCACACCCGCTATTCTCTTCCTGACTGCAGATGTGATGTGACTGACTTGTGTTACCACTGTCATGACTTGCACATCATAACGGACTTTACTCTGTAATAAGCAAATGACCTGTGTCTCTAGACATGGATGTTTCAATAGCTCAGCTTCTAATATCTCATGATAATTGGATGTTCACTTTGTACACATTCTCTAAATTGCAGGGGTGTGCCATCTTTAGCACCTGCTACATGTTAGTTCTAACACCTGAGGCCTAACTCAGTTTATTGAGGTTTAGTTTTGATTTGTCTGTCTCATCAGTTTTGTATCATTGACATAGGTATAAATGTAGGTATAGGTATTGATGATTGCTTTATCTTCCTATGTATTTCACATTACCATTACCTGTACATGGATATTGCCTATAAGGGCCATAGTTTACATCTTTTTCAATAGGCTAACTACATGGCCTAGAATAGAACTTAGACTTGCAAGTGCTAAAACCGAGATGATTTTATTCCATACTTTTGCTTACTTCCACTATCTTATGTGATATGAATACTATATTTTAGTTTGGGTTGCTCTGTACAACTTCCCAAACTTAGTATTAAGCATGCCCCAAAAGGCCACATGTTAAAATGTTGACTCTCGGATTGGTAATCCAGTAAGGTGGTGGGCCCTAGACCAAGGAAGATTGTAGGAAGTCCTTAGCATTTTGGGGCTGTGCCTTTGAAGGAGAGTGTGACTTCTGGTCTCTTTTACTTATTTTGCCTTATAGACCTGAGGTAGGAAATTTAATTTCACCACATCTTCTTCCATTGTGCTTTATCACAGCCCAGAGCCAATAAAGGAAGCTATCATGGACTGGAATCTTTAAAACTCTGAGTCAAATAATATCTCTATGTTAATGATCTCAGTTGCCTTGCTATAGTAAAGAAAAGGTAACTAAAATACCACCAAAACAAACAAAAACCAAGAATATGTGGATTTTTTTACATAAAATCTGAATTTAAATAATTTGAGAAACAAAACATTTACATAACTATCTTTGATCAAATTTATGTGATAATTACTTTATTACAATATTTTAATCATATGAGCTATAAAGTGTCATTGTTCATGAGTAGTGAGAGGTATCAAACTCAGTGGTGTTTGTTACTAACTCTAAAGTCTAATGCAGTATTTGATGAAAGAGTACTAGCCTGGATTAGTATCATTTAGATTCACAGGCCTTTAAACAGCACTGAAAGAATAATTCACAGTGGTTATGAGGAAAGAATTTACTATTTGCTTTAAGTATACCTCCAGGAATTAACATATAAAATTAAAAGAGCTTCCCTATGTAATATAGATTATTTAGTTAGAAAATGCTAACTTCTATGACATGACTAGATAATTTACTTGTAACTTATTTATTTCAACTTTTCTTTCCTCTCAAGTATTTTTTATAAGCAGACAGAATTATTGAAAAATATATCAGGCAATACTTAATTTTCCTCCAGAAATAGATATCAATTCCCAATATCAGTTTCCAGTTCCAAAGGAAAAGCACTACCAGAGATTTTAAAGCATGCACTTGACATTGAGCATGAGTGCCTGGGAGAGCTTTTGCATAATTATTGCCTCTTTCCATCTGGTGCAAGCATGCCATCTACAGGTGGAAGACACATTTCCACCCAACTCTGAGACTGCAAAGCAAAAGCTGTAAGGAAAAAACAATCCTATTCTTATCTAATTCTTTGAATTCTGTGACTTTGGTGAGAAGGGGTCTCATGAGATCCTGTGAGATTTCATGAAAATGATTTCATGAAATAATTGTCTTTTGCAATTTACTTATTTAACATTTAAAGAGTTTATGTATTTGCCAAAAGACTGGCATTATACATTTGTCTTTGGAGAGAAATACAAAATAAAATAGCATATAAATATAAAGTAGAATATCCTATAGATGCATGAAGTTAAAATTCAGAGTTAATAACCATAAGATAATTCACAGTCAGAACTATTATTAATTGTATGAAAGGGTTTTAAGACAAAACTTGTTGATAGTGCAGAATTGGGGTAAGAGATATCTTCAGCATATCGATTCTCAGCATGTTCCTCTCTTTAATTCTTATACCATCTCACTTAGGGAGACAAGTTTCAACAGAAACCCACCTAGGATATTGTACTAACCATGGTTACGCTGCTACCAAGCAGGAGAGTAGAGCTACAGAAGTAAGGTCTTAATCACAAGACAAATCCTTTCCAGTTTACCTAAAGAGGGAATTGTGGGGGTGGGGAGAGAGATGTTCTGTAGCTTTAAGAGTTGAGGATTCTTAGACTCTTATGCTCCTGAGGAGCTACTTACAGAAAGTCTCTTCTACAGAGATCTAAATTATCTGTTGTTACACACAAACTACTGAGTTCTGCTCTGCAAGACAGCTTTTCTATACAAAGAAACACTATGAATAAAAATTGTAATAAAATATGATACAGAAAACAGCTGGCCAATGTGAAAAAAAGATATATGACTAAGCAGATAATTCTTCTCTCCTTGATTTTAGTGCTGCACATCTCATCCTTTATTAAGTCAGACAGAATAGGCATAGCAATGAATGAACCCTGTGGAGTATAGATTTTTCCAATTGTAAAACCAAGGTCCTCACTCTTTGAGTGTGATGTCTTCCATGGGATTTTTGTCACACTGAAAGAAAGAAGCATGCCTTACAGTCCTCTAAAAGTCATTCGCTGATATATTCATTCAGTAAATATATCCAATACCCACCCTGAGTGTCCAAAGCAATGGACATATTTGAGCAAAAGGAAGATAATCCTTGCCCGTGAAGAACTTACAATAGCAAAGGGTGCATGATGGGAGGCAGTGCTGTCAATAGGCAAATTAAGTACACCCAGCAAGTTGTCATTAAGTATTTATTAAATGAAGTAGTTGTGACTGACCCAGGCTTCATTGATGTTCCCCTGAACTCTAAAGATGACAAGACTTTCATTTTAAAAACTATTTAGCTATGTAAGCCTGCCCAGAAGTGTGGAATGTGTTATATCCTTTTTTTTTTCTTGACACAATTATATAAGTATTCAACAAGTATATTATTAGGCATTAAAGAAAGTCATGGAACTAAGAGTGAGATAAGAAAAAGTAAAGACAAGGCAGGGAAAGCTAAATTTTAGTCTGGAAGTCATGCTGAACTCAGGAAACATGTACCATCTACCCAAAAGGGAACTGAGCTGACCTGGGAGAAAACAAATATGAAGGGAGACAAGCTTTGTTTTTTGTTTGGGGGATTTTGTTGGTTTGCTTTGTCTTTTGTTTTGCTGGCTTTTGTCCTGAAAGAAGCAAGTATGCCCCCTGAATGATTCGGAAGGGTTGCTTAGACAAGACCAGTTGGCCAATGGCATTGACAGGAGATGGATGTTACATTAATTGCTTACTTACGTATCATAGTGCCTAGATTTCAACTACGTCAGTAGTTCAGGTGCTATTGGCCACCACATTGCCTGTTGCATTACTCATACCAACAGTAGTGTGTACAGAATTCTATACACATAGAATTCCATAGAATTCTAATTCTATGGAATTAGAAATATTAGGAGAATTCAGTGGGGAGAGTAAAGAACACATAGAAGTAAATTAGTTTGGAGTGTTCTCTCTTTTCTGTATAGCAGAAACAAGGCATGTTTGCAATATGGGAGATGAACATCTTTAACTACAGCAGCATCCTGTGTGACAAATTAAATGCACAATTATCTGTCATATTTTTTTAAAGGTAAAAAAATCAATTAATGAGTACCTTGTTTTTACTTATGTTCATTCATCCCCAGCTTGATAACAGATCACTCCCTGTGACCTCTCCTTCCTCTCTGCCCTTGCTCCCTGGGAACTTAAACAGATCCTCTCCTAAGGCCTTCCTTTCTCACTGTATCCCTTTGTTGCACCTGTCAACACCCCAGATACTCGCTCATTGGAAACCTGCTATCCATTCTGGCCAAGGAACCAGATCCCCTAGCAGACCTAGCTCTCCTCCCTCCTGTGGACACTCTCAGCCTCTGCGAATGCTACCACATCCCTATACCTGTTTGTCACCCCTCCAATTCCTAGAAACACATTCTCCTTGTAATCCCCAGAAGTCACCTTGATGGGACTGAAAGGACCCTTTCTAGGCACCCCATAGCCATCACGGGCTCAGAAGGAAATGCCCACCTAGCAAAGACAACACTAGATATCAACACCTAGAAATATAATCATGACAAATGCAGATGCCTGGAAGCCACATGTCAGCTAGGTCAATATGTTTCCACTATCACCCAGAAACCCAACTGTTGCAGGCCCTGAGAAATATAATAGAACTGAAGTAGAAGGCTAAATCTTCAAAATAGCTACTATGAATATGATCAAGGACTTTTAATAGAATATGACTAAATGCATTCATGAAATCAATTCTGAAAACAAACTACACAAGAAGGAAATAAACCAAACTGTACAGGACATAAAAGTAAAAATAAAATCTTTTTCAAAAAACTATGAAAAATTGGAAATTAAAAAAATGCAGAAGTCAAACAGGAACTTTACAGGCAAGTGTCACCAACATAACACAAGAGTTGAAAGAGAGACTGTTGGGCAGTGAAGAAAAAGCAGTGGAAATGAGTACCATGGAGAGAGAAAATGTTAAATCTAAAAACCTTTTAAAACATTCAGGAAACATGAAACTCTATGAAAAGACTTTAAGAATAATAGAAATAGATGAAGGAAAAGAAACACAGGTCAAAGGCATAGAAAATAATTTCAACAAAGCCATTGAAGAAATTTTCCCTAATCTAGAGGAGACACCTGTCAAAGTTCAAGAAACATGCAGGACACAAATCAATTGGACCAGGAAAGCAATTTCCCATGGCACAAAATGATCAACATATGAAATGTACAAATGAAGAAAGAATGTTAAAAGCTGTAAGGAAAAAGGCAAAGCAACATAAAGGCAGACTTATTAGAATAACATGTGATTTTCAGTGAAGACTCTGAAAGCCAAAATGGCCTATACAGATGTGCTGTAGACTCTAAAATACCACAGATGTCAGCCCAGATTACTATACCCAGCAAAGGTTCAATCACAACCTTCAAAGAAAGTCATTCCACAGTAAAGTCAAATTTGCATAGTATCTCTCTACAAATACAGCCAAACAGGAGGTTCTCAAAGGAAAACTTTAGCGTAAAGAAGTTAGCCATGCACAAAAAATCATAAGGAATAAATAATCCCAGCCTAGAAAACAAAAAGTAGGGATAAGCCCACACCATCACAACAAAATATTAAGAATCAATGTACACTGCTCATTGATGGTCCCAATTACCTTACAAAAAGACACAGACAGACTCACAAATTCAATATGAAAACAGGATCCATTCTTCTTCTACACCCAAGAAAAAGATTAACATTAAGGATAGACATCACCCCAGGGTTAAAAAAAGAACAAAAATTAATCAATAAATAAACAATGAATAAGCAGATGTAACCATTTTAATATCTGACAAAATAGATTTCAAACCAAGCCTAATCTGAAGAGAGAAGGAATTATTTTATATGCTCATTGAAGGAGAAAACAGAATGTTTCCCCTATACAAAACAAAAATAACAAAAAAACAAAAAGCATACCTTTTTAGCAGTTTATGGAATGTCCTTCAAAATTGACTGCATACTAGATCACAAATTAAGTCTCCAATGATAAAACTGAAATAATATTCTGCATCTATATTAACAACAAAAGCTAGCAGACAGATGGAAACTGAATAACTCACTACTAAATGAGATATGAATCGAGGAAGAATGTAAAGATCTTTTAGAATTGAATGAAAACAAATGTACAAGACACTATGATGGCAGTTCTAAGAAGCACATTCCTAACACTAAGGTCATGCATTTAAAAATGGAGAGAATTCATATTAGTAACTTAGCAACATATGTGAAAACTCTAGAAAATAAAAAGAATAATGGCAGAAAGGAGTAGACAGCAGGAAATAATCCATCTCGGGGCTGAAATCAATAAAACAGATACAATAAAAAATGCAAAAATGAAATATGGGAGTGAGTTCTTAGAGAAAATGAGTAAGATCAACAAACCCTTGGCTAAATTATCTAAAGGGCAGAATGATGAGACCCAAGTTAGCCAAATTAAAGTCCAGAAGAAGGAAATAACAGTTGATACTGTGGTGCTGAGGGAATGCCGAGAATCAGTAGGATATACTTTAAAGTCCTATATACCACCAAAGTGGAAAGTCTAAAGGAAATGAAAGATGTCCTGATATATACCACTATAAAGGTTAAACCTAGTTCTTATTGTCAGTTTAAACAGACCTATAACTTCTAGTGATATAAAAGCAGAAAAAAACTCTTCCCAATCTAAAAGAGAAAGACAGACAAATAGAGAGGCAGAGAGATCAGAAACAGAGGTTGTTTTAGTAAAGAATTACACTGCACTTTTACAGAATAATCAATGCCAATACTTCTCATATTATTACATGAAATTGAAACAGAAAAATCTTTCCCCACTTTTGTTTGACAAGGCCAGAGGTATTCTGATATGTAAACCATATTAAATTCCCACCAAGAAAGAAAATTTCAGAACATTTTTTTTCTCCTGAAGATGGACAGAAAAAATTTCACAGGACATATGCAAGTCAATTTCAGGGACACACCCAAATCACACACCATGTGACCACCCACCATGTGACCACCCACCATGTGATTACCTGCCATGTGACCACCCACCATGTGACCACCCACCATGTGACCACCCACCATGTGACTACCCATCATATGACCACTCACCATGTGACCATCCACCATATGACCACCCGCCATGTGACTATCCACCATCTGACAACCCACCATGTGACTATCCACCATGTGACCACCCACCATGTGACCACCCACCATGTGACCACCTACCATGTGATCACCCACCATGATCAAATTGGCTTCATAAAACCATATGATCAACTCATTAGATGCAGAAAAGTCTCTGTGGCAAAATGTCCTAGAGAGAATAGAGATACAAGGGACATATCTCAACAAAATAACAGTAGTTTTCAGTAAGCCCACAGTCTCTATCAACATAATGTGAAATAAATGCATAGCATTTTCACTAACACCAGTAATAAGTCCAGGCTGTCAACTTTCTCCATAGTACTTAAAGTATTAAATCAATAAGACAACTGAAGGAGTTTGAAGGCATATACATAGGAAGGGAAGAAGTTAAAGAATATTTTTGATGATGATGATGATGATGATGATGATGATGATGACACAACAGTATGTATAACTTACCCTAAAAATTTCATCAGGAGACTCCTAGAACTTCTAAACACTTCCAGAAAAGTAGCAAAATGAAAATTAAAACACAAAATTCAAGAACCTTCACATATACAAATTACAAATGGACTTAGCAATCAGGAATAACCTTCTAGAATAGCCTCAAAAATACAAAATATCTTGGGATAGCTCTAACCAAGCAACATAAAGTCTTGTTTTATTAAAAAAAATAAGAGGCTGAAGAAAGAAACTGATGAAGAAGTCAGTCATGGATGGATTGTAGGACTGGAATAAGAGGATCACACTGGGAAGCGGGGATGAGAGTGAGCATGGGGTGACAGCTGTAACTAACGGCCACTTCATGAGTTGTATAAAACCTAATCCAGTGAAAGCCTACTAAAGTGTATTCAGTTACAAAGATGATCTAATTGGAATCAGCTAATAGCAAGGAGATGGAGCCACCACTGGACATTTCTCGTCTCATAAGAAGACACCAGATTTTGGGACGAGTCACATTTCATTGAGTTGTTAAATAAAGGAGCCATATGGGAGGTCCCAGACAAACTGGCCAGATTATTGGGAATGCCACTGATTGCTCTCCATAAACTGATGCTGATCTATTGGTGAGGCTCATACATACAGAACTCATTGAATATAGAGAAGTTGAGCAGGTATGTTCCTAGAGAACTCATCCCTACCAACCAGCATTCATGGAACTGGAAGGTACTCTGTACACAACCACAGAAGAAAGGTAAAACCAAATAAGCCACAAAATCTTCAATCGACAGTGGTGAGCAGTATGCAAGATTCTTTACCACAATAGTGGCACAAAGCTGGTGGGTCTAACCAACCATTATCTGACTGGATTTATCATCCACTCCATGAGATGGAAGCCATCCTCAAGTCTGCTCAGGTGACCAAGAACCTGAGAGTAGATACCCAGGGAACTAGGCTAAACCAAATACTGCTGTTCTGCTAAAGGAACCAGGCAACAAAATGATCCTTACAACATTCTTCCATACTCATAGAACAGTATCTCACTCAGCAGTCATCAGAGAAGCTTCCTTCAGAGAAGCTTCCTTGTATAGTAGATGGAGACCCTCATCTGAGCAATAGAGTCAGAGACCTTGTAACGCTTGGTCCTCAATGGGATGTCTCCACCAAATCTCTCCCTTCCTGGCTCATGGACACATGCAGAAGAAGAGATACAAAGACTGGAAAACCTGGAAGGAATGGAAAACACCAGAGAAGAAAGGCCATCTAAAGACGGGGGAAATATGCATATGAACTCATAGACTGTGGCAGCAATCTCAGGGTCTGCAGAAGCAGGAAATGAGGTTGCCCCAGTGCTGAGTCAACACAGACACATCCTACATATGTCCCTAAACCAGAAGGTCTCTCTAATTGATAACCACTCATAAATGAAAATTTAGTTTTCTCCAGTGGAGTCTCACTGGGAATGCAAAACCCTCTTAAGGCCTGTTCCCAGCAGTAGGCGGCCAACACAGAACAACAAACTCAATGGTATTTTTGGATTTTTTTTCTTTTTGTCTCTCAACGTTTTGGGCAGTTTTCTGACATGTCATTTGTTTATATATGTTTATTGTTTTGTGGGTTTTTTAATAGTTTTTTATGTGTTTGCTGATGTGTGTATCTCTGCATCTGTATTTGTTTCTTGTACTTGTTCTTTGGCTCTTTGTTTTTCTGTCTATTTTTTTTTTGTCCAATTCAGGTTTGCTTGTTTTTTATCTTGCCCTTTTATTTTAATTTTTTCTTTTCGATGACTGTTTATTTGCTAATGAGAAAGTGAGAAGAGATGTGGATTTAGATGAGTGGCTGGTGATTATGATATAAGAGGTCCTTGGGGATGAAAACATAATCAGAATGTATTGTTTAAAAATGTATTTTCAATTAAAAAAAAGAAAACATTCTTGCAAATGAGTGCATAAAGAACTGGACACTAGGTATGTGAAGCCCTGACATATGACACAGTAACAAATAATTGCACAGACACTGTCAAAAATATTTACTGTTCAGAGTTTCAGAGTGAATAATAATACTTTGTAAAATCCTGCACTTTATGGAGCTTTGATACTTTGTTTCAAACATACTTTTTACAAACTAGGTGACCATGAGCTGCCTATCTGCATACTGATATCAAGCAACATATAGAAAGCGCAGCGTGAAACATTTATATAAACAGATATATATATATGTATATATATACATATATATACACAATAGATTTTAATAACACAAGCACATTTCAAAGTTAATTAAAATTTTCAGTTGAGATAATCCACAAAGACTAAATATTGTCTTATTACATCTTTTTACATGTGTGGATAGTACTTAAATATGGAGAAGTTTATTTTAAATGCTGACATACTGAGATCATTTATGAAGTTCTACTTTTATACTTATTGAGTTTCTAAAGTATAGAATTTATAATGCAAACTATTTTACTTTCACTGTAAGTGTGGATAAGATCAGTACTTGGCATCTATTCAAAAATATCTTCTCTTAGCAGCCAATACTTGGCAAATCTAGTTGGTCCTCACCCAGGCCTGACCTACAAACCACACAAACCCCTGACCTGCAAACTACATTAAGGACAAGTCCAATTCTGATCTGCATGGCTCCTGCTCTGTAGAGAGCTACTCAGATGCTGGCACTGACCATGTGCTGAAATCACCTGGTTCTGTTCTGTGGATGTGCTAAGCTTATGTGAGGTCTGGAGGCGCCTGCTGTCACTCTAGAGAAGCATTTACAATCTGTCAGCCTGATGCATCAACGCCTCTGTACTATAGAACTGCAGCCCAAATTTTGTAAGCTGGTGGAGAGCTAATGAACATTTCTAAGTTACAAAGCTTCTCTCAGAGGTCCCGAGAAGGAAGAGTGCTCTCAGATGGACACTAACAGGTGTGTCAGAGTAATTCAAGGTAAGGGAGGGGTGAAGGGTTGAGTTTCTTTGACCTATCAAAATAGTAATAAAAGCAAGCATGCAAATATCTGTTCTACTTTGTGAATATAAACATATTTTAATATTTAATGAATAACTAAAAGAGTATAAAAACTGATCTCCATGAACCTAAAGAGGTTTGAAATTGCTTTTTTTCAGATCTATAAATGCTGTGTGTGTATGTTTGTATGTGTATGTGTATGTGTGTGTGTTTGTGTGTGTGTGTGTGTGTGTGTGTGTGTGTCAGTACTTTGGGAGAGCTGCTTCAGTTTCTGGGAATGTAGCAGCTGTAACATGTTCTGGCTTAAACTACACAGAAGTAATTTTAATAGAACCCATATGGGGAACGGTAGGGTTACCTTTAATTTGGTTTTTGTGGTTCTACACTTGATCTTAGCCCAAAGGCCGAGAAGTGATGGTTTTTATGTCTCGAATAGTCATCCAAAGTGTCATATTTTATTGGTTATTAGCAAGCAACTACTAGAAGCTGGAAGAGAGAAATGAAAACAATATATTTGACTTTTCAACCATTCTTTATTTTTGTTCCTGAGGTTAAGGTGGCTGTGAGAACCATCCTCTCAGTGACAAAGGATAAAGGTGAGGAACCCCCCCTCTCTAATGGCTGTTGAGCAGCCCTTTAACGCTGGTACAGAATGGAGAGAATGCCACAAACGTTTGTGGGACGCTGGAGAAGATGCTGCCTTATTCTTTTAAATGTGTCGAGTTGAGCAAAGTTTATTTTAAGTAATAACCTACTTTTTTTGTTTTTAGTATTCCTAACTTATATAGACTCACATCACATTTCCAGTCCTTTTTCTTTCCTTCAGCACCCCTCAGCTACCCTGCCTTAGAACCTCGGCGATGACATTACTGAAAGACCTATGGCAACATGCAAATGGCAACAAGCACTGAAGCTATGCTGGGGTTCCGGGAGGAAATGATGGATGTTAAATAGCAAGTCTAATGTTGGTTACATCTCAGTGATGACCAAAGCTCTCGGGGCCATTGTCTCCAACTTTAGAAAGCTTGTAACCAGATCACTGTGACAGTGTAAATTAGCAAGAATGTTGCAACCCTTTGTAAATATCTCAGGTTTCTCTTCTTTTTTTTCCTGTATTTTATAGCAGTGTTCTTTCTTTCTATTGTTTTAAAACCACACATCATTTTTGTGCATTATTTTTAATAAAGGGACATGTGACTACACAGAGGTTCAATGTCCAGTTCCAAGAAATAGACCAGGAAGACTTAGCAGTCTTAAAACAAAAGCCTTTAAGAAACCACCTGGGCATTTACACGAGCTATTCTGAAGCTGCACTCACTAGATTCAAGCTGGGAAACATGTTTGTAAATACCTTCTTCATTCCAAGTGCTGATCTCCCCCACTTAAGCCCAAAGAGAGCTTTCCTGTGCTGCCTCTCCAGTTCATTCAGAGAGTTTAAAATGTGCTTTTGTACCACACCCAGCAAAGTGTGCGAGCATGGAGAGCTGACTTTTCTACACTGCAGCTCCACACTGTGGTTGGTCTGGGAAAACATTTTGAGCTAAATGGTTCCATGGAAATCAGAATGTCTGCTGTGATGGTTATAGCATGGAACAGGAGATATTTCATGTCTAGCTGCAGGGTCAGGTCAGGAACCAATTTTCTGGAGCTTTTGACTTGAAATACCACGATTTAACATAGCCCTCCTTGAATGTGATACAACAAATGATTTGTTTTGCATGCCAGGATTTGATCAAGGTTATTTAAAACCTATTATTTAATATTTTGAAATTTCTCTCAAAAGTTATCCAATAAGGTCACTTTAGGATTATATTATTAAGTTATAAATATGAAAATATCAACAAATACATTTAGTAATAGTACAATTTAGACTTTATATGCTCCTCCACTGATACCTATTCATTAATAATAAAACTTTATTATGTAATATAAAAATTTAAATAAACATCAGCCTGAATTACCATTTAATAATATATTATAGGAAATTAAAATTCAGAAAACACTTTAGAGATAAACTAAGTTTGTGAAAAATCTTCAAATAGATGACAAAGAATTTTTAGAAGTTTTATTGATTTCTAAATTTAATGAAAATAGATGTTAGCTAGAATGTGTCCAGCTTCCCCATTCATTTTCTAAATGATATTATTAATTTTAAGCTTACTATAAAAGAAATGTTTTCTGATTTGCTTTGTGTCTTTTAAACACAAATCTCAGTTATAATGAATAAAAACAAATACCTAAGAAAGTGTTTCTTATAACCCAACTGTAAAGCAATAAAACAGTAGCGGGTAGTAAGAAACCCTTAGCTAGAATTAGTTTCACATTTTATAAATATAATTTTTTAGTAAACTGTCAAATATTATGAGATATCATGAAACATGTAACACTACAGGGGGACTGGACTCGGAGGTTATCCTCTTTTATTATACCATGAGGCATATCATGGTTATTTCAAATAATTTTTACTCTGTTAGGTATTTCTTCTGAGTCAGAAATTAAACTGTGCCAATTTTACTGTATGAAGTAATTTGATTATCCCATTCACTGGAAAGGAGTCTTAGTACAGAGAACATAGCATGCCATTGTAGAACTTTGAGAAGGACAGCTGCCTTTGCACTCAGACGTGATCGAATCTAACCTCCACTGTTCATTGCTCCATAACATTAATCATGGTGACTATGGCAGAATAGATGAAATAAATACTGCTTTAACTTTTAAGAAGAAATAAGAAATACGATCGGTAAAGAATGCATAATAGAAAAACTAGAAAATAATAAACCCTAGCTGTTATATATGGAAGTGACAAAATGAGGAAAATTACAATAGATGGTGTCACCACCATAATTAACAATATAACAACCCTAGGTCTAAGGCTATTCCATCAGAACACTGAAGTCCTCCAAAACTTAGTTGTTGCTATTTTTTTTAATATTCTGAAATCTTTCCATATCCTTAAATTGGTTTGGAGGAGGTGTTTTTTTCCTGTCTGGAATGAAAACAACTTAAGCCAATTATATGCAGCTATCTGTTAAGTAAAACTGCAGATTTTTTAATTGCACAAAACTGTTTTGAAATGTGCACTTGTAAATCTGAGATTTCACACCCTTATTTCCCTAAAGGCTCACTGGCATATGTGTCCAAAAACCAGTCTAAGCTGTTTTCTAGCCTTGACACTCAGTGAAGATAAGATTAATGATGAAAAGTTTCCTAGCCATTTTGCTACGTACTTGCAGAAATTTCTCATGAGCATACAGGGAAATTGATACATTCAGTAGATGTTTCCCTATGTCTCTAGGCCATACTTATGCTAACTGTTGTTCTTTTTAAAAAGATAAGTCAAGAAATGGACCATTTCTTGTGTCACAAATGAACATAGTTGTAAGGCAATCTTAGGCCAAGGACAGGGGGAAGTTAAGTGTCTAACAATTCCATAACAAGCACAGATGAGCTCAGGCATTCATCTTAGTGACACTGTTTGAAAAGTGTGTGTGTGTGTGTGTGTGTGTGTGTGTGTCCATGTAGGGAGTTTGGAATGTGTGTGTGTGTGTGTGTGTGTGTGTGTGTGTGTGTAGGGAAGTGGGGCATGTGTGTATGAGTGTATATGTTTGTGTGTATGAGTTTTTGTGTTTAAATCTTTGTGTGTGTAGTGCTTGTGTGTATGGTGCATCTGCTTTATATCTGTGTGTGTGATGTGTGTGTATTGTGTGTATGTCTGTGTGCTCATGTGTTTATGTGATTATATCTGTGTGTATGTAGCATGTGTGCATGTGTACATGCATGTGTGTGTGTACGTGTGTGTGTGTGTGTGTGTGTGTGTGTGTGTGTAGGGAAGTGGGGCATGTGTGTATGAGTGTATATGTTTGTGTGTATGAGCTTATGTGTTTAAGTCTTTGTGTGTAGTGCTTGTGTGTATGGTGCATCTGCTTTATATCTGTGTGTGTGATGTGTGTGTATTGTGTGTATGTCTGTGTGCTTATGTGTTTATGTGATTATATCTGTGTGTATGTAGCATGTGTGCATGTGTACATGCATGTGTGTGTACGTGTGTGTGTGTGTGTGTGTGTGTGTGTGTGTGTGTGTGTAATATAGTCATAAGCAGGCAGGCAATTACCTTATCATCAAGTCAAATGTCAGCCAGAATGGAGGCTACTTACAGTTTTGACATATGGCAAGATAAAGCAAAGAAAATGTTAAAGGACTCCTTCCAAGGTGTTATCCAAACTTAATGTCAGGAGAAACTTTCATCTTCACTAGCTGTCAGTCATAGCATAAAGCTCTGTCTAGAGAACATCTGCAGACAGGATAACTGGTGTGGTTAAACAGCAGTGGATCTAAAGTGTGTCGGGAGTGGCACATTACAGCTGAACATAATGCTAATATGCCAGATAACATGTATACAACTCCCAAGACTTCAATGAGATAACTAGTGGGGTGACAAGGTTCTTGAGACAGACATAGACATAGATGAGGGTCTGACCATGAATTGCAGACATGTGGAAAGGACAATAACCATTTCACTCTCAACCAAAGAAACTGAATATTTAACCATGTCCTTTAAGTTCTACCATAAAGTGCCTCAATTATGTCCTTCCATTTCTTTTTGCTTTGAGACATGGTTACTCTATGTCACCCTGGATGTCCTAGAAATCACTATGTAGACCTCACTGGCCTCAAACCCAGAGAGGGTTTGCCTCACTCTGCCTCCTCGGTGCTAGAATTAAAAGCATGTGCCATCGTCACCTGGCTTTAATTATATCATTTATGATAAATATTGTTTTCACGCAAATTTTCTTCACATTCTTTTTAATAAAGTCTACTTTTTTGTCTTTCTCACATTATCTATCCTGACTATGGTTTCTTGTCCCTCTACTCCTCTATGTTCCTCCCCACCTCTCTGAAGGATCCAACCTAGCTAAGTATACCTTGTGCTCAGATTCCATCTTATGCCCATCATATCCTTAGTTGGAACTTATTAACTTGAAAAACCACAACTTGTTCCAGGAACTAAGATACCCCAAAGCAACAGCTGCTCCACCCTTGCCCCATGCCATGTCATGGGCAAATGAATCAAGCTAACCACAATTATATATAGCAAGTTGAAATGGTCACTAGCTAAAATTTTTGAGTGAGCTATGAGTTTTGAAATGTCAACCAATTGTGCAACTTCCAAATTGGACAGCCCCTCCCCTCTACTTAAGCTGTATAAAAGGCCAGGCTGACACCATCTCAGCACCTTCCACACGCATCACTGGGTGGAAGAGGTCAGTGACGTTGGAGAGGTACAAGCATGACCTTAAAATTTTGCTTTTTCTTTTGCATATGAGTTGGACTCCTGGTGGTCTTGGTGGTCTGTAAGGACCCCTGCACTCTGGGTGTAACATTCCCCCACCCTTCCAGATCCACCCTCTTTCTGTCTATTAGAAACCAAATAAGCTTCTAAGGGATAATAATATAGTAAGGAAAAACCCAAGCAGGCCTATAAGTGATAATATAATATTAGAAGAGAATAGAACAGAACAGAATAAGGCAGAATAGAACAGAGTAGAAGAGGCTAGAAAAGAATAGACTAGAGCAGAATAGACTAGACTAGAATATAGAATAGAATAGAATAGAATAGAATAGAATAGAATAGAATAGAGAAGAAGAGAAGAGGAGAAGAGAAGAGAAGAGAAGAGAAGAGAAGAGAAGAGAAGAGAAGAGAAGAGAAGAGAATATAGAAGAGAAGAGAAGAGAAGAGAAGAGAAGAAAGAGAAGAGAAGAGAAGAGAAGAGAAGAGAAGAGAAGAGAAGAGAAGAGAAGAGAAGAGAATATAAAATAGAAGAGAATATAGGATAGGATAGGATAGGATAGGATAGGATAGGATAGGATAGGATAGGATAGGATAGGATAGGATAGGATAGGATAGGATAGGATAGGATAGGATAGGATAGGATAGGATAATAGAATAGAATAGAATAGAATAGAATAGAATAGAATAGAATAGAATAGAATAGAATAGAATAGAATAGAATAGAATAATATAGAATAATATAGAATAGAATAATATAGAATAGAATAATACAGAATAGAATAATATAGAATAGAATAGAGCAGAGCAAGGCAGAGCAGAGCAGAACAGAACAGAACAGAACAGAACAGAACAGAACAGAACAGAAAAGAACAGAAAAGAACAGAACAGAATCTAGCAGAATAGAATACATCAGAATAGAATAGAAACCCAAACCAACACACTGGAATAGAACAATACAACCAGAATGGAAAGAATACACTAAGAGGCAGAAGAAATAGATATTGACACACATAGACCCATTCATTTGCACACTCACAAATCTCATAAAAACACTAAGTAGAAGCTATCATGCATAACCACATGATCCATGCTGTACCTGTGAATCTTCCCCCAGTCTCTCGGCTCACATGCACAAACGTACTGCTGATTTAGAGGACTTTGTTTCCTTAGTGTCCTCTACATTCTCTCATAGTTTCTCTAACACAGAAATAAATGCTGTGTGTCTTCTCAGTATTAGGTAAGAGCTAGAAAGATGATTCCAGAAAACAAAAATGGGGATGTGAGGATGTGGGCTGTCTCAGGCTCCACATTATCTTGCTTTGCAAGCAGAAATCTGAAGGTACCATTGGGACATCCAATCAAGAAATCATCAAAAATGGTTCCAAGATTTATTTCTAGGATGCCAAGACTTGTGGGCTAGAATGGATCCCAAATACCATGTGTTATTTCATCTTTTATATCTTTAAAGATTTATTTATTTACATGTATTTGATTATACTATAGCTGTCTTCAGGAACACCAGAAGAAGAAATCAGATTCTAGCACCAATGGTTGCGAACGACCATTTGGTTGCTGAGAATTGAACCCAGAGCCTCAGAAAAAGCAGTAAGTATGCTTAACCACTAAGCCATCTCTCCAGCTCCTATTTTTTCTTGTATACAGCTAACTAGATAACCTAAACTTTCTAATGTGACTGTCTTTGTGATGAAGAGATCACATAGCATTTCACGTGGCCACGTAGGGTGTATAGCATAGAAAGCTGAAAATAACCCAGCAGGACTGATGTGATCATAGTTCAGCTTTGCAGTCAAAGCATTAGATTCTCAGTAGATGAGACTTATCACAATCCCCAAGGGCAGCAAAACACAAAAGGCAGTAAGTCACCAGGACATGGCAATGCCCAATGAAGTAGTATCCCTTTCCATCTGTCCTGCTATGTTTCAGGTCCGATTGATTTCTACCATATTCCCAGTCTCAGGAAAGCTCCACCCATCCTTGTTGTAGTTGTAGGAGATTGCATATCAGTTACTATGTTCACTGTAGGGACAAGCAACCTCGCAAAGGTAAAATAAGAGTCCATTTGGCTCTTAGCTTAGGATAGACTTCACCCTGACAATGGAAATACATAAGCAGGGGTAGAGGTGGATTTTGACATTACACTCACAATCAAGAGGCAGAAAGAGATGCACACTGATAATCTTTTGTCGACTTTTCCACTTTCTTTTTTAGTCAATCTGGGACTTGAACACATGGCATGGCACAACCCACATTCCGGATTGTTTTCCCTCCTCAGTTAAAGCACTCTGCAAACCCCTCACTACCATGCTCAGATAATAAGTATGTGTCTTTTAGATAATTACAAATCCCAGCAAACTTGAAAGGGAAGAGATGGACCTGTATGCTATAGAAGGATCAGGGAGATTTCAGTCTCTTGTATAGAAACACACACACACACACACACACACACACACACACACATACACACACACACACACAAATAGAAATCAAGCATGGTTTGCTTTTTTCTCTACAAAGACCAATCACAATGAAGCTAGAAATTATCTGCTGGGTTCGTATATGCTGTCTACTCTTAAGTTCAGACTTTCTCAACACTATACTGAAACTGTCACAATCTTCTTATGCAGAAATATTTTGTTGTATAACATGTTGGAAAACAAATACAAAACCTTCTCTAAAGACTTAACCGGTTAAGTATTTTGAGAAATATTTCATTTAAAAAGAATCAAGAGTCTCGTGCTCTACTGACTATGCTAGCTGGGCCAAAGGCACTGAAGGGGTTTGCAACCCATAGGAAAAACAAAAATATCAACCAATCAGTACCCCCATAGCTCCCAGGGACTAAACCACCAACCAGAGTACACAAGGAGGGACCCACGGCTCCAGCTTCATATGGGGGAGAGGATGGCCTTGTCTAGCTTCAGTGGGAGGAGAGGCCCTTGGTCCTATGGAAGCTTCATGACCCAGCATAGGGGAATGCTAGGGCACTGAGTCAGGAGTAGGTGGGTGGGTGGGGACACACCATCATAGAGGCAGGGGGAGGGGGAAGGGATAGGGGGTTTGTGGAGGGGAAACTGGGAAGGGGATAACATTTGAAATGTAAATAAATAAAATAACCAATAAAATTTAAAAAAATAAAGAAACAAGAATATACTTTTTAGAGGTAGCACTGGCTTTGAAGCTTGGGTCTCAGACCTCACTCTCTTTAGGATTTGACGCATTTACAAACAAGTCTAACTATAAATTGGGTTTTGAAAAATACTGCATTTCCCAAATATCTTAATGTTTCCTTCCTTGAAATGAAAAAAAAATGAATAAACAAAAACAGAAACACACTTTACACTGGGCAATGGTTGTACATGACCTTAACCCTAACACTCGAGAAGCTAAGGCAGGCGGATCTCAGAGTTAGAGTCCAGCCTGGCCCTGCCCTCAGAGTTTCAGCCAGGGTTGTGCAGTGAAACCTAATTTGGAAAAACAAAACAATGCCAAAAAAAAAAAAAAAAAAGTAGCACTCTGCTGCGGATCTTAGATACCATATTCTTTTTTTTCCTTGTTTTTTTTAATTTATTCTATATTCTTTGTTTACATTCCAAAGGGTTTCCCCTTTCCCAGTTCTCCCCTCACCATATGTCCCATAAGTCCTCTCACCTCCCCCACCCCGCCCCCACCGCCTCCCCAATCACCCCACACACACACACAGACACACCATTTCTCTGTTCTGGTACTCTCCTACAAAACTGGATCCAATCTTTTCAGGACCAGGGTCCTCTCCTTCCTTCTTCTTGGGAATCTTTTGACTTGCTAATTGTGCCTTGAGTATTCAGAGCTTCTGGGCTCATTAATATACACTTATCAGTGATTGCATTTCATGTGTATTCTTTTGTGATTGGGTTAACTCACTTAGGATGATATTTTCCAGATCCAACCATTTGCCTACAAATTGCATGAATTCATTATTTTTAATTGTTGAGTAGTATTCCATTGTATAAATATACCACATTTTCTGTATCCATTCCTCCTTTGAGGGATATCTGGGCTCCTTCCAACTTCTGGCTATTATAAATAAGGCTGCTATGAGCATAGTAGAGCATGTGTCTTTACTGTATGCAGGGGAATCCTCTGGGTATATGCCCAGGAGTGGTATGACAGGGTCCTCTGGGAGTGTCATGCCCAATTTTCTGAGGAACCGCCAGACTGATTTCCAGAGCGGTTGTACCATCTTGCAATCCCACCAACAGTGGAGGAGTGTTCCTCTTTCTCCACATCCTTGCCAGCACCTGTTGTCTCCTGAGTTTTTAATCTTAGCCATTCTGACTGGTATGAGGTGGAATCTCAGGGTTGTTTTGATTTGCATTTCCCTGATGACTAATGATGTTGAACATCTCTTAAGGTGTTTCTCAGCCATCTGAATTTCTTCTGGTGAAAATGCTTTGTTTAGCTCTGCACCCCATTTTTAATAGGGTTATTTGGTTCTTTGGGGTCTAACTTCTTGAGTTCTTTGTATATATTGGATATTAGCCCTCTGTCGGATGTGGGGTTGGTGAAGATCTTTTCAATTTTTTGGTTGCTGATTTATCCTTCTGACAGTGTCCTTTGCCTTACAGAAACTTTGTAATTTTATGAGGTCCCATTTGTCAATTCTTGTTCTTAGAGCATAAGCTATTGGTGTTCTGTTCAGAAAAATTCCCCCTGTGCCCATGTCCTCCAGGGTCTTCCTCAGTTTCTTTTCTAATAGTTTCAGTGTGTCTGGTTTTATGTGGAGGTCCTTGATCCACTTGGAGTTGATCTGAGTACAAGGAGATAAAAGTGGGTCAATTCGCATTCCTCTGCATGTTGACCTCCAGTTGAACCAGCACCATTTGTTGAAAAGGCTATCTTTTTTCCACTGGATGGTTGTAGCTCCTTTATCAAAGATTAAGTGACCATAACTCTGTGGGTTCATTTCTGGGTCTTCAATCCTATTCCATTGATCTACTTGCCTGTTGCTGTACCAATACCATGCAGTTTTTAACATAATTGCTCTGTAGTACTGCTTGAGGTCAGGGATATTGATTCCCCCAGAAGTCCTTTTATTGTTGAGAATAGTTTTAGTTATCCTGGTTTTTTTGTTACTCTAGATGAATTTGAGAATTGCTCATTCTAGATCTATGAATAATTGAATTGGGATTTTGATGGGGATTGCATTGAATCTGTAGATTGCTTTTTGGCAAGATGGCCATTTTTACTATATTGATCCTCCCAATTCAAGAGCATGAAATATTTTTCCGTCTTCTGAGGTCTTTTTCAATTTCTTTCTTCAAGGACTTGAAGTTCCTGTCATACAGATCTTTCACTTGTTTGGTTAGAGTCACGCCAAGATACTTTATGTTGTTTGGGTACCACATTCTCTTAATGTAAACTGATTACTTTTATAAAATAGCGAAACATATCACATGATTTATCTTAATCTTCAAATAAAATTAGAGCTTCCGGTCATAATCCACTTGAATAACACTATTTAAAAATCTTTTTATCTGCTGTGTCATAAAGCAAAATATAAAATTGAAATAAACCGAATACATCAAAAGAAAACACTAGACTAAAAATTAACAAGAGTAAAAAGCTTAGTTTTGCTGTTGTATTCCTACCTAAAGTCTTTGAAGACAGAACTTAATGCTTTTGCTAAATTCACACTAAATAAAATATGCAGTATATATCTTAGTAGACACTCTCCACCTGTGAGTACACTGTAGGGCCTTTGCCAGCTTTAATAACCAACGCTTCCATGGATGCTGGTTTGCAGTTTGCAAGAACAGAAGTACAGCCCTTGATACTAGAGCACTGTTCTTGGAAACCTCTGCCACCTAGTGCCCAGAAGCCATGCCGCAGCCACTCCGTGACGCCGCCTAATTGCCTTCCTGTGCTCTGTTTGGGCTTCAGCGAATCATTCTTGAGCGTGTTCAGGTCAGTTGGAAGTAATAATTTGACGAGGGAATAATACGTGCACTGCCTTTCCTAAAAGCATCTGGCCTGAGAATCAATATAACATTTCATTTTCATTTTAGCAGCACTTTAAATTAAAATCCCATTTATAAATGTTTTAATATGGCAATAAGAGACTCCTGGGTGTGTTTTAGCCTTTCGTTAATATACGCCTCCAGTGTGTTGCAAGATGCGCGCTTACCAAATAAGTCCCTTTGACCATTCAAGTGCTAATTAATGATGCAATACAGCAAAGCCTAGGGCGCCTTAATGAAAACAAAACGCAATTCTTTAATTTGGAAAAATAAAGCGTTTTATTTCCCCTTCAAGTAGCACTTAAGGATGGGAATAAAATAAGCACCAATGGATTAGACGAAATAACAAACCTTTAGTCATATTTTTAAGCAGAACACCCCCCTCCTACACCCCCACACCTATATTGCAGCCTTAGCTTTAGATTTAATTATTGTCAATTTAATTTTGCATAGGTGGAGGAGGATGGAACATGGGATGGCTGTCAGTGGATACGTTTATAAAGCAACATTATTAAAATATCTTTAAGAGTTAAAAGCCAAACTCACGACTATATCATTCTAGATTCTGTGCTTGTTTTGTCTGGTTTGGTTTGGCTTTTAAATGCCTATTCTGATGACCATATTTCTAAAAGCAGAAAACAGTGTTGGTAAAGCCTGCTCTTTATCCATGTTTTCCTCAAGGTTTCTCCCCACAACAAGTCCAAGATGAGACAGAACGGAGGCGTGGGCTTTCTCTCCTGCCTCAGACCACCTGACACTGATGGGAGGAGTCAGACGGTCGGTCACCATGTCAACCCTTGCTGCCAGGCTTGGAACTGAGGCTTTCTCACCTTCCTGTCAGTAATTCATGTCTTAATGAAGGTCTGATGCACGTATCTCTGAAAATCTCACGGCGGTGGGCAGGTCCGCTCTGCATGTTCACGCTGCTAAAACTTCCTGTCTGAACAATTGTAAATGACACAATGGGTTGTTAACCTACTGTACCGTCCAATTACCAAACTGTTCTCGCAAGATCATTTTAACATGTGGAAAACTATTAAAATTAGCAAGGATTACCAGCATCTGTAAGTATCAGGGAAATGGAATAACTTACCCCTCGCTTTTTAACCCCTCTGACTCACCAAAGCTTCCTTGATGTCTAACAGCAACTAGTCACAAAAAAACGTACATTGACTAAATAAAACATTAGCCTGAAGCAAGAGATGTCAAGAAAGTCTTCTAAATTACTTGTCATGATAGCAGGTTGGTGAGCACAAACAAAACAAAACAAAACAAAACAAAACAAAACAAACATAAAAACCCTCAGTGTCATAATTGCAAAGGATGTGTTGACACTTCAGAGTTGAAATAGGGTAGCAAAGACCATGATGGAGCACAGATAATATCTGTTATCATCATCTGCATATTTATGAAGAAATAAGTCACAAGCTCCTCCAGCATCACTAGGCTCATAAAAGAGTAATATTTTTAAAAAAATGGTAAAATATGAATACCAACCCAAAACTGTAATAAAGCCAAAGACCCGTGGTTGCACGTATGTGCTTGTGTAAACTGGATAGAAAATTTCCCAAAAGGTCACTGTTACTTTATGGGATTATTGTATTCACTGTTTTTTTTTAATTATTGAAAAAATAAACAGAGGGCCAATGAGATGGCTTACTGTTAACACAATTAAGAATGCTCACTGAATAAGCCTGGAAATACAGAGTTCAAATCCCAGAAGCCAGTAAGGCGGAAAGGGAAAAGGGACTCTGCAAAGTTGTTTGTTAACACCAACATATGTGCAAGGCACAACCATGTGTATGCACACACACGCGCACACACACACACACACACACACACACACACACGCATACACATGAGCATGCACACACATGCACATATTTGCCCATGAATGTATATACACAGAGAAACATATACATATCACATACGAATACAAAATTAAAAGAAAAGTTTTCTAAATTGATTTTTTGACACCCGAAAAGGTCACAGTTTAACGATTTGAAAATCCTTTTTAGAACTGTCTTCATTTTTAATTTTTTATGACCAGGATGAACAGCTTAAACTAACCTGTCCACAGTCACAAGGGTAAATGGTCTCTCAGCAAATATTCTTGTATGAAATAGTTTAAAATTTAATAATAAGGGTCTTGGAGAGATGTCTCAGTGGTTAAGAGCACTGGCTACTTAATTCCAGCACTTGGGAGGCAGGGGCAGGCAGATTTCTGAGTTTAAGGCCAGCCTGGTCTACAAAATGAGTTCCAGGACAGCCAGGGCTATACAGAGAAACCCTGTCTTGAAGAGAAAAAAAAAAACTAGCTACTCTTCCACAAAACCAGTTTTCTATTCCTAGCTGCTACAAGGCAACTCACAATGTTCTCCACATCACAGTTTTAAAGTACAGCCATATGGGGAGGAAAGGCAGCCTGGGTAACTCTAACAAGAGTGATATGAGTATATATCCAGTCTAGGGTTCTAGTCCCACGTAGTGGTACCCACATTCAAGGACAGACCCTCCCTGATTATACCTTTCTGGAAACATCCTGCTTCACTACCCAAGAGATGCGACTTCTAGCTTGTGAACATTAACCATTATGTAATTCGCATTATATGTGATACAGATCTCTGATAGCTTAAACATGGTTTAATGAAATATACAGCTTCTGAGTTTGAAAGCCCATAGTTTTATGTTCATTGATTTTATTTTTTATTTATCTTGTGTGTGTGTGAGAGAGAGAGAGAGACAGAGAGAGAGACAGAGAGAGACAGAGACAGAGAGAGAGACAGAGAGAGACAGAGAGAGAGAGAGAGAGAGAGAGAGAGAGAGAGAGAGAGAGAGAATCTGTGTGTGTTTAGGTATGTGGATGGACATTTGTGTGCCAAGGTAAGCATTCAGAGACTTAAGAAAAACATTCAGGAGTTGGTTTTCAACGTCTACTGTATAGGTTCCAGAGGCTGAACTCAAACCCTCAAGCTTGAATGGAAGGGCATTCATCCATGGACTGACCTCACTCAACCCATATATTTGAATTGCACAAGGACAGTTTTCTTAACTCACACCTCTGGGGCAATGCAAAACTGCAACTAAGAGGTTAGGGAGATGACTCTGTAAGTAAAAATAGAGTCATTTAAGTGTGGATTAGAGGTCAGAAACCCAGAACACTTGTAAAGGCCAAGTGAGTGTGGAAAGCTATCAATAGCTCCAGTGCATGAAAGGCCGAAACAGGCCATTCCCCAGAGCAAGATGGCTAGGACAGATTTACAATAAACTCATGTTAACAGTTCAGTGGGACACCCTGACTTAGTATATAAAACAGAAAGCAATGGAGGAGGACACCTAACTGCAGGCTTCCTCCAACAGTGGAAGACGCATGCTGCTGTAACCCCAAACCCACAAGTTCCAAACACAAACACATATGATTGTGTATATATGTGCATGTGCAAAAAAAATTTTAGCAAAGAATTGTTTTGCAGTTTAAGTATGTGGCATGAAGAAATGCCCACAGAGAGCCCTTACCTCTCTGGACCACTGTAGCATTCAGAGTTCAACCAGTAGAGTGATAATGATTGTTTATATTTAAGTTTCAGTGTTCATATTAATAAGTGTGATGGTTCGTATATGATTGGCCCAGGGAGTGACCCTATTAGGAGGTGTGGCCTTGTTGGAGTGGGTGTGTCACTGTGGGTGTGGGCTTAAGACCCTCACCCTAGTTGCCTGGAAGTCAGTATTCTACTAGCAGCCTTCAGATGAAGATGTAGAACTCTCAGCTCCTCCTGCACCATATCTGCCTGGATGCTGCCATGATTCTGCCTTAAAGACATATGGTGAGGGGAGAACTGGGGAAAGGGAAAGCCTTTGGAATGCAAACAAAGAATATAGAAAAAATTAAAAAAACCAAAAAAATAAAAAAGTAAAAGATGATAGTTACATTAAAAAATAAAAAGACAATGGACTGAACCTCTGAGCCTGTAAGACAGCCCCAATTAAATGTTGTCTTTATAAAACTTGCATTGCTTATGGTGTCTCTTCACAGCAGTAAAACCCTAACTAAGACACTAAGTATGCAATTTTGTATCTATCATATCCCCATGTTGCAACTAACAATATTAACATTGCTTGCTGCCACCACAGTGCCTCCTCCATAGAAACAGCTGTTATATCTGTCTCCACTGTTGATGCAACATTGTCACAGGTAACTGCTGTATGAGCATGGGAACTTGTCCATCCCTTACATCTCTTGGAACATTCACTTGAGTCTATCATCAACTATAAGACATAAACAGTAATCTCAAAGACATTTCTTTTGTGACAGCGAGAGAACTTGCTCAAAGGAGAACAACACATGTAAGGGACACAAGAAAGAATTGTGTTGAGGTAGTTAGAATTCTGTCCCAATGTAGGCCAATAAACAACTGACAACTCTGAAGATGTGTCATGAATATCAGATGGCTAGGGTTTCAGAGACAAAGCATCCAGGAAACACATACACACACACACACACACACACACACACACACACACACACACACTGCAAGAAAGAGAGACAAAGAGAGGGGAGAAATGGGGGGAGATCATGGGGAGTTGGTCTCCTTGGCATCTGGATTACATTTAGATAAGACCAGAAGAGTAGCAATGAAATTAAACAACTGCTTACTACAAACACCCTTCCATTTTGATTCAATTACAAGGACATCAACATCTCCCTGTATTGTTTTAATTTAAGAGCGTTTCCCAGAAAAGAGAAACCAGCAGAAAATTCAGCCTGCAGACTAGAATCTAACAAGTATGTACATTGTCTTTGGCTGGAATAATAAATATACAGAAATGTGAAAGGTTGCCGCACTTTTTAATAAAATAAGCAAATTTAGAATTGTCCTTAAAACCTTGCAAAAAGCATCAGGCTATCTTTTCACAGAAAGGCATTGTGAAAAGATTGAGGGAAGATTTTGAAACGTTCTAGACTTACAGAAGAGCCATGAAGATGAAAAGACTGAGTGAGCATACAACATGAGCCTGACGTGGGAAGGAGTTCACACAGCCAAACTGCTGGCTACAGTAAAATTAGCAATTCATTACTTCCAATATGTCGGAGAAAAAGAAATGTTACATAATCTATAATGAAACTCAATCCTATATCTAAAAGTTCTCCTGACAGAATGCTTGTCATTTGATATACCTAATACCTTTATTTTTCAGTTCAGATACTGTAGCCTTTGGAGGTAATTATGAACAAAAGAGATTTGGCATGCTCTAAACTCCACATAAAAACATTGTCATATTTTGGATTAGAAGCCAGGAAATGCAATCCATGAAATTATCACTTTGCATTGCTTTGTACTAATGAAAAAGGTTCAGCCAGGATGATCTATAGGGTCTCTATAAACTCCTTTCTTTCTTCCCAGCAAAGTGGTATGAATCTGATGTGGTGTTTCTATTTTAAACTTCAGTTACTTGCTGGTTTCCATAAAGTCGAGAGGTGAGTGAGACAAATTAAATAGCTTTTTCTGACACGGGCTAATCGGTTCTACTGTAGAGCGAAGTCAAATGTCATTCTATTTCAAGATTATAAATCTACAGGTGTTAGATCTTTAGCTTCTCACTCACAGTATTGCTTACAAGGTGTGACACACTTTTACACGAAATTTCTACCAGCATACAATAATCATCTCCCTGACACTGTCTTTAAGAAAATTTAACTTGGGGTTGCACAAGTCAATCATGAGTTTCAAAAACTCAACCCTATTACATGGTGAATTATCTTTGAAAAATATGTGAAAGTCTTTATTATACAGATGAAGAAATAAAACTATTCCTTATGACTGATGATTTATTTTATTGCTAATGAAAGTATGAATAAGGTTACATTCCTCATATTCTTATTTAATAAAAGATTAATAAAAAATTTTTAAAAAAGAAAAACAGTTTAAAAAATGCCACATCTTGGTTCAAGAGTAATCATTTACCTATTTTGTATTTAATAAAACACTATTATACAAAAGAACTGAATTTTACAAAAACTGGCATTGTGTTACAATTCTTATTAGGTAAGCCTGCTATCTTCAATATATTCATTCAGTGAATTCTGGTGGAGAAACTATAGTTCAAAAAACAGAACAGTTGGTGTTACATACGGATTTTGAATACAGTGCATAATTAGTGTAGTTTGTGATACTACAGAAAATTAATCTTACAGATATTTCATAGAAATAGTAAGGTAAAATATACTAATATATAATATATGTTTCATTAAATATAGTTTTCAAGATATTAACATAACATTTCTTTTTTTTCCAAGACAGAGTTTCTTGGTGTAGCCCTGGCTGTTCTGGTGCTCACTCTGAAAACCAGGCTGGCCTCGAACTCAGAACTGCCTGCTTCTGCCTCCCAAGTGCCTAGATTAAAGGTGTGCACGCGCCACCGTTGCTTGGCTTATCATTTCATTCTCTGGAAATTTTCACCATCATATTCTTCAGTGAAGATTATTCTACACTTTAGAAATCACATCTTTAAAAAGTCCTTATTACTACAATAGCAGCAATAATCTCCACAGATTGGTGGGTGCTCTGCATCCCAAATTTATAATTATTATTTTCCTGATGCTAATGCTTCTACACTGAAAGAACCAGTCACCGTCTCTGACAGCTAGCTGTCAATTTGATGGATCTCATAGGTACTCTTTAGAGGACAACCTCACTGAGTAACAAGAGTTTAGGCCACTGGAGTAGCCCGAGCAAACAGCTGTTAGTACGCTACCTGCTCAAAGTCATGGTTTCCTCTGTTTTGGAATGCTTGCCTCCAGGAGATCAATGTGTCTTTATCACACAGGAGAGAGCTCCACTCTGACTGATCCTTTTGGTGGATGGAAATCTCATAAACCTGTCTCCTAAGGATCTGTTTCCCTGTATGGACTTAGGATATAAAATTACAATCATTTTTTTAAACACTTGAGCCAAATCAATCTAGTTTACCTTTACCCAGAGACTGGGTAAAATTATCTTTAGTGAATAATTTGGAAGAAAAAGCAACAACAAAATTTGCTTTGTTTTATAAATAATGTAAGGATAGATTATATTCTTAATTTTATTAGTTTCCTTTCACTGTGACTTTTTAAATTAAAATTTCAGCATAAGTGACAGCTCCACTGCTTCTGTGACAATGTGGTTGACTTTCACACAGAATAGGGCTGATTTCCAAACAGGACAAATGAGTGCTCACCCTAGATCACAGGTTCATAAAATGAATATGCGCTACTATAAAAACTTTGCAATAGTAACACACTTTTAATATATGATGACCAAAATTAATAAAAATTGCAAACTGTAATGAATCCCTGGTGCTTCTAGTAGAGTTTGCATGTGTTGCACCATGTGACTTTACTGCAAAGTTTAGAAACAGGTACCATGAGCTCCTTGAACCTGCCAGGCTTCCTCACAGAGCCAAAGCCTGTGATAACATGGCTCTGATGTTAGACTAGTGCATGTGCGCATGTGCATGTGTGTGTATGTGTGTGTGTGTGTGTGTGTGTGTGTGTGTGTGTCTGTGTGTGTGTGTGTGTGTGTGTGTGTCTGTGTGTGTCTGTGTGTGTCTGTGTGTGTGTGTGTGTGTGTGTGTGTGTGTTCCTTTATTCAAGACAAGGTTATTCTGTGTAGTGCTGGCTGCCCTAGAACTTGATCTGAAAACCAGGCTGGCTGCAAATTCACAGAGATCCTCCTGTCTGCCTCCCAAGTGCTGGATTAAAGGAATGTGCCACTATATCCAACCTACTATGTTTCCTTGATTATAGTATTTTTACTGCATTTCTAAAGTTTTCCATATGGAAAAACATAATTGTTTAATTATGGAAATGAAAGTGTTTTAATACTTTTATGCTGCCATTTTTCTGTAGGAAAATACCAAATTACTGTATCCTTGAATTGGAAGGACTTTAAAATTTTGTATTTTAGATGCTGACTTTAGTTTCAAATTAAATAAGTAGATAAATATAGAGAGATGGATGGATAGGTAGGTAGGTAGATAGATAGGTAGATAGATAAATAGATAGATAGATAGATAGATAGATAGACAGATAATAAATAGATAGAACATTAAATAAACTTTGGCTGTGATTAAGGATTGTATCTCCAATATTTTCTCAAATGACCACAATTATACTTTTGTTCTTTTGTCCTAGGTAATTTTATGAAGCAGCATTCTTAGTACTAATGGCAAAATGATAGCATATGTCACATAATCAGTTGAAAAGAATTTATTTATGATTCATTAGTAGTAAATATTTTATTTGTATAACTATTATAAATACCCACTTTATTAGCAAGTTTTATATTGCTGAGATAAAATTCCATGACCAAACACAGTTAAAGGAAGGAAGGATTTATGTTGGCTTAGGAATCCAGATGTCTGGCATCCGTAATGGTGAGAAAGCAAGACATGTCAACAAGAGCTGCTTGATCACATTTTCATTCTTCACAGAGGTCTGAGTATTAAGAGGAAGCAGGGAAAATTACAGACCCAAAAAGACCACCCCATGACTTAATTCTTCTACCAACATCATAATGCCTCAAGGTTGCATATCATCCCCAAAACCCTCACCACATGGAGATCAAGTGCTCAAATCTATGTGGATCACTTCTCACTGAAGCCATCTCATCTATCAAGGGTTAAATAAAAATGTCTGTGGCAAAAAGAAAACATAGAAAGAAGCACTTAAGAAACATTGTTCTAAACAGTGTATTATTGAGATTCTGTGCCTAGATTCCATGTTAGGAGAGAAAATACGATAATGAGGCCTTGTTTAGACAAACATTAAATTGAAAATTTAAAACTTAAGAAATGGTTATGAGCATACATGATTGAGTAAGTACAATAACTAACCAATAGTATGGATCAATTTATCACATAAAATACAGTAATACAGTGAAGCATGAGATAAAACCCACGCTTATGAAGTTCAGGTAGTGCATTAAAAAGACAGATCATTTTACAACTTGATATGTCATTGGGAAAAAATCAATAACAAATCTCTGATGCTTGGATCAGTAGATTAAAAAAAAATCAAGCCAAATGTGGGTCAAGAATTTGATTCGGTAATGAAGTGCTGACACAGCATTCTCAAAACCCAGGCAACTCAAAACAACAAGCACATGCATACACACACACACACACACACACACACACACACACACTCACTCACTCACTCACACAGACACAGACATGGAAGCAGGAGAGGGAGGCAGAGACAGAGTCAAAGGCTCTTATCAAAAGGATATAAGAAAATCAGACACCAGAATGAACCCTACAAAAAATTAATAAATATTAAATACAAGATGTAGGAAAGAAAAAATACTCTTGTTTAATCTAGCAAATAGAGACACTTCTTTTTTTTAATTTTTATTTTCTATATTCTATGTTTACATTCCAAAGGCTTTCCCCTTTCCCAGTTCCCCCCACCATGCGTCCCATAATTCCTCTCCCCCCAACTATTCCCCAATCATTCCCCCTCCCCCCATGGTTTCTCTACAAATCTGGATCCAATCTTTACAGGCCCAGGGTCCTCTCCTTTCTTCTTCTTGGGAATCATTTGACTTGCTAATTGTGCTTTGAGTATTTAGGGCTATGACAGTAAGAGTCATTAGGGGCTGTCCACTCAGAAGTTTACTATTCATCTGAAAGTTTACTATTCATCAAAAGTCAATTTGATGGACTTTCCTCAATGATTTCTGTGTAGCACTACTGCTACGGGTCATTTTCCAGCAGCTGAGTCTATAACATTGTGTTGGTTCTCAGACAGACACTGTCATCGACCATAGGCACTCCACGTGAAGTACATGTTGAACAAATTCTTTGAATCAAAGAAATTAATATAATCTTACCCTAAATGGGATTAGCTGGTATTATTAACTACATTGCTTTACTTCCAGACACATGCACTAAAGGATATGAAGAACCAGCTGAATGCACCTTTTGTCAAGATGGTGTAGACATCATGCCTTCTGTAAGACACCCATCATATACAACAGTGTGCTGAAAACTGTATCAATTGTTTTTCAAAGGGGATGCAAACTCTTTGTCTTGACTGACACATGACATTGCTGTATATCTATGGAGCACCATGCAATGTTTTCATACAGGCAACACATTGTGCCATTCCCAAACTAGAGAGAATACCATGACCATTTATCATTTCGTTGTCACTCTTTATTCCAGCCATGGAGAACTGTTTCAGTGGAATGGCATGAAGTGCTTGACATAATCATTCATCCAATTTGATGGACTTTCCTCAATGATTTCTGTGTAGCACTACTGCTACGGGTCATTTTCCAGCAGCTGAGTCTATGACATTGTGTTAGTTCTCAGACAGACACTGTCATCGACCATAGGCACTCCACGTGAAGTGCATGTTGAACAGATTCTTTGAATCAAAAGAAATTAATATAATCTCACCCTAAATGGAATTAGCTGGTATTATTAACTACATTGCTTTAAAATGGGGGAGAGGTAAAAGATGTCAGCTGGTAAAGTGCTTGCTATGCAAGAATATGGGTCTGAGATCAATCCCAGAATCCATACAAAAACCTGGGCATGGTGGTGTATGACTGGAAATATAGCACTGCCTGGGACAAGACAGATGGATCTCTGGAGGCTTGCTGGCCAACCAGACTAGCATGTTCAGTGACCCCTAGGCCCAAGTGAGAGACCCTATCTAAAGAGACCTAGAGGAATTGGCCCTGAGGAATGATAACAGTTTACATTTGGCCTTCATGCACACATATGCACATATATTGATGTACATGTGTACACCCACACTTCTATGAATGTACATACATATACATGTGGGTACACACATACACACACACACACACACACACACACACACACACACACACACCAGATGGCCTAAAAGTACAAGTATCTAAAGAAGACAGACTGACTTCTATATATAATATACATTATCCTAGCTTGGGACATAATAAACAAGAAGAGAAATGTAGTTTTAATATCCTAAAAAGAATATGATCCTTTTTGGTCATAGTCAAAACTGAAAGATAGAAATGCCAGTGGACCGTCTCATGAATACAGCAGATACCCACTCAATTGTAAATCATTCACTTTCTAACATCATATGTCTGCTGTTTGCTGATTAGGGGTTCTCTAACACCAAAGCAAAAGGAGATTCCTTCAGAACATAGAGACTTTAAAGAACTGGAAGTCGAGACATTCATCTTGCTATTTTGCAACACTGTTCCATGCTGCTGATTCAACAACTACAGGCAGTGTGTGCTACTAACTAAAAGGCTGGTTGATTTGGGTCCACAAGGGATCACTGTGGGTCACTAAACATCTTTGGGTCTTTCCGTTTTTCATAGTCAATAAAAATGTAACAACAACAGTGAAGTGCAGTACGAGTCAGAACACTGATAACTTTCTAGAATAAAAATATGAGTCATGCAAACAAGTGAAAGCTCTTGGGACACAGTCTGTCATGTGGAGAGAAATGGAAAGGTGACACGAGAAGGATAATATAGTGATGAACATGACCTTGTACTCAGTCAGAAACAGGAACCAGAGTCACATGATTGTGTGTGTGTGTGTGTGTGTGTGTGTGTGTGTGTATGTGTGCGTGTGTGTGTGGTGTGTGTGATGCATTCAGCAAAGAGTTTCTTTACTTCTTTGATAGTCTATTTTATATGCGCAATCCCATGGTATGTTAGTCTTCAAAACTGAAAAATCCCTTCCAATCTTAATAAACCTTGTAGATACTGGTCATTGGCAAGTAGTTGATGAAAGGTGGGGCACCATCCAGATCTCTTGTAATACATACAGAGAAAATTAACGAATTTCCAACTGCACAAGAGTACTTCACGGAGCTGCAGTTTATGTAAAGGAAACTAGAAAATGAGGATGTAGCTGTATGTACCAACCTTTACCAGGATTCTACCTTGATAGTTCTTCTGTACTACAAGGTTCAGATTCTAGCCTTCCTTGAAAAGTGATTTTCAGGTACATGTGGTTATTGAGAATTACTTGACAGGACAGTGGATTACTAACCTGTGTAAGGGGCCTAAATACATCCATGCTTCTCTCCTTACATGTAGGAATCTAAGTGGCTGTGATTTATTTTTGGTTTCAGTTCCTAAGAAGTGGCCTTCCTCTGCATTCCTACCTGACTTCTACCTAGAACTGTAAGCCGAACACAAATTCAGCTTAGATGAAAGGGTTCTTGGTCGCTGCAAGTTTTATCTCTTTCTTCTTGTTTCTGCTTAGGATTAAATACAAATAAAGCTTTTAGAATATTGAAAATAGCCCTGTGACCATCTGTCACATACAGCCAGACCCCAGACCCCTAGTGTTCTGGCTGGACTCTACCCCCACAGTCACCTGGCTGTCACTTGGCCCACGATTAAAGGGTCTCATGACCCCTCCTTTCTCTCTCTCATCCCTCTCTTTTGCCCTTCTCTTTTGTCCTCTCTTCTTGTCTCTTCTCTCCCTCCACCCCATTCTCCCTCTCTCCCCATTCTTTTCCTCCCTTTTCACGTGATCATGGCCAGCTCTTACCTCTGTATCCTTTCTTTTCTCTTTACTTTTCTATCTCTTTTCTTTTCCCCTACTTTTCTATAATAAAGCTTTAATATCATGGGCTGTCTCTTCTTATCAAGACCTGCCATGCTGGAGCAATGGAAGAGGCCTCACAGAGTTTCTAGCCTACATAAAGGACCAAGGATTCCCCTGCCCAGCTGGGCTTTTGCCTCAAAGGATCAAGTGAGGTAACCTCCCTCTATGGATACATGGGCTTCTCTGCAGGCCTTCATTAGAATTAGCAAGTCAAATGATTCCCAAGAAGAAGAAAGGAGAGGACCCTGGGCCTCTAAAGATTGGATCCAGTTTTGTAGACCCAGAACAGAGAAACCATGGGGGGAGGGGGAATGATTGGGGAATAGTTGGGGGGAGAGGAATTATGGGACGTATGGTGGGAGGGAACTGGGAAAGAGGAAAGTCTTTGGAATATAAACATAGAATATAGAAAATAAAAATTAAAAAAAGAGAGTACATAAAATGAGATGGGAAAGTGGTGGGATTGATAGCAGAGATAATGAGGATAAGAGAAAGGGGTGTACATTTCTGAAATACACTGTATGTTTGTATGAAATTATCAAACAATGAAATATGCAATCAATTGGAATGATATAATGAAGACACTTCAAAAGCAAAACAAACAAACAAACAAAAAAAGAATATGTGTTGACTGATGTTGATACAGATAGAGAATCCCTACAGAAACTGATCTCTGGACATGCTTGTGAGAGAGCCTCTTGACTGAGTTCATTGAGGTGTAAAAGTCCAAACTAGTACTGGAACAATCTTTCCATAGGATAAAATTCTAGACTTCAAGAAAGAAATGAAAGTAAACTAAATCCCAACATTAATCTTTTTTTTTTAATTTTTATTTTCTATATTCTATGTTTACATTCCAAAGGCTTTCCCCTTTCCCAGTTCCCCCCCCTCCCTACATCCCATAATTCCTCTCCCCCCCAACTATTCCCCAATCATTCCCCCTCCCCCCACGGTTTCTCTACAAAACTGGATCCAATCTTTCCAGGCCCAGGGTCCTCTCCTTTCTTCTTGGGAATCATTTGACTTGCTAATTGTGTCTTGAGTATTTAGGGTTTCTGGGCTCATTAATATCCACTTATCAGTGATTGCATTTCATGTATTCTTTTGTGACTGGGTTAGCTCACTCAGGATGATATTTTCCAGGTCTAACCATTTACCTACAAATTGCATGAATTCATTATTTTTAATTGCTGAGTAGTATACCATTGTATAAATATACCACATTTTCTGTATCCATTCCTCCTTTGAGGGATATTTGGGCTCCTTCCAATTTCTGACTATTATAAACAAGGCTGCTATAAACATAGTGGAGCATGTGTCTTTATTGTATGAAGGGGAATCCTCTGGGTATATGCCCAGGAGTGGTATGCCAGGGTCCTCTGGAAGGGACATGCCCAATTTTGTGAGGAACCGCCACACTGATTTCCAGAGCGGTTTTACCATTTTGCAATCCCACCAACAGTGTAGGAGTGTTCCTCTTTCTCCACATCCTCGCCAGCACTTGTTGTCTCTTGAGTTTTTAATCTTAGCCATTCTGACTGGTGTGAGGTAGAATCTCAGGGTTGTTTTGATTTGCATTTCTCTGATGACTAATGATGTTGAATATCTCTTAAGGTGTTTCTCGGCCATCCGAATTTCTTCTGGTGAAAATTCTTTGTTTAGCTCTGTACCCCATTTTTTGATAGGGTTATTTGGTTCTTCAATGCGATCCCCATCAAAATCCCAACTCAATTCTTTATAGATCTAGAAAGAGCAATTCTCAAATTCATCTGGAGCAACAAAAAACCCAGGATAGCTAAAACTATTCTCAACAATAAAAGGACTTCTGGGGGAATCAATATCCCTGACATTAAACAGTACTACAGAGCAATTGTGTTAAAAACTGCATGGTATTGGTACAGCAATAGGCAAGTGGATCAATGGAATAGGATTGAAGACCCAGAAATTAACCCACAGACTTATGGTCACTTGATCTTTGATAAAGAAGCCACAACCATCCAGTGGAATAAAGATAGCCTCTTCAACAAATGGTGCTGGTTCAACTGGAGGTCAACATGCAGAAGAATGCGAATTGACCCACTCTTATCTCTTTGCACTAAGATCAACTCCAAGTGGATCAAGGACCTCCACATAAAACCAGACACACTGAAACTATTAGAAAAGAAACTTGGGAAGATCCTGGAGGACATAGGCACAGGAGGAATGTTCCTGAACAGAACACCAATAGCTTATGCACTAAGATCAAGAATTGACAAATGGGACCTCATAAAATTACAAAGTTTCTGTAAGGCAAAGGACACTGTCAGAAGGACAAAACGACAACCAACAAAGTGGGAAAAGATCTTCACCAACCCCACATCCGACAGAGGGCTAATATCCAATATATACAAAGAACTCAAGAAGTTAGACCCCAACATTCCTCTTTGTTTCATTCCTAATGCTGTATTTGCAAAAGACCAGCTGCCTTACCTTCCAGATACTATCCTGTCCACACAATGGTGGACTGTATCAAACTGTAAGCCCAAATCAATCCTTCCTGAAGATACTTTGATCACGTATCTAATCATGGTGGTGAAAACCATGACTAATGTGAGACAGTAGCAAGAGCCTTGTCTCTATGAGGCACAGTCAGGATTTCAGTCATTAAGTGAGAAGCTTGTATGTGATATGTTGAGAGTAAAAAAACCAAAAATAATAACATACTATAGTCTTACTCTCAACTATGGCTAAAGAACCATCTCTTATAAGATCTTATGAAGCTGGATGCATTTGTACAAAGTTTATTAGGGCCATACAAGTATCAAAAAGCGCAGAGAAATACTGGTAAGAAAAGTGTCAATATAGCAGATAGTGTCTCTAATTATTTCATCTTTGCCACTGACATTCATTATTGGTAATACACAGGAAAATAAAAAAATATTTCGAATGCATTAACATTTATTTTTGCATTTCAAGAATACAAAAACTGAGTTGCTACCTGAAAGAGACTATCCTACTTCATGTAAAATATATACTCAATATTTAAAATGAGGAAAGTCAATTATACAGTTGTAATTTATCATGTTTTACCAGGAACTTATTGTTATAAAAAATGCTGAATGTTCTCAACCTATCACTGAAAACTTTGGCTCTCCCTTGAAAATATAAGCTGACTAAAATATCAACTAAAGTAATATTGCAACTGGTCCATCACTCTTTTCTTTTAAACTTCCAGTTTTACAGCATAGAAGTTATCACAGATATTACTTCATGAAAATAACACAGAGTGTATAGCTCAAGAGAGTAAGGACCATTTCCTGGTCAAATCTATTCCTTCAGCAATTAGAAGAGGGTATGGCACATACTTGGGACACAAAGACATTTTCTTAAATAAATGGCTGAATTAAAATATTAATTACACTAAAAGATCACCATTTACCTAGAATGCTATAAACCAAAGGGTTAAGGCCGTCACCCTTGTCCCAACATCCTTACACATGTGGGTCGCATGACTGGATTTAGTGGGTTAAAACCTAAGACATGAAATTTAGAAGGGGTTCTGGGAGGGGCTGGGGTGAATACATTCAAAATACATCATATAAATATATGAAAAATTTCAAAGATTAAGCTTAAAATACTAAAAATAAAATTTTAAGAAATCTTCTGATAAAATAAAGTTATTGGAAACAAACAAAGATTTTAGGCCTTGAAAGAATGAATACATGTCTCCTACAGGAGGCAACTTAGCCAGGACATATACCAATACACACAATAACCACCATAAAATCTGCACATCATCAATTAATCAGAAAATACAGATTAAATCGAAAAAGAGGTTAGTGATATGGCTCAGTGCATAGAATGAATGTTGTGCAGTCATAGGGACCTACGTCCAGATCCCTAGAACCACCTCTCCTTTGTCCTACTTCTCCTTTCATGGACCATCTTTCTTACTTTTTGGAATGAAGATGTTACTCTACACGATCGTAGATTAACACTATGTAATTTACCATTTTATTTTCCATGGACTCACAACTAAAAGCTTATATTGAGTCATTGAACAAAGTTAGAACCCTTAAAACACAGGTATTATTGAGACTCAACTGAACATATTTTCATTGTGAAATAAACATGACACTTTTGAGATGTCTGGGGTGGACATTAAAATTTAGTGAATTGTTTTGAATAGGAAGTTATCCAGGAGTGAATTTGTAATAATTAGTCTTTATTATCAACTTGATTAGATTTAGATTGATGAGAAACACCTGTAAGTCTGTGAAGGCAAAGCCAGAGACAATTAACTGAATGGGGATGGACACCATCCCACTGACAGGGAGGCTGGATTAATAAAAGCAAACATGGAGAAAGCCAAGTAAGTGGAGGCATCCTGTCTCTCCCCGATTCCCCCCTCCTGCATTCTCATCAGTCATAAAGTAAAATAGCTCTCTTCTATCTCATGTTCTCATTATTAGGAAGTTCTTCCCAAGTACATGGGGACATGTTACCATAAAGTGAGCTCTCTAAAGCAGGCATCAAATGATAAAAAGAAGTTAGCATATATTATACCAGTAAACTCCAACCAAAACTTTCTTCAACAAAAGACACAGATTTTAATCTAGGTGAGACTATTTTTCAAGTTATTTTGCCTCCAAACTTTTCAACTACAAACATGGAAAGTCAACCTCGTATCACATTATGCCATGTTTTAGACAAAAATACTAATTTTAAGCTATTATGTGTTCATTATATTTTCCTTTAAAGTAGCTTAAGTTGGTCTCATTTTATGTAATGATAGTGCATGATCCTCACCACTATTCACAAACTAGAGTTTAAGATGGTTATACAAGCTATTTAAAATGCATCCTTTAGATTATATACACTAAACATAATTTTCCATCTTAGCATAGATGATATAAGTGGGTTAATTTAGCTGTTGTAACTTTTCTGATCAAATTTATATATGGTGCTTTCACTCATGGATTCCATAATACCTGAAAAAAACATCAAACATTGGTACCCTTGTGTTAAATGCAGTCTTCATTCATGTATACATTTAAAAGTTAGGGACACTGTAAAAACCACACAAGCTCTGTATTTCTCATTATGTATAATGAATATGGGAAGTAATAAATGTGAACAATAACTTTCCTAAGAAAATAAAATAAAAGAAGTTCTTTTCTCTGTAGATATTCTATTCTCTGCTGTTTTCCCTCTGTAAATATCTAGACATATGCGTAACTTTATGGGTCTCAATGGGGAGGATGGCGACAACCGGGATCAATTGGTTGTACAAAGTTAGCATTGAGTATTGAACAATCACCCTGTTTGGCAAACAGAGGGTTTTGTCACACAAGTGAAGTGAGTAGCTATTGCCACTGGATGGCAACCCAAGACACAGAAAGAGCAGGGAAGCTCTTGGAATAGTAGAAGGAACACGGATACTTCAAAAGGAATTCAAAAGCATCTTTAAAGACATTATCCTGTTGTAAAAATATATGCAGTTATACTGTTTGCGAAGTGAGTGTCAGTTGTTTACAAGGAATTATTGTTCAGGAAAATATCAATATATTTTGAGGAAAAAATCCAAATTGATAACACATTTATTTTTCACCAGGACTAGAATAAACTAGAATGAATTTTTTAAGTCTGGCTTCAAAGCTCCTCCTTTGAAGCAGCCTTCATTTACAGAGAGAAGTGTAGATGTGTGTAGATATGTTTGCTGCAGGCTGACTTCAGGACATGAGGCTGTCCACATTAAAAAGCACGGCTTTCAAAGTAGGCACAATAAACTTAATCCTGAGTCAGAGTCTTCCGTACATGTGTAGGGTTTCCCTTATATATAAAATGAGAAAATAGCTCTAAGCATGTTTAGACGTGTATTAAAAGCAGTAAGCTCCTCTTTTAATCAATTGTGAAATAAAAAAAAATGACCATTAAATTGCAAAGGCTTTGTTTGTCACATAACCTTGCCGGGCACTCTCTAAACTGGAAAGCAAGTCTGCATGAGCAAAGCCAACTTGGAAGAAAGGGTAACGACCCGCTTTGTACAGGGATCCTTCTTGATGTAGGCCAGTGCAGAATAAGCTAAAGATCGGCGATCAGGCCAGCCATTGGTGAGTCTGAAGATGACGAAGAGCACTTTGCTTCTAACCTTGGCTTCAGACCAAGATTTTCAGGAGGAAGTAAAGAGAGAAGGGGAGAGGAGGCCAAGGGGAGGAGAAGGAGATAGGAAGAGCCTAATCAATGAACTTCGTGTTCAAGGAATATGTCTCAAAAACAATGGAAAGCAATGGAAAAAGATACCCAAAGCTGACCTCTGGCCTTTCCTGTCAGATGTGCACACACATGAATGAGTACATGCACCCCTTGACACAGACAGGATCTGAAAGTGTAAGAAAGAAGAACAAAAAAGAAAAGTGAGGTGTGGCAGAAATGGAAGAAGCCTATCTTAAGTTTCTACTGGAACTCCATTCTAACATGATGCTAAGAGTGGAGGCAGGCAGAGCAGGAGAAGGCGTGGTGGGCATTAATAAAGCAAAAGTGCTTGGGAGCAGGTCCCCATCCTTTGATTTGGATACTCGGCTTTGCAAGGTTCATTAAGCTGCCCACTCCGCCGACTTAACTGAATAGCATAAACAGTGTTCCAGCTCCCATCTAAAAAACCAAGACACATCTTATACAAAGCTATACTTTTAAATTTTAACTTACGAACTATTTTGTTCTGAGCCTGGAAAAGTCAAATGCACATGAAATCTTCTAAGCCTTGTATAACATAAAGCAGCTTCCGTACATTTAAGCAATGATTGGACAGAATTGATATTTGGTCATCTTCTGTTCTATCCAAACAGCACAGATTCAAACCTGTGTGACTTCACATTCAAAATCAACCCCGAAGCCAAATGCCTTTAGATCACTGAACTCCTGAAAGCTCAATTGTTAACCAAAAGATAGAAGGAATGGTTTTCTCCTACAAGGAGGAATATTTTTTTTCTCCTACAAGGAAAGCTAGTTCAAACAGGATATAAAACCAACAGCAAAAAAGAAAATTACAGCAAACAACAATGTTACTTGGAACAACAAACTATTTTCATTAAAGGCTAATTGGAAACAAAAACATCTCCTAAATGAAGATGACAAATGATTAAAATGTGTTGCTTCAGGATTATGTCGTGGTTTAAAAATAAAACGAAAAACCTGGAAGAGCAGTGTTGGTGGATGAGGAAAGGAAACCTCCCAAAAAGCAAAATAGGAAATGATTCGACTGATTAGAGGACAATAAATTATACACAGTCCTCAAGGCCAAAGGTTAGCAAGAAGAGCTTTAAAAGCAATTTCATTGGGCAGTTACACATTACAACAGTAAAGTAGCTGTGTGTTTAGAGGGGCTAAAAAGGGCCTTTGAAGGCATACATAAAGAGATGTAATCATTTTCTAATGATTCCATGATGGCTGGCACTGGCTGGGATTTGGATAATGAACTAGACCCTCAACCCTGTCTTACTAGTTACAAGAGGCATATCATTGACACCGAAAAGAACTGATAGCTAAATTCCCGTGTGCTGGTTTGAATGGGAAAACACCCTATGTATTTTCATGTAATTCATCTGTTTGCTTGATCACTGACATGTGCGATTTATTAGCAACTGACAGAAGAGCCCAGTCATGGGAGAAATGTAGATTCTGTCATCAGATTTCCAGTTAAAATGTTCAGGTCTGCTTATGGTGTCACCAGTGAGGAGACAGTTCAGTGCCAGATATCCTTCTATGAGAGACCTTCCTCAGGCCAAACCAAAATGTTTGGCTTTTCTGCTGGAAAAAAAAATTTCAGGATGAATAAGCATAGTGAAGTAAAGCTAGAAACTTTATTAGAGATATTTTCATATAGGATCAAGAAAAAGAGACATACAGAGAAAGAAGATGCACACCCTGGGCCTGTAAAGATTGGATCCAGTTTTGTAGAGAAACCGTGTGGGGAGGGGGAATGATTGGGGAATAGTTGAGGGGGAGAGGAATTATGGGACATAGGGAGGGGGGAAACTGGGAAAGGGGAAAGCCTTTGGAATGTAAACATAGAATATAGAAAATAAAAATTTTAAAAAAAAAGAATGAACAGTTGCATAAGATGTGTATCCACGCATAGGTCTAAACTCCTTAAGGGAGACTTAGCCCTCAGCTCTCCTGGAAATGACAATGTACACCATCCTGTTGTCAGTTAGGTTACATCTCTAAAAGTTTCTATGAAAACTGTTTTTTCCTTTGTTTAACAGGTGAGACACTTGATGTGGCCTTCCAAAGAATTACAGTCTGACAAAATAAGACCAGAAGCTCCAGGGTTGCATATTTTAGTGTATGTAGTTTCCTTAGAACAGGGTTTCTGATAACAGTCTGAGGAAACTGCCCATATACAGCTAAGAGCACAGGAAGGCCCGGGACATTATCAACTGAACAGAAATTCCTGCTTTTCTGCTGGCAAGAGGAATGACCTTAACTCCAAAGTGAAATCTCTCCCTATTTTTCTCCCTCATTGTCTCTTTTACACACACATACACACACACATACACACACACACACACACACACACACACACACACACACCCCTCATACTCCTATTAAATTTTCTTGCATATATCATTGCTTCAGGAGGATCTTGAGTCAGGAACTGGATAGCTCCACTTATTTTTTTGAAAATTAAGTTCATAATAAAACCTTCCTCTTATATAGTTGCTATAAGGCTGTGATAGGAAACACCTAGCTATGACTAGCCTTCAGCTAATAGCAATGCACTCTAATTTGATTAGATGCAATCTCATATTAATGTGGAGACTCTCTTCTCAGCCCTTACATGGTCTTCTGACGTGAAGAGCCCCAGCCACCACGTGAATTCCATTTGCAGCTCACTGTCCCTGCTCCATCTCAGACCGTGCTCCTTCCTGAAGCACACCCACCACTCATGGTCTCAGCATCTTTTTCTCACATATCTGAGTCTCTCAGACTCAATGATAAGGAAAACACTGGAAAGAGACAGGCGTCTGTGCATCTGGTTAAGTTGATTAATTCGAAAAGCAATCCCCAAACTACACCAAATATATCCCAAGAGTCCCAGAGAAACACGTTACTCAAACCTTTTCTTTTAAGAGGCACTATCATGTCTTTGAAATAGAGAAGAGAAAATCTCAACAACACCAAAATGATTGCATGATTGCTCCTCTGACAGCCATGAAAAAGGTATTTGTTGTGCTTGGGCTGAAGGCCTGTGGTGAAGAGCAGAAAGAGCAAGTCCAGGGGTACCAAATCCTTCTTCCTCCTCTGAAGAAATTTATAAGCACCGAATTACATTATTGATTTCTTAAATAATAATCACCTGTGTGGGGAAATAGTTTTCAAGAAAGGTGGCAAGTAGAGGGACAGATGTGTTATTAAAATCCAGAGGGGGTAGGAGAAAAGAGCATGGAGCCGGAGTGGAGCAGAAGGGGTGGAAGAGCAGACGCCTGTCCAAGATAAAACGGAGTGCACGCTGCTTCTAACCACTGAACATAGTTATACATCACTGTACTTCTGGGAAATCACAAATTATGCCAATTTGCATTCCCAACAACTAGAAATGCGACATTAGTTACAACCCGAATGGGAGAAGAGTATTGACTTTACACAAAGAACCCTTAATTTAGTTCCGTGCTTGGCAGTCAGATGTAATGCATAATTTTCTGTCTTTTATATAGATTTTTAGAAGTAGTTTCTCTAAAGCTATGATATACATTTGTGTTTAATAATATACATAGTGACCAAGTTCACTGTCTTTGAAGACTCATCCTCCTAGGTTACTGCCAGATCATGCCAAATACCACATGCAGAATGTTTAAAACTTGTATTGCACAAAAATATGCCTAAAATGGTATGGTATGTGCATACTTTCTACCCGACTGAGGACAAGTGCTTCTTATAGATACATTTTACTCTTACAGATACATTGTACTCTTCATACTCAGGAGATTGTGCTTGGGATAAAGAATAAGAATGAGAGTCTCTTTGGGTTGGTGACACTGTCTGTCGCAGGCTTTTTGCATCCTTAATACTGAGGGCTACAGTCACAATCACAGTGGACAAGTGGAAAAGATGGGAGGAGCCCATGCATGGGAACCCATGTAACAGTTTTCAGCTGAACATCCTAAAGGTTCAATTTTAGACTATGATTCCAAAGCATATTAACATTATTTCACATATCACATGATGCTATATTGTCTAAAATATACAGGTGATGGTTTGAAATTTCCAATCCTTTTTGTCATTAGGTAACTGTAGATTAGGAAATTTAAAGTTTTAACCTTTTGGCTTCATTTTTCATACCACTCGTTTTCTTGAGAACCAGCCCTCAAACCTCTAAGTCTACCCTGGGGGCATCATCTTTGTGAAACAGACAGGGGGCATGTTATGGCCTCACGGCTGGGTGGCTGTTATATGGACTAAGATGTGTTGGATCAATGCCTCTAGAATCAATACAGATGAATAGAAAGTTTGGACTGCCATATGCACTGCAATTCCTTGTTCACTCTAATGTCTTCCAGAAGTCTTGCCAATATTTTGTCATACATTTTTGTGCTGAAGAGCTATCCGGTCATTCAGTCTATTAGTGTGTGCTGCGAATAGCAATATCCAGGGATCACTGCTACCCACTCTTCCCTGGAGCCCAGAACCATGTAAGTAGCCCCACACACATCCATCTAAAAAAAAAAAAGTCAATTAATGATCAACTCTGAGCAACCTAACATTCCATCACAGAAATTCTTTCTGAGTAAATTTTTTCCTGAAGTACCTTACATTTTGAAAGGTTAACTCTACTTCATTAAGGACAATGGACAAGGACTCTTGACAGCAAGTTTTTAGTATGACTACCTGCTGATTTCCCCCACCATACTGTGCACACATGAATTCTTCCTTGGTTTCTTTTGAAATAAAAATCTAAACACTTGTTTAGCCGTTGAAGCCATCATGAAGCTAAACACTTTGTCATCTGAGCTGTTAGAAAACTTCTAGAGAGAAAAGCAGCACATTAGCAAGTAAAATGAACAGGAAGCGGCTAATTAGGAATCCCCAAACGCAGCCTCTTCCCAGCAATAGCATTAAAATTTTTTTTTACCATAAGTAAATAATACAAATAATAATAAAATTTGCAGGCGAATAGTCCCCTAAAGACACACATGAGAAATCATGATGAATTGTGTCAATCTACACACTAATGGATCTGTCTGTGGATGTTTTGAGGCTTTCTGTGTTTACTTGGAAAGAGTCCCAAAGAGAAGCTGACTTGCATGTCTGAATAAGTAAATTCCTAATTAGCTTCCTGGTCCTGAAGCTTTTACATTCTACAAATGGTTTCATCTGCCTGCCTGGACAAGGCTAGAACCTCTTGTCCAAAGAAGGTATTGAAATTGCAAAAACAAGTGATAACAAAAAGATCATGTTCAAAACACCTTTTTCTCAATTAAGATACTAAAATTATCTATAGAAATTGGACCTTCTCTAGACTGTCTTTTTTACTTCAAATCATTAACATTGAATTTTTCCTGTTTTATTAATTAATTAACTAATTTTTGTAATTTTTGGAGCTGCTGTACACAGTACAGAGGGGACATCAATCTCAGTCTTACTTGCAGCTACTCTCCAGTTTATTGCCATCCATAAATACAAATCCCCAAGCAAGTCTTATTATGAAAATATTCATATATTTTGATTTGTATATGTATATGAAAGAGTGGAGATTTTAAAAATCTCTTCATCTCCTGAAGAGTGCCGAAGATTCAAATATGGGCTAAATAAATGATTTATATCACTGATACTAAATAGCTAAGGAGAAAGTGATCAATGCTTCTCTTTGGGAAATGTACAGTACTTAAAATTCTGCCTCGTTAAAGTTTTCAACCATTTGAAATGCAAAATTCATTATGTAGAAGGTACTCTGTACATCAAAAAAAATAATCCTATTAAATAACAACATTACTCTGAAGCCTTCATCTAACAAGAGACTCACCTCACATCTACAGCACAACTCGTCCTATCTCAACACTTGAATCTTGGAATAGAAATGCACACTACCCCATGCCTTCGCAGGTTTATAATTATGGAAAAGCAACATATATTCCTAAAACATATAATCAATGGGACATGCCAGGTGATTCAATGGGGAAAGACACTTGTTACCAAGGTAACAAGGTAAGCTATTTTAGTCCAATTCCTACAGCATACATGGTTGGAAGAAGAGAAGCAGTTTCTGAAACTCATCTTCTGATCTCCACACATACATAACCATATCAGTGTACCCCCTGCCCCCAAAACATAAATAAGCAAATACATCTATCTAAAGATAAGCACTAATATTTGCATAATATTGTGAATTATATTAATTATAATATTTTATTGCTTTTGAAAATGGCTGAAAGTACATTCAATTACCAAGCGTAAAAGCACATTAAAATATGGTTAATTAATGAATCCTCCTATATATACTCCCAGGTTTCTTCTCATATACACATTTTCAATCACTACCATTTCTTTTTTCTTAAAAAGTCAAAAGTACATTCCATTTTTTATATACCATAATCCCTACAATTACATTCTGAAGTCCCTAGCAAGGAGCATTTTTGTTGTTACTTCTTCATGCTAATAAAAGCCACATAGGAAGCTTATTTTTTATTTACATGTTACTATATGTGAAGAAAAGATCATTTGAAAAAAGTTTTTTCTCCATATTTTTGACCATGTAAAGAAGTATAAAATATAACTATCTAGACCATATTAATAAATGAAAAAACTGATTGTGTTTGTGCATCTTGAATTTAGTTAATTGTGACCTATAGACTTATATTGATTTTGTATTGGATACATTATTTACATTTCAAATGTTGTCCCCTTTCCTAGTTCCCTCCCCCCACCCCGAAAAATCTCCTAAGCCATCCCCCTTCCCCTGCTCAACAATCCACCCACTCCCCACTCCTGCTTTCCTATCCTGGCATTACCATATACTGGGGAATCAAGCTTTCTCAGGACCAAGGCCTCTCCTCCCTTCGATGTCCAACAAGGTCATCCTCTGCTGGAGCCACAGGTCTCTCTATGTATAATCTTTGGTTGGTGGTTTAATCCCTGGAAGCTCTGGGGGTACTGGGTGGTTCATATTGTTGTTCCTCCTATGGGGCTGCAGACCCCTTCAGCTCCTTGAGTCCTTTTCCTAGCTCCTCCACTGGGGACCCTGTGCTCAGTCCAATGGTTGACTGAAAGTGTCCTCCTCTGTATTTGCCAGGCATCAGCAGAACCTTCCAGGAGACAGTTAGATCCAGCTCCTGTCAGCAAGCACTTGTTGGCATCCACAATAGTGTCTGGGTTTTGTAACTGTATATGGGATGGATCCCTAGGTAGGGCAGTGTCTGGATGGTCTCTTCTTCAGTCTCTGCTTCACCCTTTGTTTTTGTATCTCCTCTCATAGGCATTTTGTTCCCCTTTCTAAGAAGGACCAGAGTATTCATACTTTGTTCTTCCTTCTTCTTGAGCCTTATTTGGCCTGTGAATTGTATCTTGGGTTTTCCAAACTTCTGGGCTAATATCCACTTATCAGTAAGTGCATGTCATATGTGTTCTTTTGTGATTGGGTTACCTCACTTGGGATGATATTTTCTAGTTCTATCCATTTGCCTAAGAATTTCATGAATTCATTGTTTTGTTTTGTTTTGTTTGTTTGTTTGTTTCCAAGACAGGGTTTCTCTGTGTAGTCCTGGCTGTCCTGGAACTCACTCTGTAGACCAGGCTGGCCTCAAACTCAGAAAACTGCCTGCCTCTGCCTCCCAAGTGCTGGGATTACAGGCGTGTGCCACCACGCCAATAATTCATTGTTTTTAATAGCTGACTAATATTCCATGCTGTAAATGTACATTTATGTATCCATTCCATCGTTGAGGGACATTTGGGTTCTTTCCAACTTTCTAACTATTATAAATAAGGCTTCTATGAACATAGTGGAGTATGTGTCCTTATTACATGCTGAAGAATCCTCTGGGTATATGCCCAGAGGTGGTATAGCAGGGTCCTCTGGTAGAATTATGCCCAATTTTCTGAGGAACTGACAAACTGATTTCCAGAGTGGTTGGAACAGCTTGCAATCCCACCAACAGTGGAGGAGTGTTCCCCTTTCTCCACATTCTTGTCAACACCTGCTGTCTCCTGAGTTTTTGATCTTAGCCATTCTGACTGTTGTGAGGTAGAATTGCATTCCCCTGATGACTAAGGATGTTGAACATTTCTTTAGGTGCTTCTCAGCCCTTCAATATTCCTCAGTTGAAAATTCTTTGTTTAGCTCTGTATCCCATTTTTAATAGGGTTATTTGATTTTCTGGAGTTTAACTTCTAGAGTTCTTTGTATGTACTGGATATCAATTTATTTAAGAGTGTAATTGGATTTTTTCCCACCTTATTATCTCTTGCACTTACTAAAGCCCAATGTAATATACATGCCCCAGGAAGTCTACCTGCCTCTGCCTTATGAATGTTCATTACAGTTACTGATGGTTTAAATGGACAAAAGGCAGGGGGTGGGACTCAAAGCTGAGGTTGGGTGGAAGCTAAAGTAGAAGGGTAGATCTAGGAAGAGTTCAGGTTCAGAGATAATTGTGGTCAAAGGCATTGTATAAAACACTCAAGCAATAAAATATATTTGAATTAGACCAACACATTCATATGATAATATGTAACTTTTAAAGAATAAGTGCAATAATTAGTGGTACAGTAAATGATTTTAGGAGAATTCAATAATTTGGAGACACAAACTATTGAAACAAAGCCAATCCTTCCTTACGAAAAGGCAATGATTTGTAAATACTACTTGGTTTTTGCCTAATGAATGTTCCCATAGCAGGAGATAACGTTATGTGAAGACTCTGTCCTATGGTATTGGTAGACTTCCATTTTCCCTTCTGTGGTACCAGTTCAATCATGTCTGGTTAACTTTTAATATAGAGGAATTTTTCAAAAGCCCTTACTTATTTCTAGGGTACGAAATACTCTTTAGAGACTCATGTTGAACTTGTCCCAGTTGCAACAGCAGAGATGGAGCCTTGGAAACGTACTTAACTATGAATGTTTTAACCATATCAATGACTGATTTATTGGTATGTTAAAAGGTAAATGGACTTCTCAGGTGAGACGTGAGTGGCCTATTAGAGGTTGAAAATTATTGGCACGTGCCTTTGAAATGAGAATTTTGCCTCTAGACCCTTTCAGATCCTTGTAGTCTCCTCTCCCTCACTCTTTCCCTGGCTGTCAGGAGGTTAGCAACTTCTTTCTACCACATTATACTGCCACGATGTTCTGCCTCACTATGACCCATATGAAATCTCTCCTCCTTGACGTTGTTTTTATCCAGTATTTTGTCAAAGTGAGGAGAGCGGGATAACTAATACAGCTTATAAAGATCCATTGTTGTGGTGTAAAGATTGGTCCAAAACTCATGTTGAGATCCAACTGCTGTTGAAATGACAGCTTCAAACTAAGAGGTGCTTCTGATATAAGGTCTCTCCCTCACAGGTGGGATTAATGCCATTATAAAAGGTTCTTGTTGTGGTTTGGATTGCAATGTCCCAAATAGGTTCATATTTTGAATATGTAGTCTACAACTTGTGGCATTATTGTCTGAGGTGAATGAAGTGTAAGCAAGTTGTTGGGAATGGGTGCCAAAGATGATGTCAGCCACTTTTGCTAGCTTGAGCACTTAGCTCCCCCCCCCTCCACAGACTAGTCCACTGTGGCTGCCATCTTTCCCCTACCACAATGGAATGGTGAAATTACAAGCCACTTCTCATTTACACTGCTTCTGTTGAGTATATGATCATTACAAAGGAGAAAAAAAAGTACCATGAGCACATTTACCCTCCTCTTTCTTTTTGTCTTTCTGCCATGTGAGAACTTCATTTTGCAAAGGTACAGTAAGCTCCATGCCAGAAACCTAATCTTGGCCAGCACCAGACTAGAACTGTGAGCAAATAAATTTTCATGTTCATAATTTAGCCACTCTTAGGTACTCTAACATAATAACACAAACATAAGTAAGAAATGCTTGCTGGGAAAAACATTGGTTCTAATATTTGGTCTTCAGTCTAAATTCCTAATACAGATCTCCTAAGTCCTTTGTAGTTTCCTGCATAGAAATATCTAACAGAATTTTAAGTACCTTGATATATCCTGAGTGATAGGACCTCGTATTAGTGAGGGGGATACTTGCTGGGCTCTGCATGAGGGCTGGTCCCCTGAAAGATCAAGGAATAATAGCAACTTGAAACTTTCAGCTTTTCTCCTCCCGCCAAGAAGAGTAGATGTAAGAAAAGTGACTCAGTTGATGATAAATGACTTTGAATCACTGATTCATCATGAAGTCTCTACCAATATCTCAAGGCCTTTGTGTTCCATGAACACATCCAAACTGCTGGGACTTGGGTGTGCCTAGAAAGTGTATAGAATCAGGCGTACATGTCTGCCCTGTCTGCTGTAGCCTGACCCTTTGCCCAGACAACCCTAAATCATTTGCCCCACTCTTGAGTTCTCCCCTTCAGTTATTTCTTGGATTCTTTTCTATTAACTGACTAAAAACAAGCAAGCATTTTTCTGAATTCCTTAAGCTATTTGAGTTAGCAATTGACCAAAGCAGAGAAGGAGACTATAACACGCTCCAAATATTAGCTATATCTCACACACAAGCTGTGGGGACCTTGTGAACCTACAATTTGTGAATGGCATCTGAAGCAACACACGTTCTGCAGAGCAGGGCTCTCAGCGTGTGGACTCTATGTTCATTCTGATTAGCACCGGACTGAGCTGAATTGAAGGGGATGCAGCTGCTGTCTGAGGAGAGCAAGCTATGCTATTGATGTGGAAGAAGTAGTTACATTTGGTGTCAGAAGTGATCTGAATTGAATGTGGATCCAGACAAACAGCAGTTTAGTCTTCACCTGCTGTAGCTTGAAATGCCCAGTGACTTGTGGACATAGGTAGATTGAAAGACCAAGCAGTAGTACCTGACTTCAGTCCTTATGGAATCTTATCCCAGAGAACCCTGGGACCTTTTGTCAGTCTGCCTCTCACACATTGGCTTTGCTTTTTTGTCCTCCAGATATGTGAAGCATGAAGTTCTCTCTACTTGGAGCAGTCAGGTTTTCCCACATGATAGCTCAAATATGACCTCTCAACAGATGTTTTCCATGGATATTTAGCCTAACACAGCCTATCTCTCACCCCAGCTCTGCAACACCAGCCCATGAGAACACAGCTTCTCTTTCCCCACCTAAACCACTGCTGGTTATTGTTAATTTTACTTAGTAACACACCTAGGATATTGTACTCACTGGTTAGATTCTTTTAAAGTTTTCATTTGGTATGAAAGGTTATTTTTAGTTTTGGTTATTTATTAATTAAGCTTATAGACATGGACTAAAGTATTTTATCCACCACAGTATAGAGTCCTCTGTTTCAATTGTAATCTTGGGAACAAAAATAAAAATCCCCAGAAAATTAAGAAGTTGCATCTCCTGAAGGCCTTTAGATTTACAACTGTGACCTAATTTTTCGCCAGGGCTGTCAGCTTGCACAACTTCCCTGGGAATCTAGGAACGGCCAGTTCCTATAATGGTCTAAATAGATAGCCACACACTCTTATACTTTAGCTTTTATTTATCAACAATCTGTGTTCATAGTGTGGCTCAAGCATGCTCTCTGATAGCTTGTACAGTCGATTCTTAATCTCTAGCTTTTGGTATGAAGAGGAGGGAGGAGAGTTAACAAGCAGGACCTAGCAGGATTTCTACTTGCCGTAGAGGACATGCCCTTGAATGGACAGTAGGACGCTAGTTTCTTTCTCTTTTTGTTTCCAGGGCAAGAAGCAATATGGTTTGCTCTGACATATCTGTGAAGCCACAGTCATCCACCAGAGCCCCAAGTCAGTCTACCTGATCACCTCCAAATCAGTGAGACTTTCTTTCTGTAGATTGATTGATATAAAGTTATTTTTCCAGTAATAGAAAACTAACACTACACATACACACATATAGTGTGCATACACATACAAAGTCATGTTTATATAGTCAATTTTAAATGTGTGTACAATGCATGCATATATTCATATCCGTGTATGTGTCTGTGTGCCTGTACATAATAAACTGTTTCAAAGAAAGAGGGCCTTGGTTCTGTTTTTTAGGAACCCTAATTAACACCACAACTGCATACCTGTGCCATCTTAGGCTGCTGTTCTTTCTACCCACACTGTGCATCACTTTCCTACACAGAAATACATATTCTAATTTGAAAACTATGTTGTCAACTTACTCTGATTCAATTCTGAGACCCTGTACCCTACACCGTTTTTACTTACCAATAATTTTGGTATTTAAATATATCATACTCACTAAAGGATGGTAATTTTTAAACATATTTCATCTAAGCGCTTATTGTTTTACTCACTTGACGCACTTAAATGTCTAGATTTCCCAACCCCCCCAAAAAAAACTTACCAGCATTTCATCCACACATGCAATTAAAGATGCTTTCATACTTACTTTATATAAAATTCCTGTAAATTTACATATATCCTCCCACATCTATATTTCTGCTTTTGTGAGTAACAACAAGTATTACTATATAGAATACCTACCTAGATACCAAAACTGCACCTAATAGCAACCAAAAATGAAGTTTTATACCCCATTCAGGCACAGGTTGGTTCTTGGAGACAGGGGGAATACAATGGCCGTGTAGCCTTTCTTATTTATTTAAAGCTCTGTTCTGTGTGGAGGAAATAAGAATGAGGACTTTCTTCCAAATGTGAGATCCAGCTTCTCCACCAGCTAAGACTCATATTACTTACTAATCACTCAAACATTTATAGTGTGCACGTCTACAAATTTTATAACATAAAATTGATTAAAGATGTAACTTTGAAAGTAGATTTTATGGACACAAAAATAAGTTGTATTCTTGAGTCTCCCCCAAGTAAACAAAGAAATAGAAGTATTTCAGTGGAGTCAGAAAATAAAGTGTTCAAGAAAATGTAGCATAAAACCACACAAATTGCATAAGCCAGAGCATATAAAGAGTAATATACTATTACTGGGCGTTTATTAATCTGGAAATCATTTACCACCAGATTCTATTAACTCTTTAACAGCTTCTAGAAGAGCTCACTGATTTCTTCTGAGAAACAAGTAGATCTGGGACATCAGCAATCCTATGTGCATGTAACGGATGAGCTGTGCAGAGAAATTAAATGAGGCTACAGTGGGACCTATTTGAAGAGAAAATATAAATGAATGGCAATATATTTCTGATAGCTCTTCTAGTATGCTACTTCCAAATGGAGCAAATCACTGGCTAATAAATTTATGTACTGTAATGTGGGAGCATAGGAACTAGTTTGAGGAGAAATATTTTTGTTTTATTGAAAGGAAACTGTTTTGCAGATAGAAATCCAGTGGACATGTGAAGGTTAAAAGCAGAACTGTCATCCTGGAACACTGTACGATTGCTGTTGTTTTCAATAACACAATCCGAAAGTCACAAGTCAGAGGAACTGTGATGCGAACCAGACCCCAGAGAGAACAGCTTCTGTGCCACCTAGATGGGAAAAGGCCTGTTAGCTTTCCACGTCAGTGAACTCTTATCTTGCTTCCTTTTCTTTTTTAACACTTCTCTACTCACAGCCTCTGATAAGAACGAACGTGTAACAAGTTAAAAATAGTCGATTGGTATAGTGTCAGCATGCAAGAAGCTGAGTCGACAATGGGAGATGGCTGGTGTTCAACTGTATTGTGTTCCAGGCATTCTGAATACAATTACGATTTCCTGTGGGAACTCAGTGGGTGAAGAAAAGTAGCAATATGTACCTCAGCCTTAAAACTGTCATGTTACTGTACTGTGGGTGGTAGGGCGTGATGGAGGTTTATCATGGCTTCAGGGCATGATTTCTTGTCACCTGAGAGTTTATCATGATCAACACTATGCCTAGCCAGGGATGAAACTATTCCCATACTACTGTTTAGGAGTACTATGTTTTCCTTCTATCTCTGAAACACTCTTTGGTTTTTAATATTAGTTCTGTCATGAAAAGACTGATCCAATATCCTGGGTAAAAACATACCTTCTTTTCCCAAGCTGAAATATTTGAGGCTCTCTTAAAGATATATTTCTCCATTTCTATCCCTAGTGAAATAGTCTCCTTTTAAAGTGTTTAGGAAGGAGTATCCTCCTGCATCTGTCCTATTGCACAATAATTATTTTTATGAATTTTGAATAAATATTATATTATTTGTATGTACATGTAGATTTGTGGAATATGTGCACATAAGTTGCCAAGGGAGGCCAAAAAATGGCAGGGAGTCAGAGCCCCTAAAGAGGGAATTACATAGTTTTTAGCTGCTTAATATAGATACTGCAACCCCAACCTAAGTCTGCTGCAAAAACAGCACACATTATTAACTGCTGGGGTATCTGTTCAACCCCTATTGTTATTTTTACTAAGTCACAAACCACATACGTTGATGTTTCCAAATAGGATTCATCTGATATAAGATATAACTCATCCAATAATGTGCACACTGAGCTATCCATCCCCAGTTGTAGTTTTTAATTCCTGATAGTCAGGAGCCATGAATTAAAATAAGCTTAAATTTATTGGCCATGGTGAGTTATCTTCCTCTTCCCCCTCTTCCCCCTCTTCCCCCTCTTCCCCCTCCTCATCCCCCTCCTCATTCCCCTCCTCCTCCTCCTCCTCGTCCCTCTCCTCCTCCTCCTCCTCCTCCTCCTCCTCCTCCTCCTCCTCCTCCTCCTCCTCCTCTTCTTCTTCTTCTTCTTCTTCTTCTTCTTCTTCTTCTTCTCTCATTTTCAGTTCAACCCGTTTCCACAATGAAATCTCCCAGCTCCAAAATTCTCAAGTATAAATGGGGAGTAGGAGAATACCAGAACAGGGAAGTGGGAAGGGGTGGGTGGGGGAACAAGAGGAGGGAAAAGGGCATGTGGGACTTTTGTGGGGCGGGGAACCAGGAAAAGGGAAATGAAATGTAAATAAAGAATATATCCAATAAATTAAAAAAAAAAGAAATGTTAACTGAGAAAAAAAGAAGCATTTGTTGAAAAATACAGTTCAGGGTTGAATCACAGTCCAGAGATTGCTCATACATGCTATATATCTCCCAGATTCATCCAGAAATTATTATACAAGAGTGTGAATAAATTTTAGATTTTCAGGGCTAGATGGTTCCATTGTAGAAATTACACTGCTTATAAAACCAATTGATAACCAAACATCCTTCAAGTACCAACAGTGATTTAGAAGATCTAAAAACTGGCCATCATTGTATTTTAGTGGAGAGGTAAAAGTAGCTCTCTAGTGGATTTAGTTCTATGGTTTATATTTTCAACTTGTAAAGTCTAACTCTCCAAGAATAACAATGTACCCTTAACTAGAGAAAAGCGATTATCAAACCCCTAACACCTCCCTTATATTTTCTATGAACACACTCAATGGAAAGGTTAGCCCACTGACTATAGTTTAAAAGGAAATAAAACCATGGCCAGAAAGAATTCAATGATAAGACAGCTCAAAGCTAGCTGCTGTGCAAAATATTCTTTTTTTTCCTTTCTTTTCTTTTTTTATTTATTGGATATATTCTATATTTACATTTCATTTCCCTTTTTCTGGTTCCCCATCCCTCAAAGGTCCCACATGCCCTTTTCCCTCCCACTGTTCCCCCATCCACCCCTTCCCACTTCCCTGTTCTGGTATTCCCCTACACTGATGCTTTGAGCCTTTCCAGCACCAGGGTCCACTCCTTCCTTATTGTCTGACATCATTTGGTATATGGATTGTGTCTTTGGTGTCCCAAGATTCTAGGCTAATATCCATTTATCAGTGAGTACATACCATGGGTATTCTTTTGAGACTGGGCTACCTCACTTAGTATGATGTTCTCCAGCTCCACCCATTTCTCTAAGAATTTCATGAATTCATTGTTTCTAATGGCTGAATAGTACTCCATTGTGTATATATACCACATTTTTTGTATCCATTTCTCTGTTGAGGGACATCTCGGTTCTTTCCAGCTTCTGGTTATTATAAATAAGGCTGCTATGAACATAGTGGAGCATGTATCCTTATTGCAGGCTGGGGAATCTTCTGGGTATATGCCCAGGAGTGGTATGGCTGGGTCCTCCGGAAGTATCACGCCCAGTTTTCTGAGGAATTGCCAGACTGATTTCCAGAGTGGTTGTACTAGCTTGCAGTCCCATCAGCAGTGGAGGAGTGTTCCTCTTTCTCCACATCCTCGCCAACACCTGATGTCTCCTGAGTTTTTAATCTTAGCCATTCTGACTGGTGTGAGGTGAAATCTCAGGGTTGTTTTGATTTGCATTTCTCTAATGACTAATGATGTTGAACATTTTTAAGGTGTTTCTGAGCCATCCAAATTTCTTCAGGTGAAAAGCCTTTGTTTAGCTCTGTACCCTTTTGGATAGTGTTATTTGGTTTTCTGCAGTTTAACTTCTTGAGTTCTTTGTATACATTGGATATTAGCCCTCTGTCAGATGTAGGGTTGGTGAAGATCATTTCCCAATTTGTTGGTGAGCAAAACTTTTAATACAGAGACCAATCCACATACCAAATGATGTCCGACAAGAAGGAAGGAGCAGACCCTGGTTCTGGAGAGGCTCAAAGGATCAGTGTAGAGGAATATCAGAACAGGGAAGTGAAAAGGCGTGGATGGGGGAACACGGGGAGAGAAAAGGGCATATGGGACCTTTGGGGGTAGGGAACCAGAAAAAGGGAAATGAAATGTAAATACAGTATATATCCAATAAAAAATATTTTAAAAAAGAATGATAAAAAAGAAAGAAAAGTTGAGATCCAGTGAATATGGATTTAATTTACCCATAGTTATTTTATCTTCAGAAAAATCTCCATGCATACTCAATGATATTAATCATTTTCACTCTCCCTATTAATACAAAGGTTTTACTGTAAACGAAATGAGAACAGAAGAAATAAATATGTGATATGTAACACAAAAGGCTTTATAGGTAGCACAGTAAATTAGAGGTTTCAACACATCAGTTAGAGAGTTCATTCTACTAAAACATGAGGTAAAAGTAGGAACTTGGCAAAGTTGTATCCATTGTTGCTTGGATAAAATAATTTAGTTGGAAATTACTCTTTTTAATAGTGGTGTTTCCTTACTCTGATGTAGATTTCTGAGATGAATAAGCCCACAAATCCCAATTTGAACACCCTCTAATTCCCAACCAATTATGTTGTGGCTGTAGTATGTAAAAATAACAGGTAGGGAAAGGTTGGGGATGAGGGAGGACTGAGTGCAGGTAATGAATACAAATTGCAAAAGAGGATGTAAACTTAATTGTTTTTTTCTAGGTCTTACTCTGCCGTGGACTTTTCATTTTGATGAATATGTTCATAAAATATATTTCACAGCAAAACATATAATCTAATATAAAACTTCCCTCTGTAAATAAATGACTATTCTAACTTGGGTTCACCAAGTTGTACAGTTTTTGGTCTGGTTAATTTATGTGCATGAGATTTTTTTGCAACCCTTTAAAAAAGGTTTTAAATTTTTAAAAATTCTTAATTTTTAAAATTTTTTTTAAAAGTTAAAGTTTTAAAAGGACCTGGGGAAGACCCTTGAGGACATGGGCACAGAGGAAAAGTTCCTGAACCAATGGCTTATGCTCTAAGATCAAGAATTGACAAATGGGACATCATTAGTCATTAGGGAAATGCAAATCAAACAACCCTAAGATTTCAACTCACACCAGTCAGAATGGCTAAGATTAAAAACTCAGGAGACAGCAGGTGTTGGCAAGGATGTGGAGAAAGAGGAACACTCCTCCACTGCTGGTGGGATTGCAAGTTGGTACACCACTCTGGAAATCAGTCTGGCGGTTCCTCAGAAAACTGGGCATGCCACTTCCAGAGGACCCCGCTATACCACTCCTGGGCATACCCAGAGGATTCCCCAGCATGCAATAAGGATACATGCTTCACTATGTTCATAACAGCCTTTTTTTTTAATAGCCAGAAGCTGGAAAGAACCCAGATGTCCCTCAATGGAGGAATGAATACAGAAAATGTGGTATACTTACACAATGGAATACTACTCAGCAATTAAAAACAATGAATTCATGAAATTCTTAGGCAAATGGTTGGAACTGGAAAATATCATACTAAGTGAGGTAATTCATTCGCAAAAGAACACACATGGAATGCAGTCACTGATAAGTGGATATTAGCCCAGAAGCTCTGAGTTCCCAAGACAAAACTCACATATCAAATGATTCCCTAAAAGGAAGGATTGGGCTCTGGTCCTGGAAAGGCTTGATGCAGCATTGTAGGGGCTTACCAGGACAGAGAAGTAGGAGGAGGTTGATTGGGGAATGGACAGACAGAAGAGGGCTTATGGGACTTATGGGAGGGGCGAACTGGGAAAGGGAGAATCATTTGGAATGTAACAAAGAATATAGAAAATAATAATAAAAACCTTTAAAGAAAAAGAAAAGAGGAATTTGGCAACACTTACAAACCTTACTAGATATGTATCATACACAGTGGACAGCAACTAAAAGCAAATGGGTGTTCAAATCACAGAAATACTGCATTTTACACAGTATGGAGGAAAAGCAAGGGGTTATTACATGAATACATCCAGAGCAGTCGAGACTCTGTTGTCTTCTAATAAAGGTCCTAATGTGAGAACTAGATTAATTCTTTCTGTAAATTATATAACCTAATATGATAAATCACTATAGAATCAGAAAGACAGAAGAAACTTTGAAGAGAAAATTGCTTTCCTATTAGGTGATAGGTGAAAGTGGGGGAAAAGAAGTTAAGCTGTTATTATTGAGAAAAAAGTCCTAGTTGAAATAGAAAGTGATAATACATAAGTATACCATTAGAGGCCTGGTAACATTTGCTCTATTTTTACTTGACTCTAAAAATTCAGTCATAATCATATAAGAAAATGGTTAGCTTATCATAAGAACTAGAGAGAAAAAAAAACCCACTGGATAATGCCAGAAGCATTAGGAAACATTAACTAAATCAAGATGAAGTAGAGATTATGTAGCTTATTAATTTTACTAGGGTAGTTAACAGCTCCTGGCTGTTTCAAGGGCTAATGTAGAGATCACGAATTCCTGTATATCAAGGGAGAGATACTAGATTTTCTGTCTATTAATAACAAGGGGGATGCAAGCTGTGCTAATTAAGGATCTGTCATCTAAACTTCACTGCCCAGAGGGCAGTGGAGAAATCATTGGACAATCAATTACAATTAGAGATGACTGAGAACAGAGTAGACACCAGCACACCTTCCAGAGAACAATTTTGTTTCAAGATAACAAAAGAGCTTGGTGGATAAGATGGCCCTTCAGAGATGCAGATCACATAGATTTCAGCAGCGGTGGCTCATTTTCATCTGCAATCAAGAACTTGACCTATTGACCTCAGTGTTCTAATAGAGTATATGGCACAAAGACTGTCTTTAAAATTACTGGAGTTAAAATAGCCTTTTTTTCCCAGACATAACCCGCCTTACACTACAGAAATTTCAGACATTTTTCTCTTACATTCAGAAGTATCTAATTTCACAGACTCTTGAATGATACAGAAGCAGTCTCTAGATTTTCCACAGCTGTGCACATAAATAATCTTATCAGTCACATCCTAACAAATGCCTGCAGGAGACGGAACACCGCCAAAATAATCACTCAGGTCTTATAATGAGTGATAAAATCAATCTTGGCAACCAATTTAGTGTGTTGATGTGTTTGGCATAATTTCCCAGGATGAATGCAATGGGTATTATAACCTACCATAAAAAGGATAATAGTCTTCACCCCTAAATGTGACATACATTCACTTGGTATCAATTTTACCAGAATTGAATGGCATTATTTGTTTTAACTAAGTGTACATCACTAAAATGAATGCTTAATGCAAAGGCTGCATACAGCTCTCCGCTGTGAATCTTGCTATATTTTGTTTCCTGATAGAAAAATTATAAATTAATATCATAGCAGTTTTCTGGACTCAGTATTTTATAGAAATGCTATTGAGTCAATAAAACACATCTATAAGTACTTTGACTAAAATGTTACAAAACTCCTAAAACCTGAATTAGAAATATAAAACTATAAACAACAGCACTTCTTGTCAAGTGAATTATTACTTTTTTATAAGAAAGGGATAAAAGAAATGGTTTCTATTTGGAATATACATATATATTCCATATATATCATATATTTATTATATTATATATTATATTATATATTTATTATTTATAATTATTTGGAATATATTTCAAATAAAAGCCACAGTAAATACAGCATAAGCAATCTACTAGATTACATATATATCTAGATTTGTACCATTGAATTTGCATTGACAGAAATGATCTTGTTCTAAATGTACCTCAATAACTGATTTAACCATAATTAAAAAATGCTATATAAGTCAAGCATATAAAACAATAAGGTAGCCATGAAAGTTCCCTCAGAGACATAATATGTCCATCACATTGACTTTAGTGCACTAGAGTTATCCTTGGGGAAGTAGATGGCTCCATGCTTAGAGCCATCTTTCCTCACTGCCTCAAAGTAATCATGACTGAAAATGTTCACTAACAATAGAGGTTGGGAGCAAAATGTTGGCTCATACAGGTAGTCACAGGAAAAGCCATGCATGATAGGCAAACAAAAGAGTCAGAAGGAAGACGAAGGTATCCACTGAGGCTATGGTTCATATAATAATTTCAGGACGATAATGGCAGAGTGAAATTTGTTCTGCATAGTTGGAGTCCCTGCACTTGGCCCTTGTTAGTAAACAGTAGCCCTTAACAATGTGGGAAAAGGAAGGGATAGAACATAGTGAAGAGAAAATCCTGAATTACTTTGCTCTAGAAATGTAAACACTTTTCATGGAGAACTCTATCTAAATTCAAATGCACAGGGTACTAAAGATTACATTAAGGAAAGAAATTGTAAAATGCAGAAGAGCCTGAGGGAAGGTCCAGTGATGGGCCCAAATTTCCATCCAGCTCAGGGGGAGGCTCCAAGGCCTGATATTATTGCTGATGCTATGAAGTACTTACAGTTAGGAGCCTAGCATGTCTGCCCTCAGAGATGCCCTATAAACAGCTGAAAGATTTAGATGCAGATACTTACACAGAACCAATGGACAGAAACTGGGGATCACTATAGTTGAATTAGGGAGGAGGCTGAGGAGGTGGGTAACCCTGTGGGAGGACCAGCATTCTCAGTTAACCTGGACTCCCCAAGATTTCTCAAACACTAGACCATCATCCAGGTAGCATACACCAGCTACACATATACAGCAAAGGACTACAGGGTCGGTCAGAGAAGATGCACCTAATCCTCAAGAGACTGGAGGCCCCAGGGAAATTGGAAGGTGTGGTAGGGGAGAGATGAATGTGTGTGAACATCCTCATGAAGACTGTGTGGGGAAGGTATGGGATGTGGAACAGTCAGAGGGTGGACCAGGAGGAGGATAAAATCTGGAGTGAAAAAACAAAAAAGCTTAAATAAATTTTTTAAATGGAAATAAATTGTGTTATGTGAATTGAAGGTATTTTTTTATCCAAAAGCTTTTTCTAAGTCATTCACTTCTATTACTCAAGGAAGTGACCAAAGACTCACACAAACTGAACACAAATACTTACAAATGCTTACAGATGAAGATTTGGATAGCACAGTTTAATATAATATAATAGAGTAAATAAATTTGCATTAAATACTTAATCTTTCATTTGCCATCATTCAATTCTCAGTCATCTTTGTTAAAAATATTTTCTATGGACTTCACTTCAATTTGAATAATATTCAAAGAAAAGTTGTCATTCAAAGTAGAAATTAATTAGTAGAATGTAGAAGGAAAAATATGAACAGAACTATTTTATCCATTCAATTGCATATTATGACTTCTCTCAGTACATGCAAAATAAAAATTTTAAAATACAGTCCAAGACTCAAAGAGCATAATGAAAAGTATTCTAGTCAGATCACCAAATACTTTATATTTCAATTTAAACATTTTATTTCCAAGATCATTTTCTGTGAATGTTCATGATCTCTGAGATTTAACTGTAACATAAGAATATATAGCTTCTAAGTACAATGAATATGATCACCTAATTTAAAAAATATTACAGACATCTGTATTGAAAGTATACTGTCATATGTATTTATTACAGTAATAATTTACTACATGATATTTTAAGTGAGTGTGTCTGTGGCAAAAGCTAAGCCATGAGGTAACAAATGCAGTAGGCATGTGAGTAAGTTGGCACACAGTCTTTCTTTTCTATCAGACAGCTGAAGATAAAGTGAATTTTCATAGACTTAGACACAACTTTCAAAAAATTCAAATCCTAACCAGGGATATATGAATGAAAGTGTATTTTACTTGATACTTTAGAAATACTCTTCCCTCCCCCTCCCTCTCCCTTTGCATCCTCCTCTTCCTCCCTCTCTTCCTCCCCCTTTCTCATCTTTACTTGATTAACTTATTCAGGTTTCACCTAGGTTACTTGAAATTTCATAATCATGAAGGTAAAAAATAAGACATGGGATAAAGAAAACCATTAGAGAGAAGACAACAATTTAAAGTTTGGAGTTATTGTGCATACTGGAGACAGGGAGAAATTGTACTGGTTGGTTTTGTGTGTCAACTTGACACAAAATGGAGTTATCACAGAATAAGCAGCTTCAGGTGAGGAAATGCCTCCATGAGATCCAGCTGTAAGGCTTTTTCTCAATTAGTGATCAAGTGGGGAGGATCCATTGTGGGTGATGCCATCCCTGGCCTGGTAGTCTTGGGTTCTATAAGAGACCAAGCTGAGCAAGCCAGGGGAAGCAAGCCAGTAAGAAACATCCCTCCATGGCCTCTGCATCAGCTCCTGCTTCCTGACCTGCTTGAGTTCCAGTCCTGACTTCCTTTGGTGATGAACTGAAATAAACCCTTTCCCCTCCAACTTGCTTCTTGGTCATTATGTTTGTGCAGGAATAGAAATCTTGACTAAGACAAGAAGAAAGAACTTTAGATTCAACATATGGTGGCTTCAGAGTTGAAATGAAAAAATCAAAATTACCTAGGAACTCAAAGGAAGGGATGAATCTCAAATCTGTGCTGTAACGTAACAACAGTAAGCATCCATGTCAATTCCATGGAAAGAAAGCAAGCAAGACAAGGAGTTTACACAGGACTTGCCTTTTGACTATGTCCTCCCCATTCCAGCAGGGTCTTCCTTCAGCAGCAGCCAATTCATGAAGGCAAAGCCGGTCTGCCAGGCCACCATAGAAGGACCTGTGTAGCCTAAGGCTATTGATGAACTCCCTGAATGGAAAAACATAAATAAATAAACAGAAAACAAAAAAGTAAAATCTGCAGAGAAGGTCTACACAAATATCACCACACACAATTTATAGAAAGCTATAGTTAACTTATTTTAATATATTTCACATACTTCCCTAACAACTAGTAAAAAAAAACACATTATTCTATGCTAATATTTAAATTTATTTTCAGAATAGGAAATTTTCACTAGCTATGAGGCTTAAAGAGGCATTATTAAATACCATGTGCCTACACACACACACACACACACACACACACACACACACACTTACTTACTTACTTACTTCATTCAGTCTCTTTAAACCCCTGCCTAGCTATTGGCATGTAAAAACAGTAAAATTCTTTATTTTCTATTCCAAGTGGAAAATGTGAGATACTTAAAAGGCTCTAATGAATTGCCTATCAAATAAAAGTTTAGTCAACTTATATCATGTTTCTGAGTCTTTGGGAACAAAGAATACATAGTAGTATGTTTTACTCTACATGACTCAAGTCCTAGATAAATAAAATATTAAAATAAAATTTAATCAAGAGGAACACTCCTCCACTGCTGGTGGGAATGCAAGCTGGTACAACCACTCTGGAAATCAGTATGGCGGTTCCTCAGAAAACTGGGCGTGATACTTCCGGAGGACCCAGCCATACCACTCCTGGGAATATACCCAGAAGATTCACCAGCATGCAATAAGGATACATGCTCCACTATGTTCATAGCAGCCTTATATATGATAGCCAGAAGCTGGAAAGAACCCAGATGTCCCTCAACAGAGGAATGGATACAAAAAATGTGGTATATATACACAATGGAGTACTATTCAGCCATTAGAAACAATGAATTCATGAAATTCTTAGAGAAATGGATGGAGCTGGAGAATGTCATACTAAGTGAGGTGACCCAGTCTCAAAAGAATACCCATGGTATACAGTCACTGATAAGTGGATATTAGCCTAGAAGCTTGGAACACCAAAGACACAAATCACATATCAAGTGATGTCTCACAAGAAGAAAGGAGTGGACACTGGTGCTAGAATGGACCAAAACATCATTGTGGGAGAGTACAAGAACAGTAAAGTGGGAGGGGGTGGATGCGGGAGCAGGGGGAGGGAAAAGGACATGTGGGACCTTTGGGGGTGGGGAACCAGAAAAAGGGAAATGAATTGTAAATATAGAATATATACAATAAAAAAAAAGAAAAAAAGAAAAAAATTTTTAAAAAAGGCCAAAACTTTTGAGTTTTAAAATTAGGTCTTCACAGCCAACCACTGCACTGAGTGTGGGGTCCCCAGGGGATGAGTTAGAGAAAGGACTGGAGGAGCTGAGGGGATATCAACCAACCAGAGCTCCCAGAGCTCCCAGGGACTGAGTCACCAACCAACGAGTACACATGGCTTCTGCAGCATATGTAGCAGAGGATGGCCTTGTCAGGCATCAATGGGAGGAGAGGTCCTTGCTCCTATGAAGGTTTGACCGATGCCCTAGTGTAGAAGAATTGAGGGTAGGAAGGCAGGAGTGGGTGGGTGTTTGGAGGAACACCATCAGAGAAGCAGGGGGAGGGGGGATGGAATGGGGAGCTTCTGGGAGGGGGAAACCTGGATAAGGGGATAACACTTGAAATGTAAATAAATTAAAATAAATTAATGAATAAAAATTAAAAAAAGAAATGGAAGAGGACAATGAACAAGCTGCTGAATGAATTGCAAGAGAACACAGTCATCTAAATTAACTAAGGAAATTAATAAAGGGCCTGGAAATGGAATTTAATAAAGATAAATAAAGAAAGAAAGAAAAAAATAGGTCTTGGCAGGACAAACAATGCAAATACTTTGCAAATTCAAGGGCCATTGATAATGAAAATTTATAAAACCTAAGCAACTGTGATGGCTACCTGTAATCTAAAGACACAGGAACCAGAGAGAGAACCTCAGAGGCAAATTTCATAATTGGACTACCAGAATCAGTGAGCTCTGGCTTCAGCAAGAGACTGCCTCAACTGCTAAAATGGAGAAGGACACCAACATCACTACCAGATCTCCTAAGTATGTGTTACATATGTCCATAAATGTATACCTACATACATGTGAACTGTAATACACACTACACACACATATACAATCAAGAATTAATGGGTAAAGTAAGAACTTTAAGATAATGAAGGTCACTGATATCATTCACTGACATACACAAGGAGGGAAGGGACAGCATCTCCTGTGTCCCACCCATACTTATAGCCACTTTTACCCTATTCAATGTTTTAATATTTCCTGATACAGTCCCTAGCCTACTGTGTGTGTTGTGTGCATTGGTGTGTGTGTTGTATTTGTATTTTGTGTGTGTGTTTGTTGTGTGTGTCACTGTGCATGTTGTGTGTGTTCGCATATTTTGAAGCTTCATCTTTCTCCCTGCTCTAGATAAAATATTCAAGTAGGCCGGGGTTCTTCTGTTTGCTTGTTTTCTTTTATTCATTGCTTTGGATCTGAGGGTAATGGTGCTGATAGGAATACATCTGATAAACTGTCATCAGAGTAGAAAATAAACAAACACTAAAGAATTAATCCGAGTATTTGGGTTGATATTTTGTAGGAATGCCCATCTAAAGTATTATATAAAATGCTTACTTTTCAAACTTTGTAAGTGTAAAGATCATCTTAGAATCTTGCCAGCATGCAGACATAGATCTGGCAACTCCAAATAGAGATGAGGATTCTATATTTCACAAGGGCCCGCAGATGCTGTTTATGCCAGTGGCTCAAGAGTCATGAGTGTAATGACTCTGTGCTCTTAAATAGGAGACATTGGACTTTGACTGACTGGGAGCTGTGTGGGTCTTCAACCAGAAAATGGCGAACAAAGACATGAATGTTGATGGAATTTCACAGATAGGCACCAAGCATGAAGAAAAAGTCAGAGGTACTGAAAAGTAAAGGGTTTGGGGAAGGAAAAAGAAATAGAAGTCAAGCAGTCATGCAAACCATAAAATGAGGAAAAATGGGATTAGCACAGTTATGCACAATATAAAATACTGTGTCAATTGAATATGGTGACAAAATGTTAAAGCCCTATTTTAAAAGATAACACACACCATAATTTCAGAACATACAGAAATCAAGCTGGAACTGATGGACAAAACTTTCTCCCTGCTTAGCTCCTTTCACAGAGGCAGAAAGTAATGTGCAGACCATTGAAGAAGGAGAGTCATCAACAGATTCAGCCAGATATGGACCTTGCAAGTTATAATACTAACCCCCCAAGTAAAATGTTCCAACTGCTACAATACTATGATACTTATGGGAGTAACAAACCATTTTCTGATTGGGTTTGACTTCTCCTCTACAGTAGGAACTTTTGTCTGATTCTCCAAATGTAGTCAAAACCCCATAGACAGCCTGGTCACAGGCCCTAGATGGTAACGTACTGTGGTTATTTTTGCTTAGTAGATATAGTGTTCAAACTGCCCTCTATATGTTTATATTTATACCTATAGGTTAGTGCTACTCTCAATCTGGATCAGAGAGGCTTTTTTTTTGCAGTGTTCAATAGTCAATGTGGAGTCTCACAACTACTAAAAAGTGCTGAAGCCCTATGAGACGTTTGTATCAACCCCACAATATTCAGGAACACTGTAGAAGACTGTAGGAGAAGATGGAGAAGAAGGAACAATGCTGTCCTCTACATGGGACATGACTATTACACGTGTAAATGCACTGCTGCTAGGTTTATCTGAAAAAGACCTGCATAAGATCAAGACAACATCCAAGCATGGATGTGAGCGAGGCTTGCAAGGTTCCACTCAGTAATTATGTGTGCCGGTGGCAGCTAATGTCTGCTGCTGGACTGAAAGTCATTTCCTTTTTAGACAATGCATATAGCCCCTGACATACTCCCCATGCCCCAGTGGATGGCCCACACTCATGAACAACAATTGTCCAATTCAGTGGGTTACTATTTTTTGTAAGGAAGAACCCCAAATAAAGTGGGAGACACTATTGGGAGATGTTTGGAGGAAAGGGACAGGAGATTTCTTTAGGATTTTTGCTCTTACTTACTGTTCTATTGCAGTGATAAAGACACCATGATGAAGACAATTTATAAAAGAAAATATTTACAGACCCAGAAAGGTTAAGTAACAAGGGGGGCTCTAGGAAAGGGACACATGGCTCAATTCCTAATGATATTCTTATTTCTAAATGTGTCTAATGCAGTCATCAAAGAGGCTACTACTGACAGTTGATGGCAGCAGACATTGAAACCCATAGCCAAACATTATTAAATCTATATCTATGCCCCAAACACAAGGGTACCCAAATTTATAAATGAAACATTGCTAAAGCTTATATTGCGTCTTGAACCCCGCATGATGATAATTAACGTCAATACTCCATTCTCACCAATTGACAGGTCATCAAGACAAAAACTAAACAGAGAAATAAAACTAACAGACATTGTGAATCAAATGGACCTAACAGACATCTGTAGATTATTTCACCCAAACACAAAAGAATATACCTTCTTCTCAGCACCTTGTAAATTCTTCTCCAAAAATGGCCAGAACAGAACACCAATGGCTCAGGCTCTAAGATCAATAATTGATAAGTGGGGCCTCTTGAAACTCTGAAGTGTTGGTAAGGTAAAGGACACTGTCAATAAGACAAAAATGGTGGACTACAGATTGGGAAAGGTTTTTCATCAACCCTATATCTGACAGAAGGCTAATATTTAAAATTTATAAAGAACTCAAGAAGTTAGACACCAACAACCCAAATAACCCAATTTTAAAAATGGGGTACAGAGCTAAATAGTGAATTCTCAACAGAGGAATTTCAAATGGCCAAGAAGCCCTTTCAAAAATGTTCAAAGTTCTTAGTCAACAGAGAAACACAAATCAAAGCAAGGGATATCACATCCTGGTGGGGATGTGGAGAAAGGAAAACACAATGGAATACTATTCAGCTATTAAAACAAAGACATCATGAATTTTGCAGACAGATGGATTGAACTTGAGAGCATCATCCTGAGTGAGGTCACCCAGACCCAAAAGGACATGCATGGTATGTACTCACTTATAAGTGGATTTTAGCCAAAAAGTACAGGATACTCACACTGTACTCCACAGATTCAAAGAAGCTAAACAAGAAGTAAGGCATGAGCTTGAATCTCTCTTATAAGAGGCAATAAAACAGTCATAAGATGCAGATCAAAGGAAGAAACTGGATGGGAGATGGGATGAGGAGCAGAATGGGGGATGCTTCAGGATCAGGTGTGGGAGGGACAGGAGAGATGGATGGAAATCTGCACGGTGGGGAGTTGAGGGGCATCACCAGGACCTGGCAGAGACCTGGGATAAGGGAGGCTCACAAGAATCAATGGTGGTGAACTTAACTGTGACTCACAGCATTGGAGATATGAAACTTGAAGAGGCCATCTCCTGTAGCCAGGCAGGAACCCCCATGGAGCAGTGGGAACACCAACTCACCCACCAGACTTTCAACCCCAAATTTATCCTGTCTATAAGACATGCACAAACAGGAGCAGAGAATGGAGCAGAGACTGAGAGAATGGCCAAATAGGAACTGGCCCATTTTGGGACCTGTTCCATCTGCCATGTACAAGCTCCAGTCCCTGAGACTATTAATGATACTTTGTTCTGCTGACAGGCAGGAGGGTGTTGTCCTCTGAGAGACTACACCCAGCAGCTGACTCTGAGAGATGCCAGCATGCATAGCCAAACAGTGGTTGAGCTTGGGAACTCCTATGGAATAGGAGCAAGGATTACAGGTCCTGAAGATGATAGAAACTCCACAGGAGTTCAACTACCCTGGACCCTTGGGACTCTCAGAGACTGAACAACCAACCAAAGAGAACACATGCGCTGGACCAATGCCTCTGCACACATATGTAGCAGAAGTAAAGCTAGGTCTTCATGTTGGTCCCAAATAACTGAAACAGGGGCTCTACCAAAAGCTGTTGCCTCTAAGAAGGATATGTTCTTCTAGTTGGGCTGCCTTGCCTGGCCTCCGTGGGAGAGGATGTGCATAGCTTTGCGGAGACTTGATGTGTCAGGTTGGAGGTACACCCATGGTGGAGGTTCACCTGTTCAGAGGAGAAGAGGAGGGAAGATGGGGGAAGGATTGTGCAAGGGTGTGACTTCAAGGGGCACAGTGAAGGGGATATAAAGAGAATAAGTTAAAAAATGTTTCTAAAAGTTAGAGTGCATTCTGGCAAAGCACAGGTATTGTAGCAGAAACACCTAAAAGTTCATAATCTACAAACAACAGACAGAATGAGAAATGCTAGAAATGGCTTGAGTGTTTTGAAACCTCAAAGTTTATATGCAATAAGGTTATCTCCTCCAACAAAGTCACATCTTCTAATAATTAACCCACTGTTAGATCAACTACAAATCAAGTATTTAAAAACATGAACCTATGGGGGTCATCTTCATTTAAACTACCAGAAGTATTATCTATCTATCTATCTATCTATCTATCTATCTATCTATCTATCTATCTATCTATAAATCTATCTATCTATCTATCTATCTATCTATCTATCTATCTATCTGATATATATGTATATATACACATATATGTGTATGAAATTGTCAAATAATAAAAATATATTATTTTAAAATACAGTTTTGCTCAGTATCTTGAGGGTACATTAGCTACAAAGAAAGAAGGAGCGAACAAACAAAGAAGCGAATGAAGGATAGACAGATGATATTACTGAACTGTTTGGAAATAAATATTAGGAGACAAAGTATAGTCAGAAATTGTGGCTGCTACATATCCAATTGATATTGGACCTCCATGTTTGAATGTAAAGTGATTCTACAGTTTCACATGTTTGAGGGCTTGTTTGCTAAGATGGAGGTGGTTTAGAAGAGGTCACGAAAGCATTAGAAAATGCAATCATCCTAGAGGATGTGAGTCACTGGGGGTGGTCCTTGAGAATAGATGACTATACTCCCTGTTCATTCTTGTGTTCAGGAGTACGGGTGTGAGCCAGATTCCTGTTCCTATTGGCATGCCTTCCTATCACAATATGCTGAACCCTCTGGAACTATAAGCCAAAGAAAGTCTTTCTTATTTAAGTTACTTCTGTTACAGTATTTTATCACCTGAACATAAAGCAATTGATACCCTTCTTCCCAGCTCAATGCTGACTATTATGCATGTGAAGAAATAATGTATTCTTGAAATTATTTTTAATATAAATTTCTATGGGTGTGGACAACCCATACATTTTCCTTTCTACCATCATGGAAGTAATATCATTTAAAATTGGAGCATAACACATACAGAGGAAAGTTAGACTTGCTAATTACCCTTCAGTAGTTATGTTGTTCATATCAGTTTTCATCTTGTCTTGGAAACAAGACTAAAATATAGAAATCATATATAATTCATGTGAGCAACTGAATTGCAATATTTAAAGGGATCTGGTAAAGTGCTTCCCATCTGAGAATTTATTCAAAGTATCATCTATTGGATCCATATAAAAATGTATAAGTTCTTCTTCAAGCTTCACACTTAACAGATGGGCGGTGTCTCTAATTTTGCCTTTTCTCTATTCCTTCAATTCATTTTCTAAGTTATACTGAGACGCAACATTGGAAAAATCACATATTGTATAAGTGAGGTCTGGTCCTTACTCCCAACTCTATACTTCCAGGAATAAGACTCAGAGTCAAAATACATTTATAAATACTTGGGCCATATAGCTAGGCTCTACTCTGACTAGTTATAACTTAAAATATCCCATTCATTTTCCCTTACATTCTGCCATGTGGCTGGTCACCTGTGCTCAGGTAACATGCACTCATCATGTCACATCTTCCCTGAGAGAATCACCTGTGCCTGTCCCTATCCCAGAATACTGTCTCCCAAATGTCCCTCCTCCTATTTCTTCCCTAAGCCATAGGCCATCAGATTTAGTATTGACTGGTGACACATCCATGTAGACGCAAGACATTCTCTCTACAACAAATAGAACTTTTGTTCTAATGTTTTGAGAGCATACTAGGAACATGTCATGATTCTTCACAGTCTAGGCGTAGGTCATCTGGGTTAAAGAATTCTTAGACTTTTTTTCTATTAAGGAACGTAAGAATATCATCATTTAAAAGTCACATTGTGCTAATTTCCCATTCTGGAAACTATTAAAAACTAAGATATCATGGTGAATGATTGTTTTGATATGTTCTTGGATTCGGTTGGCAAGTATTTTATTTAGTATTTTTGCACAGTGACTTTTAAAGAAGTTTAGAGGGCAGGATTATTAACTCAGAAGACTAAGCTGCTCATGACAGCCCCAGTGATAAATATTGAAATGCAGTTGTCACTATTTAGCCTACTATGTAGTAAGATCCCATGGGAACCCATCACAGATACACTGTAATGTGAGTTAGAAACAAGTGAAGAAATCACCCAAGCAGCTCCCTGCCCTAACCACATGTCACCATCAAAGAGCAAAATATTAACCTACATAGATAGGACTGGTGACCTGGCTTAGCAGGGAAAGGCACTAGCCAAGAAGCCTGATGAGCCAAGTTCAGTTCTGAGTCACACACGGACAGGGAGAGCCAACTCCAAGTTGTCCTGTGATCTCTTCCACTATAGCATATGCACCACATCAATGATTAATATCACAAATTTTCAAGGGTTTTGCAACTCAAGGTTTAAAAAATGTTAACAAGGAAATTGCTGCTATAGTTATGAAACTATATAGAAATTATCACATTAAGAAAACATACACATTATTTATAGGTGTTTACTATGCTAAAAATATAGATATATTTATTACTCCTTCCCATGAAAATCTGAACTTAGAATATAGTAAGTTCAGATAAGAGATCTCTCTTTCTCTGTATCCTGTCTCTGTCTGCCTCTCTCTGTCTCTTTGTCCTTCTCTCTCTCTCTCTCTCTCTCTCTCTCTCTCTCTCTCTCTCTCTCTCTCGTGTGCAGCACAGGAAGCAGAGAATAGAGTAAATTCTAATCTCTGCTAATGACCAGCCTTGTGCAGTGCTGGCTCAGTAAAGAAGAAAAGGTCTGTAGTACAATTGCTCATTCACAGCCTGCAGCCTTGTTTGCCCTGAGCTTACTGAAGGCAGGGGAGAGGCGTGAACTAGCATAGTTATTGCTTCATTGCTTCCAATGCCCTTGAGGCCAACCACACCAGAAGGGTCTCCTGATACACCACATGCAAAAAAATATATAAAAGGAAATGCAACCCATCTGGGAGTTAGTTATCCTTTGTGGTTTGTTGACTTGGCCATGCTCAGTTACTACTATAAAGATAGGCAATACTTTCAATTTTTATAACACCTTTAATAACAAAAGCAACATCTTTTACTGAACAGTATGATAATTCAAAGGTACCTGGAGACAAGTTAATTTGTCCCTTGGTAGTGTTTGCATCCCTCCTGAAGTATCCAATATTGACAATCTGGTGTCTATTCTTCCTCAGCTTTCTTTACATGCAAATTAACAAGCAGTCAGACAGAGGAGGAAGATGAGAAAGGCAGAAATATAAAGGGCAATTTAGTACTACAAAATTGATACTAAGCTGTTCCTATACTTGAGTGGGTATCCTGAACACCTACAACTTCAAAAATATGGATCATGCTTAAAGACATGTTGGTATACAATATTTCATAAATTCAATATAGATTTACACAATCTAATAAAATACATTGCTAAACTAACATGTTATAATTTGTAAGGCTGACCCAGACATCAGATGTGGAGAGTGGTAGCCATATAGAAGTTAAATTTGGTTCATCTAGGAAAATATGTGCTTTCAACCTGTGGCTCTAACTTACATTTCAGCTTGCATTTTATTTCATTTGATACTTCTAAATAGAGCTGTAGACTACTATCCTTATATTGGAGTGGTTTTTTTTTTTTTTGGTTTAAAAAATTTCTATATGGTCATGTGTTGCATTTCATTTCTGTCTTTCTCACTTGAGACAGCAGGGTCTATTTCTAATTTTGACCAAAGCTAATTATCTGGAAAATTATTGGAAAAGAATCACATTTTCAAATGGTGCTTTCCTCTGTGGAATGTCTCAAACCACATGTTTCTTTATTTAATGACATGTATTGATTTTTTTCTCTTACCCCTAAAGTCAATCCACACGTAACACAGAGCCCAAATTAAAAGCAGTACCTTGCACACTGTTTGAAAAAAATCTGTAGAACAAAGGTCAAATGTGCAGTTTGCTAGTTAATGGCCTGAGGCAAAGTTAAGGTTAATGTGCCACTAATGAGCAGGCTCAACCCTGTAGAGATGTCTGACCACAGCTGTCAAACAGTAGACATTTAAAATGTCAGTCTCCAGCTCAGCAGAGGAAATATGTAATTACGTGCTTTGAGATAAGAACTATTTTCTCTTGCCGCTCTGAATCTATATTTAATCATTTAACTTTAGTCTCACCTATGCCATTTGTGTTTGACAAAATATTTTAGATTTCTAACCCAGGGCAATAACAATTCTTTGTAAGTGCTTAAAAATAATTCAGTGTGTGTAATTTGATGAGCCAAAGGCCAGCTGAAGTCACTTTTCTTGGACCCAGAAAAATGTAATGGTGACCATAGCCTATGAAGCAATGCTTTGCAAGGCTCTGGGTGCATTCATTGCAAACTGAAATGTGTTTCGGATCTGTTAAACTGATAGCTGAGACATATCTCAGCTATCAGTTTAGCAGCATATATACATATACATATACATATATATATATATATATATATATAATGTGTGTGTGTCTCAGTTATCTCTTTAACAGCTTAGATATAGATATAGATATAGATATAGATATAGATATAGATATAGATATAGATATAGATATAGATATAGATATAGATACACAACCAGCAGAGACACTCCTGAGGTCTGCTCTCTGAACCCTACCTGAACTCCCTTCCCATCCTGGAACAGTGACCTTAGGCTCATTCAGCATCATTTGCTGCATTTTCCCCATTTTGGTTAAGTGATTCCAGGTTTCCCCTCCTCACAGGAAGTCTTCTTGTTCACCTGCCATGATTTCCCTTCATTAAAAGGCTGACAAGGATTTCTCTATACATCAAACAAGGTGAAGAATTAATGGTATTAAAAGAAGCAACTGGGAAAGACTGAGAATCTGATATGGGAAGGAGGTTAGGAAATTCACAAATCTCCATCCATGTCCCTTACAGGCAACTGTGTTTAGACAGATGTTCCATGGTCGGAATTCTCTTGTAACTTTAGATTAGCCCTGAGCTGGCAGTCTACACCCGGCTACAACCAGGATGGAGATTCCTTATTTGTCAATGGCATTCAAATGCCAGCATGCCATTATTCACTGTCCCAATAAGAAACAGGCATTCTGGGTGCATTTTCCTCTTGTGTGATTTAAAACTCACCAGGAAAAGTCAAAACTGGGCTTTCAAGCCTAAGTCATTATTCTGCATTATAAAAAAGTGTACCGAAAAATGCACTGATGTACTCTCCATTAAAGGGGACTTTATGCAAAAACATCAAACCTAAAAAAATAAAATATATGTCCAAATGGAAAAGATTTCAAACAAATCTGACTAGAATAGGAAACTGGGAAATCTATGAGAGAAAGGGGGAGGGGAGAATCTTTACTATATAACTTTCATTAATTAATTAGTTAATTAATTAATATAATTAAAATGCAACTGATGCAGTTAATTCTACTTACTTAAAGGAACATGTCAAGTTATTTATAATTGGGTCAAAATCAGCAAGAAAGTTAAGTGAAATGGTAACTCTGCAACTCTCCTGATTCTAATTCAAGTCACTCCACAAAGAACCATTTTTAGATATATATTTTGCCTACATGGGGGTCAGGGTATTAAATGTTTGTATATGGTATGTACCCTTGTAAATGAAGTGAAGGGAGGATTAGGAGTTAGACAGATTCCTTCACAGGCAGACAGAAGGTGTGAGGAGCCATGACTAGGTAATAAAGACTGGGAACTTCAAAGATGGCTAGCTTCACCCTCCTGAGCTTCAACAAAGGCCTGGCAACTTAAAAAAATAAATAAATTAAGCAGAACACATTGGGCATTTTGTCTCCCACAAGTAAGTCCTACCCTTCTGACAACCAGCCTGGATCACAACACCTTTACAAAATAATTGTGGGCCAATCGACCCATCTGTTCAAACTGACCAACCCCAAATTAGAAGAAGCAAACCCTTTAAAGACTAACTGCTCCCAAATAGAAGCAGGATTTTCTAGATGCCTGAGTAACTTCTTTCAATAGATAACGTGTGTGTGTGTGTGTGTGTGTGTGTGTGTGTGTGTGTGTGTGTGTGTGTGTGTGTGTATGAGAGAGAGAGAGAGAGAGAGAGAGAGAGAGAGAGAGAGAGAGAGAGAGAGAGAGACATCTGTGTATGGGCTTTTCTTCAACCCTTACTTCTCCCATAGATTGTCTTCTGTGTTCTAGAGTTTCCCTGCTGCTGTGTTTGCATTTGAGATGTTTCCTTCCTTCCTGTTAATTCTTTAACTGGCAGAGAAAAGGAACCTGATCATGACTCATGTGTAATCACATGAATGGATGTATTTGTGTAAGTGGAAGCCTGAGGTAAAAAGAAAAGGTATGTTCTGATTGTTGTTCTCTATGTTTATTTTATTTGGCTTTCACGTTCAAAAGTAGAAAAAAAAAGATTTGTTCAGTGTTTCCCCCACAGAGAAGACAAGCAAAGTTATCCAGATTTCTCCCCTCAACATTCAAGTGATTAAAACATTACCCTCAGTCCAAGCATAGAGCATTTCAGGTTTGCCTGACCAGAAGGCCAGCCCTTCTCTATCACATACATACTTAAATAGGGAGAAGGAATTTACCAGCACCACATCTGTCCCATCTGTCAGTTATGTACCCCCAACCCATGTTACAATCAGAACCCAAGTTACAATCAAATCAATGAAGACAAATCTGATCTTGGCAGTATATAATAGCTAGAAATTATCAAATGGTTAATTGGAGACTACTATTCAGAGGCAAGGAGTGCAGGAGATTGAATGTGGTCCTGGTAGTTGCGGCAGCACCTGCCTGTAACCATCACTTGGGAGGTTGAAATTACAATTGAGGCCATTTTTACTGTATTAATCCCGCCAATCCATGATCATGGAAAATTTTTCCATCTTCTGAAGTCTTCTTCGATTTCTGTCTTCAAAGACTTGAAGTTCCTGTCATACAGATCTTTCACTTGTTTGGTTAGAGTCACACCAAGATACTTTATATTGTTTGTGAAGGGCGTTATTTCCCTAATTTCTTTCTCATTCTGTTTATCCTTTAAGTATAGGAAGGCTACTGATTTGCTTGAGTTAATTTTATATCCAGCCACTTTGCTGAAGTTGTTTATCAGCTGTAGAAGTTCTCTGGTGGAGTTTTTTGGGTCAATTAAGTACACTATCATATCATCTACATATAGTGATAATTTGACTTCTTCCTTTCCAATTTGTATCCCTTTGACCCCCTTTTGTTGTCTAATTGCTCTGGATAGAAATTCAAGTACTTTATTGAAAAGATATGGAGAGAGAGGGCAGCCTTGTCTAGTCCCTGATTTTAGTGGGATTGCTTCAAGTTTCTCTCCATTTAGTTTGATGTTGGCTACTGGTTTGCTGTATATTGCTTTTCGTACATTTATGTATGGGCCTTGAATTCCTGTTCTTTCCAAGACCTTTAACATGAAATGATGCTAAATTTTGTCAAATGCTTTTTTAGCTTCTAATGAAATGAACATGTGTTTTTTTTCTTTTAGTTTGTTTATGTAGTGGATTACATTGATGGATTTTCCATTAATTGGGCCATCCCTGCATCCCTGGGATGAAGCCTACTTGATCATGATGAATGATCATTTTGATGTGTTCTTGGATTTGGTTGGCAAGAATTTTATTGAGTATCTTTGCATCGATATTCATAAAGGAAATTGGTCTAGAGTTCTCTTACTTTGTTGGGTCTTTGTGTGGTTTTGGTATCAGTGAAATTGTGACTTCATAGAACAAGTTGGGTAGTGTTCCTTCTGTTTCTATTTTGTGGAAAAGTTTGAAGAATATTGGTGTTAGGTCTCCTCTGAAGGTCTGATAGAATTCTGCACTAAAACCATCTGGTCCAGTGCTTTTTTTGGATGGGAGACTACCAATGACCACTTCTATTTCTTTAGGGGTTATGGGACCATTCAGATGGTCTATCTGGGCTTCATGACAAAATCCTCTCTTGAATAAATTGGAGTTACTTGTGCCAGCCCTTCCAAAAGTAGCTAAAAAGCCACACAGAAATGGTTCTTACCCACAGCAATCCAGCACCATGTTCAAACCTTGGCTCCCACTTGTATTCAGTGTCTTATATTTGTTTCAGATATAGGCATATTAATTACACCTTACGATTGAGGTGCTGTGGCCAACAGCAGGGAGTGGAAATGGCCTGCTTGGCAGGATTGACAACAGACTAAAAGGACACTTGTACTCTTCTTCATGCCACTCAGAATGTTAAAGTGATGAACCCCCAAGAAGTTATGATTTCCCCAGGAATTTCCATTTGGGAAAAAGAAAAGGATGAAGGTCACTTCTTGAGTCGGGGTCTCTCCCTGATGATGAACTTCACTGACTCATCTAGCATGGCTGGTCAACAAGCTGCAGGGCCTTGCCTGCCTTGCCTCTGCAGTGCTGTGGTTACAAGTATTAGCCCGGTCCTGAAGCTCTTTGACATGTATTCTGAGGATCCCAACACAAGTCCTCTCATGCTTGGCTCAAGTCATGTTACACACTGAGCTACCTTCTCAGCTCATTTTACTTACATCTGGGGATACGGCATTTTTCTTTTTCTTTTTTTCTTTTAAGATATATATTTGTTTTAATTTTCTATATTCTTTGTTTACATTTCAAATGATTTTCCCTTTCCCAGTTCCCCCCTCCCCATAAGTCCCATAAGCCCTCTTCTCTCCACCTGTTCCCCAAAACAACCCCCTCCCACTTCTCTGTCCTGGCAATCCCCTACAATGCTGCATCAAGCCTTTCCAGGACCAGGGCCCTCTCCTTCCATCTTCTTGGGAATCATTTGATATGTTAGTTGTGTCTTGGGTATTCAGAGCTTCTGGGCTAATATCCACTTATCAATGACTGCCTTCCAATGTGTGTTCTTTTGTGAATGAGTTACCTCACTTCGGATGATATTTTCTACTTCCAACCATTTACCTCAGAATTTCATGAACTCATTGGCATTTTCCATCAAACCCTGGGTAGTCCTTTCTTTTACTGGTAAAATTTTAGTGATCATCATCATGACTTAGGAAATGAAACGTTAAACTGGAAAATAATGTTCCCTCTTAGAAAAAAGTTAATTAAATATTTTCTCTTCAATCATCTGCTACTCAGAAGACTATTTTCTGTATTCCTTTCTCATGTTTTCATTTCACCATTGTTATCTAATATTCCTTATTATATATAACATTAGTTTTTCAGATTTGAAGCAATATTTACTTGATAAAAATACACACAAAACTCTCCACTTTTAGTCCGAACACTTCTGTCCTTGAACTCTGCTTTATAGATGAGTAGATCTACAATAGAGTCCATTTAGATAGAGTATACTACCAATCTTTAACATGGCCACTGTTTCCACCCTGCTTGTCATTTTAGAAAGTATTGACCATAACTGTCATATATGACCCAAGCATTATTTTATCCCTGTTTTTGATGGGTATCAGAATGGAAGGGTATGGATAAAGAGGGAGAATTCAATAGGACACAGAGATAGGTTCCTGGGAATAGCTAGTTGGAGTGAAAACTTATTAATGGCAAAGTCAGAGGATCAAAGGAATAAGAAGCTTGTCATGGGTTTCAGCAGAGTTCAGGACCTAGCAAGAGGAAACAGAGGCCCCATGACAGAAGTGGGATCTCTTTTTTCTAATGTCCTAAGGAAGGGAAGCTTCAGAACGCAAGCCTGCAACCAGGCTCTCTGATTCTTAGGCAGGAGGCAGGGAAGGAGTATGGAACAAGATGTGAGACCAATATTCCATTTGATCCTATTTGGAACTAAAATCAATTCCAAAGTAAGATTCTGGCACCAGAGAGTTTGTTATCTAGGGACTCTCAGACAATATCCCAGTAGGGGACATATTGGTTGGTTTGTGAGAGTCAGGGGACTGCATGGTACTGTAGCCTGACTGGCAACTAGAATCTAATATTACATTCATATACACAAGACATTGGCGAGCAGGGTTTAATAAGTAGCTATTGTATACCATAGAAAACTCCTGATGGAAATTAAAGTTCTCTATTCTTCTGCTGTTTATTCCTATGTGCATGTTTGCACCAGGATTGGCTTAAAGTGAAAACTATACACAACGTCAAAAAAGAAGATGGTTATAAATCCTTTGAGTCTGTTCAATTTACAAGATCCCAAAGTTGTAATACTTGATTTATAACAAGATTCTTGGTAGCAGAAGGTAAAACCAATACAGCAAGAGAAGAGCCTTAGTCCTATTGATTTCAAAACATCATCAAAGGGGGGGTCATATTTTTTTAGAAGGAGCCTTGACGTGTCTATTAACTCTACAAATGTGAGTCTACACACAAAGAATTACCCCTCACCTTCCTTCAAACCCAAGTTGTTTCGTTTCCAGGAGAAACAAACCATCTGTGATTCTGAAGACTGGGAAATACTGCTCTGATTTCTTAGAGAGGTGGAAAGTTAGTGAATAAGCAAGAAAGGTTTAATAACTAGATAATAATAAATAGGACCCTCTATCAAAGGATACAGTCTTACTCTAGACACTTTGAGCACATTTATTGTCCTGTTTTAAAGACAGTTGGGAAGATTGCAAGTTTGTTATCTCCTTTAGACAGGCAATAGAAGCCAATGCTGTTATAACATCTTTTGTCTCTTCCTGTTCTACCTTTTCCTGCTGAAGAACTGTGGCTTAGAACGTTTCAGTGGCAGTTGACAGATGTACAGTGTTAGAAGTATCCTTTCCCAGGCCAGACAAAGCAGAACAGAGCTTGGATGTTTGGGTGGCTAGGATACTTCAAATACAATCAATGTTTCTACAGGTAGAACAAGTTTCATTTGCCACCTGATTAGGCCCCAACAAGCTCTGTAAAAAAAATCCTGAAATGAATTAATAAATAAAAAAAATCCTTTTATAAATTCACAGAAGTCATCAGTCTCAACACAGCACAAACTTGAATCTTAACCTTTTAAAAACCTTAGTGGGGAAAAAAAAACTTGGGAATTTAGTTTGAATTTCTTTCAACACTGCAGCTGTTTGTTAACTTTCTGAGGAAACCAAAGAGAAGGAGAATTCAGGTCTTTGACATGAAGAAAAAAAAGGGAAAGGAAGGAGAGAGGAAGGGAGGACAAAGGAGGAAAGGAAGAAGAGAGAGAAAAGAAAGAACTTCTAGGTGTGTCATTCAGCAAGAACTCCATTAACAGTTTGGTTTGCTTGCAGAGGGATATTTTGAGCCTTGCATATGAAATAATTCAACAGTTATATTATAAACACCATTGAAAGCCCCAGGTATATCTAAGAAGCTTATTACTTGGAAACAGAGGTTTGGAGAACGAATTTGAAACCTGACTAATGTAAAGGACAGTCTTCCTATTGTTTGAAGTATATTTTCTTACTCTTTTTATGGTGTGAAATATGAAAAACATTATTCTTACTAATCTTATCTTAAACCTGATGAGTACATTATTTCAGAACCCCAGATGAACACCATGAACAATACTTTGGGGAATATCAATAGAACATTAAAATTGTACAATATTTGTGATGTTCCCTGAAATAAGCTGATATCTACCCAAACAAACTATGAGAGTTCTAACTTAGCATGTAGAGCTTTGTAGTTTTCTTCAAATTTCAGTTCTTATTGAGAGAGAGAGAGAGAGAGAGAGAGAGAGAGAGAGAGAGAAGAAGGAGGAGGAGGAGGAGGAAGAGGAGGAGGAGGAGAAGGAGGAGGAGGAGGAGGAAAAAACCCTACTAGATTTTAAGCCTGTATATGCGCAGTCACATCAAAGAACTATCCTAGTTTTAACGTGGACTCACATCAACTACTGGAAATCATTTCTCTCATTTCAGGACCATGGGTGTTCAGTGTCAGCTGAGTTACCTGTGGTTTAAGATCTGAAGTCTCCCATGAGTGGAGAAAATAAAAGATGGCCCCTTTTGAAAAGACATCTTTTTTTTAATATTAGTTTCAGCTGGAGCAAATTGCTTTCCAATGTAACAAAACTCTTCCTGTGTTTGTTTATAAGCCTTCTTTTCTCTGGCAATGCTTTATCAGTTCTCAGTGGGATACATGATCCCCAAAGGTTAAGAAGCAGGAGTCTAAACTTTTGCCATATGTTTGCTGTGCCTTCTGGCTTGCCGTGTTTCCTGTGGGCCTGGGTTTTGACCCCCTACAGGCCCTCATCCTCATTACTCATGTAGGTCTTGACTATAGCCTGGTTGTAACTTTGTCCCCTCAGTGCCAGCTCTGGCCTCACCTCTGCCACCCTCTCCAAAGCTCTGCTGTGGCCGGGCTTGCCCTGGAAGCACTTACTCTGTATCACCACTTACTAAGTGCTGTTTTAAATTAAACAAAAATTTTCTCATTCAAAGGAGCATGACCTTTATTTTACTAAATTAAACTTTCAGGTAATAAATAATAATGCCACCTCAAAGGACTTACTTCCTTTCAGGAAACAGATTGTAAAGTGCTTTCTGTATAAGAGATAGTAAATTCTCAGTTTCCTTTTCTCTGACCTATGTATATGCTCATTCACAGAGTATTTACATTACATCACTAAGCCTAGTGTATCTCACGATTGATTTAATACTGAAAAAATATCATATACAGCCAGTGTGCTATATGGAATTATTTATTTAATTAATTAACAAACTAATATAATAGTTTCAGTAATTATAAACTCATGTATTCTAAGTAACTGACCTATTTAATGTGAATCTATTCTATTTACCTTGATAATAAACTTAATAAGATGTAGTGTTCTTATTGACTACGTGTATAATTTTCTCTACATCTAAATGATACATATTAAGAACATATTGGCTGGATAAGTTTTCCTTAAGTTAACAATGGCAGCCTAAAACATTAAATATGGACCATGAACAAAAGATCCTATTCCTACTTGGGCCCCAAAGTCTGCCTGATGCTAAATACTGTGTTTTTTGTTAAGCACCTAAGGATAGTCTCTCTCACCCAAGCAAACAGAGTGCACATAGCCAATCTCTTCATCATGTGTTCTGCATTGAGAAACTTGGGTAATTGGAAAGCATGCTGGTGAACAGATTGGACCCTGGTGTTGAGGCTGTGTCTTAATTTATTGTCCTGGGGTTTTCCTAATTACCCCCTTAATTGGCACAGCCACGGCACTTTGGAATAATAATGTACAGCTAATTATCACTGACTTCAGCTTCCCAATAGCTTTACTTTTACCAGCTAACTTCAAGAAATCAGGCCAGGAACAGGAAGTGCCACAGGGAAAATCCCTCTGCCTGGGATGACTTAGAGAACTATGGAAGTCCAGCATCCCTTAGCACTGTGCTGATTTGGCGGCTGACCAAATGAGAAAGCGGTGACAACTTTCAAGCTGATTAAAGGAACAGTCACCTTTCTTTCCATCCATGGCTATGGAGAACCTGTAGCTAACTTATATCAAACTTTCAGGGTTCAGTCAGTTCAGCTTTTTGGTATGACATGAAAACAGAGAAGAATAGACTGAGTCCATGCAAGTACATCTCCAAAAATGAAATAAAATGCCACTCTACAGCCTAATTCTCTTCTTTCCCATAGACAGATTTACACAGTCCATAAAGAACCTTAGCACAATTGTAACGCAGAGATATATTTAATATGCAAATTGTTCTCTGTCAAATGTTATAACAGAGAAAGCACATAGAGGGATCAGGAGAGGATTTGTTTTTGTTTTTAATGAATATAGAAAAGAAAGGACAGAGGAGAAAATTGATTATAATTTTGGACTATGAAGTATAGTTATTTAAAAGTTGGTGCTCCCTTAATTTATATTTATTCTGTATTTATCCTGGATGCTTTTTACAAATTCAGAGAGCTCTAGATCAGATTCCCTAGATCCAAGGCCTGGGGCCAGGACGGGATATGGACAGAGAATAAGATAAATAATGTTCTATGAGGAAAAGACTGAGAGTGGCAGGGGCAGACATGGAGGAGGAAGTTTTATTGAGGATGAGATCTTTAGGCAGAGGGCACACTGACAGTGCAGAGGGCATAGTGAGTGTGCAAAGGGCATAGTGAGTGGACAGAGGGCATAGTGAGTGTGCAGAGGGCACACTGAGAGTGCAGAGGGCATAGTGAGTGAGCAGAGGGCACACTGAGAGTGCAGAGAGCATAGTGAGTGTGCAAAGGGCATAGTGAGTGTGCAGAGGGCATAGTGAGTGTGCAGAGGGCACAGTGAGAGTGCAGAGGGCATAGTGAGAGTGCAGAGGGCATAGTGAGAGTGCAGAGGGCATAGTGAGAGTGCAGAGGGCATGGTGAGTGCAGAGGGCATGGTGAGTGCAGAGGGCAGAGTGAGTATGCAGAGGGCACGGTGAGTGTGCAGAGGACACAGTGAGAGTGAAGAGGGCACGGTGAGTGTACAAAGGGCACAGTGAGTGCAGAGGGCACAGTGAGAGTGCAGAGGGCACAGTGAGTGTGCAGAGGGCACGGTGAGTGTGCAGAGGGTAGAGTGAGTGCAGAGGGCACGGTGAGAGTGCAGAGGGCACGGTGAGTGCAGAGGGCAGAGTGAGTGCAGAGGGCACGGTGAGTGTACAGAGGGCACGGTGAGTGCAGAGGGTAGAGTGAGTGCAGAGGGCACGGTGAGTGTGCAGAGGGCACGGTGAGAGTGCAGAGAGCACGGTGAGTGCAGAGGGCAGAGTGAGTGCAGAGAGCACGGTGAGTGCAGAGGGCAGAGTGAGTGCAGAGGGCACGGTGAGTGTACAGAGGGCACGGTGTGAGTGTATAGAGGGCACGGTGAGTGCAGAGGGCACGGTGAGAATATAGAACACTTTTCTGCAGATGTGATTTTCCGTCTGCATACAGAGTTAAGCACCTCATACCACAGGGCTTGCCAGTCTGGCATTGCCCATCAGCCACTGACAATCAAGTGAGGCTAGGAAATGCCTACCCACCTCTGCCAGGAAGAGGAGGTGAGGCTACCATTCTCCACAATTACAACCCACTCACTTGTCTCCGAATCATTTCTCACAGTGAATAGGGCTGAACTGTGTAGCCTGGTTGGGACAGCGTATAAATATGTCTAGTTACCTATGTTTACGTGTGTATGCTGTTGTCTACAGATGGGGCCGTCCCCACCGTATAAAGCAGAAGGTGAACTTTCACCACACAGAGGCATAAAGGTAGGATTTATAAGGCATCAATAAGGAATCTCAATAATGTGAATAAAATTGGTCACGATGCCAGAACCGGTGTGATGGTTTGAATGACCAATGTCCCCTGTGGGCTCCCATGAAAGTTGGTCCTAGAAAGCAACAGTAAATAAAAGCTGCTGCAAAGTGATTCGAAGCGTGCCATGTCTATCCCAAACCGACAGCCTGACGTCCCAGTGTCATCAGTAGTATTGCTTGTGGGCATAAAGTATGTAAGAGCAAATGGGCCATGGACCCCATTTCCTCCATGGTTTCAGACAGCCACTGAGGCCAAGTAGCATGCAACAAGGCAGTCCCTGTGTGGAGGCCATCACAGTCCACCACGTGAAAATAAAGCCTGGTTTGACATGGAGTCTCCAGGATGTTAGAGACGCCAGTGGTCATGAGACACCTGCCAAAGAGAGATGTGTACAGGGACTAGAACCAGCCAGAGAGACAGAAACCTGTGCTGCAGGCAGCAGCAGCACCGGAGCTGAGACAGTTCCGTCTAAGCCAGCTAAGGATGAGGTCCTAGTCACTGGGCACCGAGTTAGAATTTGGTGCTTGCCCTGATGGGGTTGGGTTTTGCTTGATCTAGTGTTGCCTCATTAGGCTACCTGTTAGCATTTTGTCTAGGCTCTGACCCACAGTTACCTGGCAACAGCCAGGTATGCCTGATCACTATAAAAGGGACTGCTATTCGCCCCTCCTCTCTCTCTTGCCTTCCTGCTCTCCTTCTGTCCTCTTGCCCCCTCCCCCTCTCCCCATTCACCTCCCCCTCTCTCTCTACATGCTCATGGCCAGCCTCTTCTCTCTCTCTCTCTCTCTCTCTCTCTCTCTCTCTCTCTCTCTCTCTCTCTCTCTCTGCCTTTCTGTCTCTACTACCCACTCAACTTCCCTCTCCATGCACTGAATAAACTCTTTATTATACCATTGTGTGTCTGGCCCCTCAGGGGTAAGGGATGCCTCAGCATGGGCCCACAGAGGTACCCCCTTACCCCACCCCACACATGACTACATCTCTATCAAACATATTCCTTCTCTATTTTTATAAAACACAGCACCAACCACTTTAGAGCAGTAATGTATATTCTCAACCACTGTATATAGGAGTATATAATTCTTCAGTTGTACAATGGGTCACAATTAAGAAATTGCTTTGAGTATCAGAAGAGACTCTGCAGACTGGGCTTTCAGGAAGTTTTAATACTGAGAAAGACTGTAGTGCTTAGAGTTGGACTAAACAGACTCTTCATTACAAAAGTCCACAAGAGGACTGTGGGGCCATGGATGGAAGAAGTCCCTCACAGGCCCAGGTGTGTGACTACCGGGTCTCCAGCCAGCACTAGTGTTCTCAGAAGCTAAAGAGGTGCAGCCTTGCTAGAGGAAGCACATCACTTGGAGTGGGGCTCAGATTTCACAGTCTGGTAAGACTTCCACTTCTTGCTTATGGTTGTGTGTCTCAGCTTCCCAATCCCACAACAATGGTTGCTGCTTCCTGCCTTACAACCCAGCCATCATGGACTCTTATCCCTCTGGAACTGAAAGTCACTGGAGTGAAGTAAGAACTTTGTTTATAAGTTGCATTGGCCTTGATGTTTTGTCACAGCAACAGAAACAACTTGTGCAGCAGGGGTTATGGTTAAAGTAGTAGTGGTGTTGAGAGTGGAGGATTCTGTAATGTAAAGACTAATATAGACTGGATCTTCTGTGTTTAAGAAAACCTAGCCTGTGTATTCTTACCTCCTTAGTGTTTATGTGGCGTATCTTATGGGTAATTACATTTTTCTTTCTCTGACCTGTTGTGTCAGAATACAAGAGTTCAGTGTGAGAAATAGCCGCCATGACTGTTTAGCACTGCAAAGTGCTGTTACCTATGCATGTGCTTCTAATTTACAGGAGGGGCATGCCTTCTTTATCTCTCTGCTTTTTCACGCTTCTCCTCTTCCATCACTTTTTTCCCTACAGGAAATGTGCTCATTGTTTCTGTTATATAATGCTTCTGAGTTTTCCATATCATATTTCCATTTTTTTATTATGGACATACAATTGGCCTCTCTTAGTTACCATAAGTAATCAGGAATGTCTCCAGTACACGTGAACAATAGCTTCTTACAGACACCATCTAAAATGTTAGACAATAGTATATGGCCCAGATGAGATCAACAGATGTAGCAGCATTCATGAAGACATGGCAGTTCTAGTATATAACAAAATCCCAAATGTAAAACATGGTCCTACCTGTGGACTGTCAGAAATTAGATTCGGAAAAGTCACTACATATATGGCAATAAATTAACAACGTGTTTGAAGTAAGTCCAATTCCAACCCAACTACAAGATTATAAAACCTATTTGAAAAGACGTAGAAATTTTTGGTAAATAAGTATACTAACGCTAGTTACAAAATTTTGCAAAAGCCCTTAAAGAAAAGTTATCATAGTAACAACTAATGAATAAAAGCATGACTCAGAGCCAGCTGTAATTCACAATCACAGGCTGGCCAATGACACACAACACTGCCTCTGCCTGAAATCTGATTGTTAAGTGAAAAACTCTAGTAAGAACGTATCGGTTTGCTCAGGATCACGTGGGAAAGCTGAGTTAGACAGTGACATTCATCCTCTGCACTAATTCAAGAGAAACAGAATGGCAGAGAAAAAAAAATCACCCTGAGTGAAGTAACCCAGACTCAGAAAGACAAACATGATATGTATTCACTTATGAGTGGATATTACCTGTAGTAAAGGACACTCATGCTACAATCCACAGAGAGGCAAGTAGGTATCAAGGGGATGAATGAATCCCTCTGGGAAGGGGAAACAATAACTTTTGTGTGGGGACTTGAGGGGGGTGGAGTGGGAACAAGAAGGGATCAGCTGGGGGAGGGAGGGGTAAAGGCGAGTGTACTGCCAGAGATGACTGGAATTGGGAGACATTGGGGGGGGGTGACATGATATAAAAGCTGTTTAGTGGAGACTGTCAAATCTATCAGACTGATCCGGGAGAAGTTTCTAATGAGGGATACAGAGCCCAAACTGGCCATCTTTTATAATCTAGGAGGGCATCTAGCAGTGGGACTGGAACATCATCCCAGCCACAGAAATTTTTACCTACAATCTATTCTGCTTGTACGATGTGCTTGGATAATGATGGTGCAGAACTCTTGGGAGTGGCCAAAGGATGGTTGGTCCAATTGAGGCACATACTATGAGAGGGTGTCCATACCGGATACTGCCTAGATGGCCAGCTAACACAGGCAGGGTACCCTGGAACCCACGACAGAGCCAAACATGGCTGGGAGGGAAACCAAGTCAATAAAATAATTCCTAATGATATTCTGCTATACTCAGATCAACACCTAGCCCAACTGTCATCAGAGAGGTTTTATCCGGCAACTGCTGGAAACAGATGCAGAGACTCACAGCCAAACATTAGGCAGGAATCCTACAAAAGATGGGGAGGAAGGATTGTAGGAGCCAGAGGGATCAGAGATACCACAGGAGAACTCACAAAATCAATTAATCCGGGCTCACAGGGGCTCAAAGAGATTGAACCCACAAACAGGGAGCCTGCAAGGGTCTGACCTAGGCCCTGTACATATGTGTAGCTTAGTCTTCTTAATGGGATTCCTAACAGGGTAAGTGTGTGTGTGTGTGTGTGTGTGTGTGTGTGTGTGTGTGTGTGTTGTGTGGGGTGTGTGTGTGTGTGTGTGTGTGTGTGTGTGTGTGTCTGGGGTGTCTCTGACTTGTTTGCCTGTGCTTGGGAATCTTTTCCTCCTACTGAGTTGCTTCCTCCAGGCTTGCTATGAGGATTGATGCTAGTCTTGTTGTAACTTGTTATACACGTTCAGTTGATATACCCTCTCTCTTTCTTTTTAAAATAAATGGAAGACAAGTGAACCTAGGAGAGGAACTGGGAGGAGTGGAAGGTGGGAAAATTGCAGTGAGGACATAATGTATGAGAGAATAAAAATAACTAATTAACTAAAAAGACAACAACAAGAAACCAGATGATACTTTATGCAGAAAGCTGTATAAAACACATTATTGGTGGCTGGAGACATGGCTCAGCACTTAAGAGCCCTGACTGCTCTTCCAGAGGTCCTGAGTTCAATTCCCAGCAACAACAACAACATGGTGGATCACAACCATCTATAACATGATCCGATGCCTGCTTATGGTGTGTGTGAAGACAGCTACATTGTACTCATATAAATAAAATAAATGCATAAATCTTTAAAGAAAACACTTAATTATAGATTATCTAAAATATATTAAAAACAAATATCTGAACTAATACAAAATATGTGATATTCTGAAATTGGGTTACATTTATATGGCAAAGACAGAGAAGCCACTATTTCCTAAAAGGCACAAAGTCAGCTAAATATTAAAAAGGAAAAAGTGTTTTTCTATAGTTTTCATATCAAATGGCAGTTACCAACCAAAGGGATACTAGAGAAGGTTTTAATTTACCTAGTGAAATAGTGATGAGCAGAGCAGATTACAACCTGCTTCATGCTTACCACTTGGTATCGACAAGTGGCCACTCTGCCATTGAAGGTAAAATGTAGGAAAAAATGAAATTCTTGCTACTCAATTTCCTAAAAATTCAGAAACATGAATCACGTGGTATGGCGACATTGTCTTACACTGTTCAAGACAGTCTCCACGAATTTGTGCAGAAACCAGATTTCAGGTAACTACAATCAGTTAAGGCATTCAGTCCTCAGTTTAAATATGATGCAATGGTCATATGTTCCTGGATCTGCCCTAATTTAATAAAGAATAATTCCAATAGTTACAAAACAATAGTTCTCACAAGTGAAAGGTTAAGTCACTGAATTTAAAACTTTTTAAATCTGTTCCTTTGTATTGTATTTGTACATGTTTCTATTTGTCTATACATGTAAGATATGTGCACAGGTGTCCACAGAGGCCATCTCTCCAGCCCATGAGCCACTATGTTTTTAAATAAAGGAAAATGGCTTTTGAGTTTTTTTCCTTCCTCACTGCATTGGGCCTATTTAAAGAACACATTCTGATCTATTGTAGAATTGATGGCTTAACAACACATTCTGATCTATTGTAGCATTGATGGCTTACTTTCTTCTCTCTTTCTGGTTGTAAAACAAATGTCTTACTTTCTTCTGCTGGCGAGCGTCTCTTCACCGTTCCTTGTAGAGATCTTCAATCCATGCTTCTCTTTGCTTGGATCCAGAGTGCAGCGGGGGCTCTGTGTGGGCGTTCTCACTGGATGGCCACAAATCTTATTCACCTTTCAAACAGAAAGCATCAGAAGGCAGTTACCAACCTGTGCTAGCTTTTCTGAGACCATGAAACAATGGTATGTTTGCCATTATATTTCAACATTAGCTTTCAATACCTATAATGCTTGTGGGTTTTTAACAATTATAATCAATGTATTTAAATTCAGTGCCAATAATGATAAACTAGATCCATGTATATTGACACAGGCTACAATACACATGGAAAAACTATCCAACAATCAAGAATTAAAGTAAAAACTAAATTGCTTATTTAAACAGAATTGCTGGCCCTAAATAGAAACTCATTGTGTTTTACATTTACATAAGATAATATAAATTGTTGATGAATATGCACTCAAGTTTGAGTGAGTCCTAAGGATAGAAGTAAATATCTTCTGAGAACAGACAGTGAATCTGCAGTTTCTTTGTAATTCACAGAAGGAAGCTGGGGCCTTACACATGTTAGGCAAGAACTTTATTATAAGTTCCTATCTGCAGTCTGCCTGTAATTTTTACTTTGAGGTAAAGTCCCAAGTTACCCAGGCTGGCCTTGACCAGACTATTCTCCTGCCTCAACCTCTCAAGTAACTAGGGTACTAGTCTTCTACCACCATGTCTTGTTGAAAATGAGTACATGCAATATTAAATAATATTATACAATCCCACTTTATAATTCATCTATACCTTCTTTCTTACACTGATATAATTACAAGGATGCTATAGTTTTCAAAAAAGAAAAAGAAAAAATGACTGTAGCAGGGAAGTGGAGGGGTATGCCTTCAATCACAGCACTATGGAAGCAGAAGCAGACAGATCTCCAAGTACCAGATTGTATGTGTTTTCATACAGAATGTATTCATATATAAGATATGCATGGTAAGTTGTTGTATTCATTTTGGTAATTTAGATTCTTCTGACACCTTTATGTTTGATTTTTCTGTCTTTCAAATTCTCGGTTCGTCTTTTATCTTGCTGTTCAGATATAACTTCCTGAAGCACTTCCTCAAGTATCTCAAGTACAATTGAAATGCCCAGTTCCTGTGCAACTGCAAGTGTGCTATTGGCGTTAGCACTGTCCTCCTTCTGTTACAGTCATGAAAAACTGCACTGGCTGCTTTACACAGAATTTAATTCAACCATGGGCATGGATGAACCTCCAGCAGTTGACATATGCTATTTAATGAATGCTTGTTTAGGAGTTGGCTTTGTTGTAGAAACACATGTCAATACCTTTCCCTATCAGATGCTCAAAATTTCATACATGGCAACTGAATACCTTTGGGGGTTAATCTCATGTTTCTCACTTTCCATCTTCCACCAAACCCAAAAGATACCCAAACACACCCAGAAGACACCATCATGCCTGGACCTCCCTTTTTTTTTTTTTTCAATAAACACAATTTGCTTTTGGATGATGTGGAAAATCTCATTCTGTTCTAACTCATAAACTCCATTAAGGCAAAAGTCATTTAATTTTTGTCTCCCCTAAATTTCAGCACAGGAGCTTCACCAATCTTAGCAGTAAAATAAATATGAATGGGAGGAGGAAATATGTGCATAATTATTTTCATAATCCCAATATGGAACAACCAAAGAAATGGAGAATTTTATAGCTGTGGAATACTCTTACATTTTCACCTTATGTGTGAGACTATCAAGTTCAAAGAGCTTCCCTCCTGTATTTAAGGTCCAAGAACTAAGAAGAAAAGTTAGACAAGAAGAAAAGCTTCCTGATTCTGGCACAGGGCTTTTGTGTTTGTTTCGAACAAGCTATTTCCTCTTGAACTGCATATTATCATGAGTCTTGTTGACACATTAGATTCTCAGTTTATTTTCCAGTGAAAATTATGTAAACTGTGTAAATTATCATTGGTAGAAGAGTATTTCAAAAGCAATCAACTATTTTTGTTCTTTTGTTATGTTTTTTTTTTTTTAAACAGATCTTCCCTGTGTAACCGTGGCTGTCCTAGAACTCACTCACATAGAATATAGTATAGTGTTTCCCCTGGTGTGGGGACAGGGGATGTCATATGATGTGGATACCAAGAAAAAAACTTGTAAGACAAAACTGTCAAGCAGGAAATTGATATTTTCACACCATTACAAGCAGGATAATGGTCAGAATGTGGAGAAGAGGAAGAACCAGCCTGCAGAGAAACATTAGGATCCAGAGTCAGGAGCTGAAGCCAGAAAGGAAGATTGCCATCACAGAAATAGATAATGTAATCTCATTTGATAATCACCTCAGAACAAAGGGTAGTGCTGAGGAGAAAGCCAAACCCAACGAGAGGGAGATGTAAGACAATACAGGTCTGATGCAGAATGTGGCTACCATTTGTTTTTCCTAGAAAGGAAGAGTTTGGACAGAAAACAGCAAAAGGAAACTATGCTGGGAGAGTAGGCTAGAGACAGATGTTGGGGGAGTTCTTCAAGGCTGAGAATGTGTTTCTTAGACAAAAGCTCCTGCTGTTTGCCAAGTTGAGCAGTAAAATCCAGAAGTGGGAATTTTACAAATGCACCAGACAGCATTGCATAAATTTAACTAGAGAAAAATGTCTACTAAATGTAAAAATATAGTTAAAAAATGCTAGTATTCTCAAGGAGGGGAAAATTAATTCTGAAGTTAGCCAATGATGGTGTTCATAGGTTGTAGACAAAAATAAAATCAACTGGACTTAGGATATTTCAAGTGAAAAGACCAAGGTATTAAAAAGTTCAAAATGAACTTTAGTCCTTCAGGCTAAAAATAGTGATAGTTAAGTGTAAATATATTAATTATGTGCTAAAATAGAAATAAAGAAGAAGATTTGTTGTCAACAACCACCAGTACCAGGAACCAAGGAGAAGATGATGTGACTTGATGGTGGGTATGTCTGGAGGTATTGAGATATTTTCAAAATAATCATGATCCATTGTGGCTGGCCACAAGGGCTTGAAGCAAAATGAAACTTGAAGTTTCTATGAATCTTAGTTTTCTCTTTTGTAAATTCGAGAGAGGGGCAAAGTACTTTGAACTTACAAGTGAAGAGAAACACTATCTCAATCCCCCGCCCCCTTGTTAGAGAAAAAGCCATATCTTCTACTGAACTGATTTCTAGTTAGGAATATAAGGAGTTGAAACCCATCAGCCTCACGTCACCTTTATACTCATTATGTTTGCATTGGTTGCAACTACAAAAAACAAAACAACAACAACAACACAAAAAAAGAAACAAAAAGAGCATTAGCTAAAAACTTAGAGAATAGTTTCAGTTGTGTCCAAAGACACCAGTAGATACAGAAGCAAAAAATATTTCAGTAACAGCAAGTGAATTTTAAAGACCCTGTTTCTTGACTTTCTGTTGAGAGCTCTTATTCACATTTTATTGAAAGGGAGCAAAAAAACATTTGGTAGCAGGGCCTTAGGCGGCCACCTTTGCTCCGCTGAGGGAGCATGGTACATTTCAATACTTAAGCCTTCTTCCTATTGAGAAAACCCTCACACATCTGTTGACAGATTTTCATCTTTGCCTTATACTGCAATTTCCTCCTTTTCTTCCTCCCTGGTCTCAACTCTTCTCCCCTGTAATCAGTCTGAAGCATCTCGAAAAGAAATTGTTTTCTTCGGAAATGCTTGTCAACTCTGGCTTTAAGTTCCATCTCTGGCTTCCCGCTGATTTTCAAGTTCCCATCTCACCTTGAAATGACTCTCCTCCTCACTCCTCAGCCATATCACTTCTCCCTCTCCAATCAAGTATGTGCTGCAACAACTGCTCATAAGTTCGCTGACTTTCCCATTCTCATTTAATCGTGAAACTGCACACAAAGTGTGGAGTCATCATCAGCCACCAAGCACCCCCCATCTGTCTGCGCACTCACTCAAGTCTCCAGACCAAAGATTTCTACTGAAAGGTATAAGGAATATCTTTAATTGTTTTCATTTCACACCTATTACTTCTGGTTCTCTAGCAATGGCAATCTTGGGAAGTATAGTAATAACAGTACAAGGACTTAGAAGATAGTTCAGTGCTTGCCATGCATGCAGGGGGACCAGAATCTTGATCTCCAGAACCCATAAGTGTCATCTGGACATGGCTGACCTCCTGTGTCACCAGTGCACAAGACACAGAGACAATGATTCTCCAGGATCAGCCTGCTATGTAAAGAAGTCAGGCAAGGTCTGGGTCCCACTGAGGGACCCTGATTCAATTAATAAGATGAATAGCAGTTAGGGGCAACCCCCAACATCAGCACCAGGAATCCACATGTATATATTCCTGTCCACCTGCACACATGTGTACCTCTACACACAAACATGCAAACAAACCATGGGCACATGTGTATGAAGAAAAGGTTGCACAAACTGAACATCAACCTTTTAAGAACATTAAAACTTGGAATAAAAACATGGATGTTCTATATATGATTATTAAATAATTTACCCTAACAGATAAGACAGTTCTGTGGCATACAACAGCACCTTGCATGCTAAAAACTGTTGCTTTAGCTTAGGAGATATTGAATGAGAAATGACTCTAATATTCATGAGAATAATAATAAAATATGAATCAGTACAGTGTTTCATCATCTACTGAGTTGCACTGTATGAAAAGCTAGTTTCAGATTCCCAGGAGGAAACTGATAGGTGACTTTTCACTTCTAAGAAAAAAAGTGAGGCCATCATGCCCTTGTGATTTTATAAACTTCTTAAGGGCAAAGCCCACCAGAGTAAGACTATCTTGTGCAGACAGAGATAAATCCACGATCCTATCTTCATTCTGTAAATCCAATGTTAGTTGGAGCAGAACTTGGGAAGAAGCCTAGATAAGTGGCAGCTGAATGTCAGTCTCATTATAATTTTCTTTTTGTGGACCTCAGTGACGTGCTAAAGGTTGATGGACGAAGGGATGGGAATACTATAGCCTCTCTGTGGACATATTTGGCTGGTCCCCCTTCTATAGACAGTTCAGCAAGGGTCCATGAAAAATGAGAGTAAAGAGAAGGAAAACTCCCTCCATGTCATAGTGAATAAGAGTTGACTGAAGGTGGATGTCCATGGTTACAGTGAGCAAGAGCTGGCTCTATGTGCGTGTTGGCATTTATAACCAGTAGGAACTGGCTACAGGGAGATGTCCTGCACGTGATAAGAAAGGAAACACTAGAACTGCCATCATCTTTGTCATGCTAACCAGGATGAATAGCTAATAGAATAAAAGAAGACAGAGCAAGTTTAGTTTTGTATAATTGCCTCTAGAAGAGACTCCTTCTCTTTTGAATGTTTGTGTTTGAAGAAATTTCTAAAGGACAGCTTTAAATGGTGTCTACACTGTGCCAATAATGTAGACATTATTTACACAGGTTCAAAGTGCAAATTAACATAGAAGCCCAGTACAGAAACAGCTTAGAGGTAAAAAACCATAACAATGCTTTAAAAGTTGTGAAGAATATAGCAGTGACTTTTATGCAGGGGTCAAATGTCACTGATAACCCATAAAACCGAGTCCTTAATATATTTTATCCATAAGAGAATTCTAAATTTCCATGGGCGACCATTTTTTTAACAGTCTCTTTTTTTAAAGACTTATTTATTTATGTATATGAGCACACTACAGCTGTCTTCAGATACAACAGAAGAGGGCATCAGATCCATCCAATTACATATGGTTGAGAGCCACCATGTGGTTGCTGAGAATTGAACACATGACCTTTGGATGTGCAGCCACTGTTCTTAACCACTGAACCATCTCTCCAACCGGCAGGGTGGCCAGTTTGTAGAAAACAGGGACACAAGTGGTGTTAAGCTTCAAGAGGAAGAAGGTTCACAGTGGCCCTGCCAGCAGGTACTCACTTGGTATTTTTTGTGATGTCTATGAATTAAGCCACCAGAGGGAGCTTCTACATTTCAGTCCTCTTTGACATTATTAATCACACTCACATAAGAGGCATTTAATATCATATACTTTAAGACTTCTTAAGGTATATTCAGCTTGTCCGCTAGAGTGAACCATGCATGAAATCTTCACAAAAACCCAAATGCGCTCTAAGGCCTATACGCTCAGGGAGAAGTGCAATACAAGCCCTCGTTCATGGGATAGCATCCCCTAAGCTATCATGTAGTCTGCAACAGAAAACAAAAGGAAGCAGCATTTACAATTCTCCCTGTTCCTCTGTCCCGCCTCCCGTTCTGTCTGCCCTCCTCACTTATCTTCCTTCCTTCCTTTCTTCTTTCTTTCCTTCCTTCCTTTCTTCTTTCCTTCCTTCCTTCCTTCCTTCCTTCCTTCCTTCCTTCCTTCCTCCCTCCCTCCTTCCTTCCTTCCTTCCTTCCTTCCTTCCTTCCTTCCTTCCTTCCCTCTCTCCATCATGGCTCTCTCCGTTGCTGTTAAAGGCACACGTCGGTCTAGTGAGTCCCCAGGAATGAAAGGCAAAACTTCTCATCCTTGTTTCACTACACAAAGCACAATGTTGATCAAAAAAGTGAGTATCTATTATTCATGAGATATTTTTCTAAGAGATGAGAATATAGCAACAAACCTTCAGAACCTGAATTCTCATGAGGGAAGCAAGAACTGTACTTAACCCTTCCCACACTGATTTTTGAGGCAGCCTCTTTCTACATAGCCCTGGCTGACCTGGAACTCTCTCTATAAACCAGGCTGGATTCAAAGTCAACGGAAATCCTCATGTCTCTGCCTGTCACGTGTGAGGGTTAAAAGTCCTGCAATACCACAAAATATCTAACCTTCGTGATGTTTTGAGTGGAAGTGTCCTCATAGACTCAGATATTTGAATACTCAGATATTTAAGGAGGTATCCCCTTAATGGAAAGAGACCTGGAGAGATTAAAGACTCCACACTGTTGTGAGCATCCCCCAACCCTCCTGCTTCCTGTTTGTGGGTGAACTTGTGACCTCTCAGTTTGCTGCTTCAGTCACCATGCCTGACTGCTGCCATGCTTCAAATCTCCTCCACTCCTTCTAGAACTGTAAATCCAACCAAACCTGTCCTCTGATAGCCTGCTTCTATCATGCTGTTTCATATCAACAATAGGAAAGTGAATAATACAAATTTACCCAGTTAAAAGGGATCACTGATATGATGGTGGGGTATGGGGTGGGGATTGTCATCTAGGTAATCAAGAATGGACTATTTAAAAAGCAGACTTAAACTATGCCCTGGGTGTTTAGGAAGCCATGTTGTAAGCTTCAGGAAGAAGTGTCAGTTGTGGAGAACAGAAACAGGAACAGCTCTAAAATGGAAGGAGGTTACATAGTCCAGAGGAGTATGGAGACAGGTGATAGCAGAGACAGTTCAGCCACATCGCATAGTTTCCCCTGTGTTCTGGCAATGGGTGTACCTTTGCTATCATTGAACAACTGAGAGCCTGATGATAGCACGGGGTAGTTTATTCTTAAAATATCCTTGGCCAGTCTAAAAGCCAACTCAGAGGCGCAATCCTTGTCCAAACATTACAAGAACCAAAGTTTGGCTTCCCCAGAACCATAATCTCAGTATATTTGAGGTATGTACAGGGGCAGCCTGTGTAGTTAGACAAACTGAACAAGCAGGCCCCTACTTCAGTGATATACTGGCTCCATAAATAAAAGTGGAAAATGATAAAAAAAGATGCTTAATATCAAGCTCTGGCCTCCACAGGTATATCCAGATACATGCACAGGCACACAGATGTAAAGTGTAAGCACATGCCTATGGTCTGGGACACATACTAACATACATACACACGGTGAACATGTCACACATACATACACATAATATATAAAAAGTAAATAAGCCAATTGGCTATTATATGCAGAGACGTATGAGCACTGATAGACACTGATATAAGACATTGTAGACAAGGTGGTAAGCGTTGCTCCTGATGGACATTTTGGGTGTGCCGGTGAGAGATGATTGGCAGCTCTACTCCAGGTGCTGAAGGAGAACTAAGCATCAGTCGGTGATCCACATGACCGAATAATGGAGACACCGGGACTTGAGTACACAATCCAGTAATCGAGTTCTAGTATCTTTTATATGAAGAAATAAAGGCAAACAGTGCCATTCGATCAGAGAGAGAAAACTAAGAGAAGAGAGGATTCAGGGAGAAATGTGATGTTCTCCTTCTGAGGATCCAGAAGCTGGTGGTCATAATGGGAACAGAGAGCTGTAGGCTGAGGTTGGGGAAGGTATCTAAATGTGCATATCCACTGTGGGCGGCATTTGAGAAAAGACTAGAGGATGCTGAAGACTCTTCCTAGACATGCCAACATTCTGAGATGGAGACAAAGGGAGGTTGAGAAAGATTAGACAAAAGGATTTCAAGCAAGTAAGTAAACTCAAACAAATGAAAACCTCTCTAAATGTAGGTGCTTTCCCCTCTTTATGTTCTAATTGCAATGGCAGTAAATCTCAGAGGAGTGGGCACAGTGATTTGAATAAGGCACTGTTGGCTTATGCCTTTAATCCTGGGACTTGGGAGAGGTGGGTAGATCTCTGTGAGTTCTTCTAGAACCGTCAGGGCTACACGGAGAAACTGTGTCTCAAATCTTATCCAACCATCCAAAAACAACAACAACAAAAAAAATCAAAACAAAAAACAAAACAAAAAGAACAAACAAAAACACAACAAAAAAAAAACCACAAACACACACCAACCCCACTATGTTTGCCATAGGCTCTCATCATTTGTACATTTGGTTCTGAGTTTGTGGTGCTGTTTGAGGGAGGTCTCAGAGGCTTGGTCTTGCTGGACAAAGCACAGAACTAGAGCTGGGGGCGAGACTTTTAGGTGTCAAAAAGCACATGCCATCCCCAGTTTGCTCTCTTTGCTTCCTGCTTACAGTCCAAGATCTGAACCCTCTCTTTCCATTCCTATCAGCAGGTGCCACTCCCCACACCGTGGATGCTTCTCCCTGGGAACTATGCACCCAAACAAGCTCTTTTTCTAGGGTTGGCTTTGTCTTGCTGTTTAATCACAGTGATAGAAAAGTAACTAAGGCACCGAGGCAGCCGGTGGCAGCCAGTTCCTGGGACCCTGGACCAGCGGTAGCGGCAGGCCTCCATATTGCAACCAGGACACAGCTGGAGAGGCCCAGGTAGACAAATTCCATCCAGCACTACCCCTCGCACGCGGGGGGATCTGCTAGGCTCTCCCTGCCAGGCAGGCCCAGCTCCGCCCTCCGAGGCTCTGCTGGACTGCCCCAAGACCTCAGGCCGTGCACCAAGGAAGCCAGTGGCAGCCAGCTCCCGGGAACCTGGACCAGCCATAGCAGCAGACCTCCATATTGCAACCAGGACACAGCTGGAGAGGCCCAGGTAGACAGATTCCATCCGGGGCTACCGCGCGGGGGTGGTGGAGGGGGGATCTGCTAGGCTCTCCCTGCCAGGCAGGCCCATATCCGCCCGCCCAGGCTCTGCTGGACTTCCACGCGACCTCAGGCCTTGCACCGAGGCAGCCTGTGGCAGCCAGCTCGTGATCCCTTTGAGCAGCAGTCATGCATAACCACCAGTAGAGAAACAACAAGTGAGCCCAGCCTCAAGGGAGATTCAAACACCAGCCAGTGACAACAAGGCCAACTAACACCAGAAATAACCAGATGGCAAAAGGAAAATGAAAGGAACATTACTAACAGAAATCAAGGCAACATGACAGAATCGGAACCCAGTTCGCCAACAACAGGAAGTCCTGGATACACCAAAACACCAGAAAAACAAGACTTGGATATAAAATCACTGGTCAGGATGCTGGTAGCTGAACACATAGAAAAATCTCGTAAAGAAATAGAGGAGAAAATGGATCAAAAGTTAGAAGCCTTTACAAGGCAAATACAAAAATCATTTCAAGAAATGCAGGAGAAGATGGACAAAAAGAAGAAGACAATAAGGAAGAAAGACAAAAATCACTTAAAGAAATACAGAAGAATGTGGGCCAACAAGTAGAAGCTATGAAAGAGGAAACACAAAAATCTATTAAAGAAATACACGAAAACACAATCAAGCAAGCGAAAGATCTGAGCACATCCATCCAGGTACTAAAAACAGAAGTAGAAACAACTAAGAAATCGCAGAGGGAGACAACATTGGAGATAGAAAACCTTGGGAAGAAATCAGGGGCCATAGATGCAAATATCAACAATAGAATACAAGAGATAGAAGACAGAATATCAGAAGCCGAAGATACCATAGGAACCATTGATTCAACAGTCAAAGAAAATACTAAATGCAAAAAGGCTGTAACCCAAAACATACAGGAAATCCAGGACACAATGAGAAGACCAAACCTAAGGATTATAGGTATAGACGAGAATGAAGATTTACAAGTTAAAGGGCCAGCAAATATCTTCTACAAAATTATGGAAGAAAACTTCCCCAACCTAAAGAGAGATGCGCCCATGAATATACAAGAAGCATATAGAACCCCAAACAGACTAGATCAGAATAGAAATGCATCCCGTCACATAATAATCAAAACTCCAAATGTACCAAACAAAGAATATTAAAGGCAGCAAGAGAAAAAGGCCAAGTAACATATAAAGGAAGACCTATCAGAATAACACCAGACTTCTCACCTGAGACCATGAAAGCTAGAAGATCCTGGGCAGATATAATGCAAACTCTAAGAGAACACAAACTTCAGCCAAAACTACTTTACCCAGCAAAACTCTCAATCGCCATAGATGGAGACATCAAGGTGTTCCATGACAAAACCAAATTTGCACGATACCTTTCCACAAATCCAGCCCTACAAAGGATAATAGGGGGAAAACACCAAGACAAGGACAGAAGCTACACCCAGGAAGAAGCAAGATAGAAACCTCGTCTCATCAAACCCAAAAGAAGATAACCTCTCAAATATAAAAAATAAATAAATAAAATAAATAAATAAATATAATTTCAAAAATGTCTGGAGGTAATAATTACTATTCCTTAATATCTCTTAACATCCATGGACTCAATTCCCCAATAAAAAGACATAGATTAACAGACTGGATACAGAAACAGGACCCTACATTTTGCTGCATACAGGAAACACCTCTCAGTGTTAAAGACAAACACTGCCTTAGAGTAAAAGGCTGGAAGACAATTTTACAAGCAAATGGTCTCAGGAAACAAGCTGGAGTAGCCATTCTAATATCAGATAAAATTGACTTCCAACCTAAAATCATCAAAAGAGATTCGAAAGGTCACTTCTTGCTGGTCAAAGGAAAAATCCACCAAGAAGAGCTCTCAATACTGAACATCTATGCTCCAAATGCAAGGGCACCCTCATTCATAAAAGAAACCTTACTAAAGCTTAAAGTACACATTACACCTAACACAATAATTGTGGGTGACTTCAACACTCCACTCTCCTCAATGGACCGATCAGGAAAGCAGAAACTAAATAGGGACATAGTGAAACTAATTGAAACTCTGGACCAATTGGATTTAACAGATATATATAGAACATTTCATCCTAAAGCTAAAGAATATACCTTTATCTCAGCACCGCATAGTACCTTCTCCAAAATAGATCATATAATTGGTCACAAGACAGATGTCAACAAATACAAGAAGATCGAGCTAATCCCATGCCTCCTATCAGATCACCATGGAGTAAGAGTGGTCTTCAATAGCAACAAAAACAACAGAAAGCCCACATACACATGGAAACTGAACAATACTCTACTCAATGACACCTTGGTCAAGGAAGAAATAAAAAAAGAAATCAAAGACTTTTTAGAATACAATGAAAATGAAGGTACAACCTACCCAAATCCATGGGACACAATGAAAGCAGTGCTAAGAGGAAAACTCATAGCTCTACGTGCATCCAAAAAGAAACTGGAGAGAGCATACACTAGCAGCTTAATGGCACACCTTAAATCCCTGAAAGAAAAAGAAGTTAATTCACCCAGGAGGAGTAGAAGACAAGAAATCATCAAACTCAGGGCTGAAATCAATCAAGTAGAAACAAAGAGAACTATACAAAGAATCAACAAGACCAGGAGCTGGTTCTTTGAGAAAATCAACAAGATAGATAAACCCTTAGCCAGACTAACCAAAGGACACAGAGACAGTATACAAATTAACAAAATTAGAAATGAAAAGGGAGACATAACAACAGAAACTGAGGAAATTCAAAAGATCATCAGATCCTACTACAAAGGTCTATACTCAAAACAACTGGAGAATCTGGAGGAAATGGACAATTTCCTAGACAGATTCCAAATACCAAAATTAAATCAGCATCAAATAGATAAGCTAAATAGTCCCATAACCCCTAAAGAAATAGAAGGGGTTATAGAAAGCCTCCCAACCAAGAAAAGTACGGGTCCAGATGGTTTTAGTGCAGGATTCTACCAGACCTTCAAAGAAGACTTAACACCAATACTTTTCAAACTATTCCACAAAATAGGGACAGAAGGGATACTGCCCAACTCATCTTTGAAGCCAGAATTATGCTAATACCTAAACCACAAAAAGATCCAACAAAGAAAGAGAACTACAGACCAATTTCTCTTATGAATATCGATGCAAAAATACTAAATAAAATTCTTGCCAACGGAATCCAAGAGCACATCAAAACGATCATTCACCATGATCAAGTAGGCTTCATCCCAGGGATGCAGGGATGGTTCAACATAAGGAAATCCATCAATGTAATCCACTACATAAACAAACTAAAAGAAAATAACCACATGGTCATCTCATTAGATGCTGAAAAAGCATTCGGCAAAATTCAGCATTCTTTCATGCTAAAAGTCTTGCCAAGAGCAGGAATTCAATGCCCATACCTAAACATAGTAAAAGCAGTCTACAGCAAACCAGTAGCCAACATCAAAATAAATGGAGAGAAACTTGAAGCAATCCCACTAAAATCAGGGACTAGACAAGGTTGCCCTCTCTCTCCATATCTTTTCAATATAGTACTTGAAGTTCTAGCGAGAGCAATTAGACAAAATAAGGAAGTCAAAGGGATTCAAATTGGAAAGGAAGAAGTCAAACTATCATTATTTGTAGATGATATGATAGTTTATTTAAGCGACCCAAAAAACTCCACCAGAGAACTTCTACAGCTGATAAACAACTTCAGCAAAGTGGCTGGTTATAAAATTAACCCAAGCAAATCAGTAGCTTTCTTGTACTCAAAGGACAAGCAGGCTGAGAAAGAAGTTAGGGAAATAACACCCTTCACAATAGCCACAAACAACATAAAGTACCTTGGCAAACAAGCGAAAGATCTCTACGACAGGAACTTCAAGTCCTTGAAGAAAGAAATTGAAGAAGACCTCAGAAGATGGAAAAATATTTCTTGCTCCTGGATTAGCAGGATCAATATAGTAAAAATGGCCATCTCGCCAAAAACAATATACAGATTCAATGCGATCCCCATCAAAATCCCAACTCAATTCTTCATAGATCTAGAAAGATCAATTCCCAAATTCATCTGGAGCAACAAAAAAACCAGAATAGCTAAAACTATTCTCAACAATAAAGGACTTCTGGGGGAATCAATATCCTTAGCCTTAAACAGTACTACAGAGCAATTGTGTTAAAAACTGCATGGTATTGGTACAGCAACAGGCAAGTAGATCAATGGAATAGGATTGAAGACCCAGAAATTAACCCACAGACTTATGGTCACTTGATCTTTGATAAAGGAGCCACAACCATCCAATGGAATAAAGATAGCCTTTTCAACAAATGGTGCTGGTTCAACTGGAGGTCAACATGCAGAAGAATGCAAATTGACCCACTCTTATCTCTTTGCACTAAGATCAACTCCAAGTGGATCATGGACCTCCACATAAAACCAGACACACTGAAACTATTAGAATAGAAACTTGGGAAGACCCTGGAGGACATAGGCACAGGGGGAAAGTTCCTGAACAGAACACCAATAGCTTATGCACTAAGATCAAGAATTGACAAATGGGACCTCATAAAATTACAAAGTTTCTGCAAGGCAAAGGACACTGTCAGTAGGACAAAACAACAACCAACAAAGTGGGAAAAGATCTTCACCAACCCCACATCCGACAGAGGGCTAATATCCAATATATACAAAGAACTCAAGAAGTTAGAACCCAAAGAACCAAATAACCCTATCAAAAAATGCGGTACAGAGCTAAACAAAGAATTTTCACTAGAAGAAATGCAGATGGCCGAGAAACACCTTAAGAGATGTTCAACATCATTAGTCATCAGGGAAATGCAAATCAAAACAACCCTGTGATTCCACCTCACACCAGTCAGAATGGCTAAGATTAAAAATTCAAGAGACAACAAGTGCTGGCCAGGATGTGGAGAAAGAGGAACATTCCTCCACTGTTGTTGGGATTGCAAAATGGTAAAACCACTCTGGAAATCTGTGTGGCGGTTCCTCAGAAAATTGGGCATGTCACTTCCAGAGGACCCTGGCATAACACTCCTGGGCATATACCCAGAGGATTCTCCTGCATACAATGAAGACACATGCTCCACTATGTTTATAGCAGCCTTGTTTATAATAGCCAGAAATTGGAAGGAGCCCAAATATCCCTCAAAAGAGGAATGGATACAGAAAATGTGGTATATTTATACAATGGAATACTACTCAGCAATTAAAAATAATGAATTCATGAAATTTGTAGGTAATTGGTTAGAGCTGGAAAATATCATCCTGAGTGAGTTAACCCAATCACAAAAGAATACACATGAAATGCAATCACTGATAAGTGGATATTAATGAGCCCAGAAGCCCTAAATACTCAAGGCACAATTAGCAAGTCAAATGACTCCCAAGATGAAGAAAGGAGAGGACCCTGGGCCTGTAAAGATTGGATCCAGTTTTGTAGAGAAACCGTGGGGGGAGGGGGAATGATTGGGGAATAGTTGGGGGGGGAGAGGAATTATGGGACATATGGTGGGGGGGAACTGGGAAAGGGGAAAGCCTTTGGAATGTAAACATAGAATATAGAAAATAAAAATTAAAAAAAAAGATGCCTCAAGAAGGAAAGAAAATGAGAATAAAGGAGAAATGCAAATACAAAAAAAAAAAAGTAACTAATACAGTGGGCTACCTTGGCATGCCAAGGAAGTTGTCATTTAAAAAGAGGATATGAATAAATATAACAAAAGGCCTTTGTCTTAGCATTACTGTTGCTGAGATGAAAGAACATGACCAAAGCAACTCGGGGAGAAGCGGGTCTGTTGGCTTATGAGTCTGCATCACAGTTCATCAAAGGAAGTCAGGACAGGAACAGAGCAGGCTCCTGGAGACAGGACCTGGAGGAGAGGTCATGGAAGAAATCCACTTGCTAACTTACTCAGCCTGTGCTCTTATAGAACCTAGGAGCTCTTGCCCAGGTCTGGCACCACAATGAGCACACCTGTCCCTTCTCAATGATGAAATAAGGAAATGGCCTGATCATATGGAAGCATGTTTCTTTTTCTTTTTTTACTTTATTTTATTTTCTATATTTTTTATTCACTTTCCATCCCAATCACAGCCCCCCTCCCTCCCAGTCCTACCCTTACAAATCCCTCCCAGAGATTATCCCTTCCCCTCCTCAGAGAGAAGGAAGGACCCATTGGGTACCACCCTAACCTGGGACATCTAGTGAAAACAGGACTAAGCATATCCTCTCCCACTGAGGCCCAACCAGGTAGCCCAGGTTGTGGAAAAGAGCTGAGCATATTCTATTCTTTCAAATCTTTCCCTGATTATTCTGACATTCAATTAGAGGTCACTTTCAACACCGGTGCTTCCTTTTACAAACTGACTTTGTCCTCATATATTGGGTTTAAAGGTGAGTACTAAGGGTGTGTCCATATTCCATCCAGAGGAATCAGAGGTGGTTGATAAAGACTGAGACATACAGCAAGTAGAAACAAGTTTTTCCAGTAACTAACACCATCTTAAGGTCTGTAGTATGATCAAATATCCTGCAATGCTCTCCCTCTGTCTCTTGTTCCATCCCTCCTCTCTTGTTTCTGTCTCTTTTAACTACAGAATTTATGGGGATGCTTACTGCTCAGGATGTTTGAGAAGTAATCCCAAGTACACACTGTGAATATGAATTTCTGGTTGTGTGGAAAACTAATTAAATGCTAATGAGGATGGAAAATATGGAGACAGAAGAGCATCTTTCCAAGAGTGATGGTTGCCTCTTGTATGCATATTCTCATCTCCAGGAGCACATACCACTTGTAAACAGTCCCCATGTCTCATCTTCGGTTGCCATAGTGCTTTGCCTGGGACAAGTGCAGCTCAAGCAAATGCACAAGGCAGGGTCCTAGGGCTTCAGTTTTCATGACCCACTTCATGGTGACATTAAAGGTTTTTATCCCAATGCTGAGGAAAATGCCATCAGTGCCAGGTCTCTAGCTGAACATGGAGTTATTTCTAGATAACTATGGATATCCATTAACTCCATTAACTTTTCCAAACATGTAATCATAAAACACCTGTAATGAGTACTTCCTAAAGCATTTTAGGGACAAAATGAGGGACCTGGTTAGATGTCAGTTTCAGTGATCAAGTAAAACACAATTAACAGATTTTTAACCAGAAGCCTGAAGAGAGCCTTTATTACACCACCCGCATGGAGATAACCTTTAATGATCTGTGGAGATACATGGTCATAGCTTTCCTAAGCATTATGATAATACAGATTTCAAAGATTAGCCAACAACATCTAAAAACATCATTGAGCCCCAAGATCATAGTTTTTAGAATTCTTAAGATGACCAGAAAGAATTATTTAAATGAGGTATAATCTCACAGCATTTAACAGACACTTATACTGACAGTGGAGACTTGATCTTTCTCCAGCCCCTTGAAATATCTTCTGCCTTTGAACTGCCTATCCCATAGCATGAAGACGCTAAATACCCATTAGCTTCAGTTCTGTACTGATAAGGGAAAGTGGAAAGTAGATACAGAATTCACTTAGAACCATTTACAGAAAAATCACATGGACCATTATGATGTGTTTTTCGTGCTTGTTATTTTTAATCTTCCCCTTATTTCCAACAACCCAATCTGATAAATAGGATTTTGACAGGGCTTAAGATAAGTATATATATATAATATCAATGGCATCGAGTTATGTGTGTAAGAGCTTTGACATTATACATTGTTTATTCATTAAAAGAAACAGAAATTACAGCAGTTCTGTGGATGTGCTCTCATGGGGGATGCTTACTGCTCAGGATGTTTGAGAAATAATCCCAAGTACACACTGTGAATATTATGAATGTTAGTAATTTAAGTTTCAGTGAAAAACTGTAAATGAATGTAATTAAATCCAGTTAGTGCATTAAATAATGATGTTTCTACTATCAAATATGAAGTCGTATTATTTCAACAAATATTGTCAAACATTTTGATAGGCGCTGGGAATAAAAAGTTAAGACAACATAAATTGTCAGAGCTGCAGGCCTATCCAGTGCAATGGAGAACGGAAGGGAGACTAAACGAAAGAGGCTTTGTAGCAGTTGGAGGATATGCACACCAGGAAGGGCACATGAGGCATTCATGTGCTTTCATATAGACACAGGAAGGCCAAGAATGGGTCTCATGAGGGCAAGGTGGGAAGAGAGCCCAGACAGGCATAGTTCTGGAAGCCAATGTAAAGCCTTTAGATTCTACTATAAGGTCAATGGACATCATGGAAAGCCTTTTGTCATGATTCACTTTCTATATTGTTAAGACAATTCTGACTTCTGTGTTCAGAATACAGCAGAGGCAGTGGCAGAAAGATGATCTTTTATGAATTCGGACACTGTGGGGACACTAACCTGTTGGTATACACCTGTTGGTGTCTCACAGGACATCTTTCTTTAAAAGCATGCCATATGGTTTAGCTAGAGTCTAGAATGAGTAAGAGCATTCTCCCATGAAGTCCTGCCTCTAAATTATTTGAAGTAATAAAAGTCATTTTCCAAGATCCTAAAGTTTACTTCCTTGTGTGAAAAACAGAATTTTTACTATACAAGGAGGTGTTTCTTCTAAGGGACATTGAAGCATTAAGAGCAAAATGTTTCTAAAATCTATTTAATGTTTCCCTGTGGCTGAAAAGAATTCATAAAGCCTCTAGAACACATGCCAACACAAGTACAAAAGAACAACCTTCAAAATGGAAGTTATTCACTGTATTGTAGTGGTTTTCCATTTGTGCAAATCTATTTTCAAAATCAGTCAGTCACTTTCTTATAACTTACTATGAACTTCAATGATTTTATAAGCCCTTTTTATTATGTAACTTGTGTTCCACAAAGTTCACCTTTGAAATGCGAGTTTAAGTATATCTCCAATTGTACAAAACCACACTACCAAATTTTATGATTTCAACTCTAACCCCTTCCAAAACAAATCTTGGTTTCTTTGTCTCTGTTTTCCTGTTTTATTGAGTTTTTATTTTTTTGCATTCCAAATGTTGCCCCCTTTCTTGTCCCCCCTCCATGAGTTCTTGACCCCATGTTTCCTCTCCCTTGCTTCTGAGAGGGTGTTCCCCTCCACCCACCCACCGCCACCTCATTCCTGCTTGCATCTCCCACACTGGGCATCAAATCTCTACAGGATTAATCCCATCCTTTCCCACTGAGGCCAGGCATGGCAGTCCTCTGCTACACATGTGTCAGGAGCCATGGAACAGCCCCAAAACAATATTTAGTTAGTGGCTTAGCCTATGGGAACTTTGAGGGGTCCAGGCTAGTTGATATTGTTGTCCTTCTTATGGGGTTCCAATCCACTTCATCTGTTTCAGCCCTTCCCCTAACTCTTCCATAGGGTGCCCGACCTGAGTCCAATGGCTAGCTGTAAGTGTCTGCAGCTATCTCAGTCAGGTGATGGTAGAGCACCTCAAATGAGAGCCACGCTAAGCTCCTATGGCAAGCAAAACATGGCATCAGTAATAGTGTTGGGTTTGGTACCTATACCTGGGATGGAAAGCAAGTTAGGCCGGTCTCTAGATGGCCTTTCCTTCACTCTCTGCTCCATTTCTTTAGACATGTACAATTATGGGTCAAGAATTTCAAAGATGGGTGGTAGCCCCATGTCTCAAATGGAACCATGTTTATCTACTAAAGCTGCTTCTATTTTGGTTCCATCTCCCTACTGTGGGACATTTCTGCTAAGGTCATCCCCACTGGGTCCTGGGAGCCTCTCATATCCCTGGTGTCTCAGCACCTCATGGCACCTTCTCCAAAACTGACCATATAATCACACACAAAACAAACGTCAACATATATAAGAAATTTTAAATAATCCCATGCATTTTATCAGATCATCATGTACTAAGGCCGGTCTTTAATAACAAAAAAACAACAGAAAGTCCACATACTCATGGAAACTGAACAACTCTCTACTCAATGATAACTTGGTAAGAGAAGAAATAAGAAAGAATTTAAATACTTTCTAGAATTTAATAAAAATGAAGGCATAGCATACCCAAACTTATGGGACATAATAAAAGCACTGCTAAGAGGAAAATCATAGCACTAAGTGCCTTCCTTCATAAAGAAACTGGAGAGATCCTATCCTAGCAACATAGCAGCACTCCTGAAAGTTCTAGAACAAAGAGAACCAAACTCAGGGCTGAAATCAACTAAGTAGAGACAAAGAGAACTATACAAAGAGTCAACAAAACTAGGAGCAGGTTCTTTGAGAAAATCAACAACATAGACAAACTATGTTAGCCAAACTAACTAGAGGGCACAGAAACAGTATCTAAATTAACAAATCTTGTTTTGTGTAAGTAGCAATTTACAATTTGCCTGTATCACCTCTCAAGCCTGAGGAACCACCAAGCTCTCCTGTCTCGATGGACTTGCTACTTGGGCTTTTCATATTAATAGTATCCTATAAAGCAGGGTCCAATGGTGCACATTAGATAAGTAACTGGGAGACCATTAGCCTGAGAAAACACCACCCTTCTCGGTTCCTATGTAAACAAACAACATGAACTTAGTAAATTCCTATCTCACAAAATTTAAGTTGAGTCAATCAGAAATACACAAATGACATATAATTTTTTTATTTAATCATTAAAATATTTCACTGTCTAATTTCTCTTTTTTTCTTTTTCTTTAACTTTAAGAACTTTTATTTTATTTTAGGGTTTTTTAATTAGATATATTATTTATTTACATTTCAAATGATTTCCCCTTTCCAGGATTCCCCCTTCCCCAAAACTCCCATAAGCCCTATCCCCCCCCCCTGTTACCCAGTCAACGCTTTCCAGCTTCCCTATCCTGTTGCACTGAGCCTTTCTAGGACCAGGGGCCTCTTCTTTCTTCTTATTGGGCAATAGATGATATGTCTAATTTCTATGATAAGCATCATGTCTACATTTTCTCTTAGAAACCCTTCATTGGAGACTCAGCTGCTTGCAGACTATGGTTTCTGGTTCAAATAAATTATTTGAAATTCTAAATTTTCTCTTCCATTTTTCAGAGTTTCAATGTTCTGCAGCACAGCGGTGTGTCTCCTACATCTTTCCTTACAATCACCGAAAATATTCACCATGTGCTTGAAAGATAATGCCTTTACATATTCATCTCCTGGTGGTCACTAGGAAATTTCCTTTTCTCAGCTTTCATAAAGCATGTTATGTTCACACATCTGCATTTCCTTGGATACATATTTCATCCTCATATAATGTCTGAACAAACATATATATTGGAAATACTCACATACAGCATGCAGCTCCTGAATTGTATGCTGACTCTGTACTGAAGAGTTTTGAGAAGACATCCAACCATTTTCCAAGCTTCCTGCACTACTTATTTTAAACAGCCGGCCTCCAGCGAAGTTTAGTGTTCCAATTTCTCCAAGCCACACTCACAATGTTTGTCTATATTACAGCCATCCTATGCTGTTAAGTGATGTTTTATTTTTGCATGGTCGCCAGTGAATAAGGATGCTAAACATCTTCTGTGTAGCTTTCTGAATCCTTGTAAACCTTCCTTACACAATGTTTATTTAACTCTTTTATCAATTGTGAGTTATAATTATTTTTATTGTATTGGTCAGCGAATTCACATAAACCTTAATTTATAGTATATGATATATATAAAGGATGATTTAAAAAAACATTTCTAATGTGTTTATTATACTTCTAGAACTCTATTTTTTTTTAAAAAAAACATTGTCTCTTCTACTAATTTTATTTCTTTTGTTGTATTTATTTCCATGTTTTATTTTAATTTTTAAGTACATTTTATTACTAGTTGGCAAATTAGAAACAGTATTTCTGGATTCTACACTTGACATTTATACATTACACATCTTCAGTGTTTTTGGTTTGTTTTTAATTTCTGTCTTTGTTTATCGTCTAGCAGTACTCTTTCAGATTCTCAGTTGAGAGATGCTTACAACAGTGCTCATCTATGAGCCCACAGGGTGCCCATGACTGAAGAATGCCAATGTTGAACATCAGTTGATGATGCAGGCGCGTACTAGGGCCCAAACCCAGAGCAATGAGCCAGAGTACAGGAAATTTCCTCTTTTCTATGATATGAAAGAACTCTCAGTGACTAACAGGGGTCATAGACTAAACACTGCACAGCCAGAAATTTTTTATAAATAAAAATTTATTAGTGCTTTGAACCATCTTGTACCTTGAATGTGTTGTTTTAGATATATAGGAACTTCTGAAGTTCAGCATAGGGGGAGGATATAAGGATATAAATTCTCACTTTGTAGGGGAGAAAACTAAAGGAAAGAAGATGGATGCTGTGCCTGAATTTCAACAACTTCACAAGTCACTAAGACACCAAAGGCCCAGTTGGTTTCCAGAGGAGCCTTTATGTGGCTAACACTACTCAAAGCACACCACCAACTCTAAGATGCTACCACTGTGAACTTTCAAGCTCAAGCCAATAAGAAATAATTAATTTATTGAATTGGCCTTAAAATATCACATCTGATTTTGTAGTAAATAATTTTGTTGGAAAACTGATGAAATCTAGAACAAGAATCCATAATGTTTTGATGATTCTGTGCTAAAGGTATTACATAAAAGTCATAGAAATGTTTTAAAGACCCTCTTTGCTACACACACACACACACACACACACACACACACACAATTTAGGAGAATTAAAGAGAGAAAGGGTTGGATTGTGGGATATTCAAAACTAAAGATGTAAAAAAAAAAGACATACCTTATGAAAATGCACTAGTTAGTAAGCTAATTTCAAAAATCAACTTTAAAATTTAGGAAAATACAAATCAAAACAACCCTGAGATTCCTTAGACAGAATGGTAATGAACAAAAACTCAGGGGACCGCAGATGCTAGAAAAGATGTGGAGAAAGAAGAACACTCCCCTCCATTGCTGGTTGGATTGCAAGCTGATAAAACCACTCTAGAAATCAGTTGCAGTTCCTCAGAAAACTAGACATAGTACTACCCGAGGACCCAGCTCTACCACTCCACCCAGAAGATGCTCCAACATGTAATAAGGACTCATACTCCACTATGTTCATAGCAGCCTTATTTATAACAGCCAGAGGCTGGAAAGAACCCAAATGCCTCTCAACAGAAGAATGGATACAGAAAATGTGGTTCATTTATACAATGGAGTACTAATCAGCTATTAAAATCAATGAATTCATGAAATTCTTAGGTGAATGGATGAAACTAGAAAATATCATCCTGAGTGAGGTGAATCAACCACAAAAGAATGCTCATGGTATGCACTTGCTGATAAGTGAATATTATCCCAAAAGCTCAGAATACCCAAGATACAACTCATAGACCACATGAAGCTCAAGAAGAAGGAAGACCAAAGTGTGGAGACTTTGATCCTTCTTAGAAGGGTGATTAAAATACCCATGGCTCACAGCCAGCCAATAGACTGAGCATAGGAACTAGAGAAAGGACCCAAGAAGCTGAAGAGGTTTGCAGCCCCATTAAGAGAAAATATAATATGTATCAAGCAGTATACCCAGCAATCCTAGGGACTAAACCACCAACCAGAGTACACATGGAGCGAGCCATGGCTCCATCTACATATGTAGCAGAGGATGGCCTAACAGACATCAATGAGAGGAGAGACCACTGGTCTTGTGAAGGCTAGATGCCCCAGTGTAGGGGAATGCCAGGTCAGGAAAGTGGGGGGAGGGGTTGGAAAGTGGGAAGTTAGGATAGGGGATTTTGGGGGAGGTAATGAGGAAAGGGGGTAGATTTGAAATGTAAATAAAGTAAATGTCTTAGTCAGGGTTTCTGTTCCTGCACAAACATTATGACCAAGAAGCAAGTTGGGGAGGAAAGGGTTTATTCTGCTTACACTTCCACACAGCTGTTCATCACTAAAGGAAGTCAGGACTGGAACTCAAGCAGGTCAGGAAGCAGGAGCTGGTGCAGAGACCATGGAGGGATGTTTCTTACTGGCTTGCTTTCCCTGGCTTTCTCAGTCTGCTCTCTTATACAACCTAAGAATACCAGCCCAGAGATGGTACCACCCACAAGGGGCCCTCTCCCCTTGATCACTAACTGAGAAAATGCGCCACAGCTGGATCTCATGGAGGCACTTCCCCAACTGAAGCTCCTTTTTCTGTGATAACTCCAACCTGTGTCAAGTTGATACACAAAACCAGATAATACAGTAAATATCTTTAAAAAAATTAAAAACTTACAATATAGAAACTTACTACTGCTGAAGCTTCCAAAATATAAATGTATCCATATATAAAAATGGTCTAAATGGAGTTACACTACAATGGGAGAGGCAATACTTACTCTAATCTCCATAGCCAAGCCAATAAAATGTCCAAATCAGGGTATAAGTTAATGCTTTTCAAATAATTAATCAGTACGTTTCAATAGGCTTCAAATATATTAAAAGCTATTGCTAACTTTCCCAGTTATCATTCAAGAGTTGATGAGACCCTATTGCTGATTATACTTCACACCTGAATCATAAGTTATGGACTAATCATGCTGGTACTAACCAGAAAATTCCCTCACTACTTTTTTCCTCATTGGAAGGTGCTCTATATGTGCTGCTGGTGGGAGATATGGATAAAAATTTTACCTGTGTGCGAACATGGTGAGCTACAATAATGATCAGCCTGACAAGATAGGCATGCTGCTGCAGTAGTGGCGGAATGTTAGGGAAATAATCAGCCACATTCTGGTTAGTTTTAGAACCCACTCTGTACAGTGGCACCTGTGCCTGATACTGTTAACAGGGTATAAAAAAGGGGGGAGAGAGAGAGAGAGAGAGAGAGAGAGAGAGAGAGAGAGAGAGAGAGAGAGAGAGAGGAGGAGGAGGAGGAGGAGGAGGAGGAGGAGGAGGAGGAAGGGAGGGAGGGAGGGAGGGAAGAAGGAAGGAAGGAAGGAAGGAAGGAAGGAAGGAAGGAAGGAAGGAAGAAAGGAAGGAAGGGTGGCTTCCTCAGTCAGAGGCCCTACTTCTCCCCTAATTGAACATAGTAATAAACTGTCCTCATGTTCTTATCTTTATGACCATAGATTTGTACAATCCTCAGCCCTCATAAAAGAAAATTCACTTCGGAGTAGATGGTGATTGCTACAGAATAGTACAACTAGAGTACTCTATTCTAAAAGGGACATCAACATGACACTCCTTCACACAAGACTCAGGAATCATCACAGAACTGACAGAGTCAGGAAGTACATTATAAGAGCCAGATAATATAGATATTGTAGAGAAACAGTGTTTTCTGGACACATCATTGAAGTTTTACACATAGACTCTGTCTGTGGCAGAAGCAAGAACAGGATCTTACCAAAATCTCATCATCCCTGGCTGAAGAGATCCTGAAGTCCCATCCTTCCCTGAGGTAATTCATTTGTTAATTCAACTCAGTGGGTAACTAATGGCTTCTCAGGGTGAAAAACTCAATTTTCTTCAGAGATTCAGGTCCTACATGCTACTCATGTTACACCTGATAGTCCAGCACTTTTATATATGTATACATATATAGTCCAACACACACGCACACATACACACATAGAGGCATATATATATGTATTCACTAAGTGAAATCACTAGTTATTTTAAAAATAAGAAATAAAGCATATGGATTTTGGAAAGTGGGGGCCGAGGCTAGGGGATGAGTGGGGAGTAGAGGGATTGGCAATAGATTTTATCCAAAGGTGTTAAATATGTTATTTTGAACAACAAACACACACTTATTACATTTGGGAGATAAAATGTCCAACATGTCACTATCTGAGTAACTTGATCCTGACTGGTATGCCTGTTTTTATATCTCTCCTTTTGAACATTTTATTTTATCCTAGAAGTAGATGACTGCTTAGATGTAGGTCACTATGGACAGTTTCATGCTCTCATAGTATTCCTGTCTGAATCCTGTCTTCTCTGCCTTCCTGTCTTCCATAATACAAACAGCTGGCCAGTGCCACACATTCTCAACAACATGACTTTTATCCAATCAAATAAGAACAAATAATCATGTATCTTCTGAAGCAGTAAGCTAAAATACACCCTTCATCCACTCAGTATTTTGTCAGGTATTTTATTGTGAAATGCAAAAGTGATAAAGAAATCTTTGAGGTTAAATAAAGGATCATAATATGTAGATATAGCAGAAAAACCTCTAGAATGTGATAAAATGCATACATAAATGATATTAAAATTGATTGGGAAGTAATGTATGTGATTATTTTCCCTGTGATATTTAGAATGAAATTGAAGCTAAGGAAGAAAGTGGCTAAGAAAGTGAGGAGTACCCCTCAAATCGTACAAGAGCAGGGGACCCCAGACTTCTTGTCTTCAGGCTTTACAATCCAACATTCCACAGATGTCATTTAAAACATAAATAGAACTATCTAGCCTTGGTCACTGCACAAAGCATGTAGAATACTCTTCTGTAGTATCTTTAGCTTCAGAGCCGTATGGATCTGAGGGCATAGGTAGGAATCTTAGACACTTTTCTTCTCTCAGGAAATCAGACAAAAGTAAAAAAATAGTGACTGTCCTTACTGATTTTAAAGAAATCTATGTCACAGTAATCCTCAGAAAGATGAATCCACAAATTATCATACAAGTTCAAATTCCTCTGGAATATTTACTTAAAAATTATTCAAGATCATTTTCCATTGTCTTCTTAAGGAATTAATTTTTCTCCTAAGAACCTTAAGTATTGACTCCCCTTCACTGCTGTCTATCATTTCAACCTCAAAAATGTTCAAAATGAGAGTTCAATGTAGAACTCCTTACCTGTAATCCAAGTATTACACAGAAAGATCAGAAGCTCAAGGTTATCCTTGTTTACATGGTAAGATCATGAATATTCTGGGCTATATAAGACCTTATCTAAAAACTAAAATAATATCAATGAAAAATGATCAAATTGAATCTACACATTGGCATCAGTTTTGCATTAATGTTCAGATGAGAAATCTTCAAAGGGTAAAGAATCAAGCATAAAGAAAACCTATTAGCAGATATCTGGTATTCTTTTTGTATTGCGACAATATATAAGAAGTTCACAAAGGGGGAAGTTAAATGGTTCAGTTGGAAATGGCAGTTGTTTCTAAGCTAGGATGCCTGAGTTCCTTACACAGAACCTACATGGTGAAAGAAGAGAAATGGTTAGTTGACCTCTGACCTCCCTAGGTATGCCATGTCATGTATGCTACCCTCCAAAATAAATAATGTAAAGCATACAGGTTGAAGAGACATTATGACAGCCTGAAGATGATGACAACTTTCTATGAGTACCCCCAAGATATAATACTTTCTGAACAACACACAAAAAAAACCAGTGGAATATGCAACATTTATACTTGTGTCAAATTTGCCTTCTCAGTTAGAGAAGAATATAATAACCCCAGCTCTGAAACTAGAAAATATTAATTATGGTCCCATGTTAAATGCAAGTACTTCTAGAAACAAACTCCCTGTCACTACTGATGGCCCAGATGTCAGTGGGAGAAACCTGTCTAAATAATCTGTATAGAACTGGAAGATGCCCTATGTAATTTTCCTATGATTTGGAGTTCTCCCATTCCTCTTTATTGGACACAGAACTCTCCAGTTCTGTTCGACCCATTTTGAATGCTTCTCTTCTGAGCTGCTTCTTATCATGGAAGCCTCGACTTCTGCTCTGCAACTGTCACTAATTTCATTCTCAAGTCTTCTTTATCTTCTGCCCAGGTACAGTGTCATCCTTCAGAAGATTCATGACCCAATTTAAGCAGCAAACCCAGTATCAACCAGCCATAGAAGCTGAACAGAATTTAAGCAAAGGTAAAAATGGTATCCCCAAATATTTTGAATGAATGTTCATAACTATCTGGTAGCTTATCCAGAAGTTCTAACCAACATGTTCAGCATCAGTAGCAAAGGACAACATGTACATGAGTGAATGCTCTTTGGTAAACAATGTCTCTTCAGCATACATGTTTTACATTATTTATTTTTGAGGGTAGCATATATGACATAGCATATCTAGAGAGGTCAGAGGTCAACTAACCATTTCTCTTCTTTCACCATGTGGGTTCTGTGTAAGGAACTCGGGTAGCCTAGCTTAGAGACAACTGCCATTTACAGCTGAACCATTTAACTTCCCCCTTTGAGAACTTCTTATATTTTGTAGCAATACATAAAGAACCCAAGATTTCTACCTATTCTGAGCCCCTCTCTGACTCAACTGTATACATTCTGCTCTGTGTCCTATTCAAAATGACACATGACATATTCTAATAAACTTCAATGTCAAATTCATGTATAAATTTTTCTTCAGTAGAACTCTATTAATCAAACCTTGGCATCATCATGCATGATCCTAAAAAATAAAGATACTTATGGTTTACCCTTATCCCTTTCCCATGTAGCTTATAACTTTATAAGGAGGAACTGTGATGTCCTTACATTACATGTAATGTTTGACCTATCTGTAAGATCTTGTACTTTTATGAGTGTTCATGTATTCAGTCATCTAAGGAGAGGTTACTTGGATTTTGAGGTTCAAATAAATTAATATGATTACCTCAGTTGTTTTATTTGAAAATTAACACACAATCTGTAAACAAATAAGCTACCCTCAAAACATTCATACCCTGCCTTCTCCTCTTCACAACTTCTCCTTCACAACCCTCCTTCTCTTCACAACCCTCCTCCTCTTCACAACCCTCCTTCCTACACTCTAGCACTTCAACTGCTCTAGAGAAAACCTTATAACATTTATCAAATTCAAGATGCATTACATTTAGGATACCTAATTTGAGCCATCTGAAATGATGACATATTCTGTTTTATTTAAGTAATTGTTGGCATTGACTATCTTATATTCTTCTATTACTTTCTTTGGCTCTTGGCACCAGCTTGCACAGAGCCCATGGACACTGAGATTATAGAAAAAAGGAGTAACACATAAGAGAGGAAAGGGAGCATATTCCTATTAATCAAGTTGCCTTTTACTTTCAAATTTTATGCAATAGCATGTTTGAAATACTTATAAGCATAAAATGTTACTGTGATTTTTCAGAACTAGTTAAATTTTAGTGTAGAGAGGAAGAATGAGAAAATTATTCTCTTAACCAGATACCTAATCTATATGACTTCACACAACCCATTTTAATGACTATTGTGAAATGACATGGAATTCTAAAGTAAATCATGTAAGGATTCTAAGGTAATGTAGATGCAACCAGAGAAGTCACTGGTGATGCTGCATGGATAAAAAGATGAAAGGCAGATGAGACACACTGGGACACGCACAGGTCTTACTGGGAATGATTTTTCTGATTTCTTTGTCAACTAAGAAACAAGTCAGTTTCCTCATGGAATCTGACTCGCTTAGAACATTTTAAAACATCAGAACTAGTATACCTGCATATTCTTGAGCCTTTGACAAGAAAGTGTTGCTAGAAAAACAAATAATGCCCTGCCATCACATAATAGTAAACACAATGTCAAATAATGGGTGACAAAATGGGTTACGGTCTATGGGCACACCACCTTGAATGCAGCTGTCTCCTCTGCTCTCCGGAGCTAGCTAAGCAGGATCAGACCTGTGCAGAACTTGGACAGGAGACATACTGATTTGTCAAAAGGATGAAATCTATGCACCCATAAGTACACATGTATATCTAATAATAGAACCATCAGAGAAGTGCACATTTCCTGAAAATCCTCTTTTCTTCTCACTTGAGAAAATATTTGTAATTTGTTTATATTAAGTAATCTTGTGATTAAAGCTCATTAGATTCCCGTATTCCTAAGAAAGGGTAGTTCACTATTAATGTAAAATACTTAAGAATTCAAAGCAGTACTTAGCAGGACAAAAACTCAATAGGGTTAAAGACCTTGCTGGAAACACTAAGGTCATCAGTACTCTTCCACATTTAACCCAAGAGCAAACCAAATTAACAATGAAATGCTCCAAGTTCTGCTAGAGCAGCTGGTCTCAATCCTGTGGGTCATGACCTCTTTGAGGTTGAACAACCCTTTCACAGGAGTGTGTGACTTATCAGATATCCTACACAGCAGATATTTATATTATGGTTCATAACAGTAGCAAAACTATGTTATAAAGAAGCAACAAAAAATGAATAGTCGGTGGTACAGGCAGAAATATAGTCAGCGCCACACAAAGCCTACGTTTTTAATCCCAGTCTTTCTGGCTCTGCTTCTATTTTACTTTTCAGTTAAACTTTAACTGAATCTACAGAAAATCTCTAGGATTAAAAATAAATAGTCTTTTAAACGATGCTTCTGTTACTGGCAGGTGTGAGAGTGTGTGAGTGTGTGTGTGTGTGTGTGTGTGTGTGTGTGTGTGTCTGTGTGTGGTGCTTAGAATTTTGTCAATAAACTGAGAGCTTATTTTTATTTCCAGTTGAAATTCCTCTAATAGAACATGATACGCCAGGCACCTCTATGGATTTCTTGACGGGAAACTCTGTATTTATCGGAGGATACATGGAGAAGTGTGCAGGTTCACAGATTGCTTTGGGAACGGGAGACAGCCATTATTTGCGGGCTCCCCAGCAATTTACTTTGAATTTGTTGAAATCATTGATGTGTGAACTGGTTATCAAAGCTTGATTAACAGTTTATAAATCATTTTGAAGTTAGCACAAATAAATAATGATGAGTCAATTTACAAGGAAGTTAAAGTCAGTTTCTTCTTCCTCTTCTTTATAAATGAATGAATATAAGGATCTCCATTGTTTTATTTGAAAAAAATAATGCACAGTTTGTTGGCAATAATTATGTTCCTTCAGATACTAATGAGACCATTTGTTATACGAAATCAGACTAATTTTTAGGTTCCCAAAACAATAATTTCCTGTTGATAAAGTTCTCTTGATTGTCAGTCATGACTGCAATCAATATCAATGACAATATCATGCACCTCATTATAAATTATAGAAAAAGTTGATACAGAGAAGGAAACTTCCTCCCTGCTGACTTGTTTTCAAATGCCAGAATTTGTTTTGTAGGCTACAAGGTTTAAAATTTAGCAATGGTCTTAACTACCTGAGAACTATATAAACAAACAAACAAACAAAACAAAACAAAACAAAATAAAAACAAAAAACACAAACTACCAAGAAAGTTGTCCCTGCCTGTGCAATGGAACAACAGCAGTGGAACAATTGTTGCATAGGGTGTAACCAGCTGATTTTGAGGTCCACTGCATGGGCGGGTGCCCATGGCTGGCACCGTCTGTTATTAACAACAACCCATAACCCATGCCTGGAGAATTGGAATCCCAAGAGAAAAACTTACTACTGTTGTTTAAATATGACAGCATCAAAGGGCATTTTAAGTAACTATGCTTACAACCATTGCTTACAACCATGGTGGGGAGACACGTGACTACTCCCCACCTTAATCACAGAAGCTCAGTTTTTCAGTGAAAGATGAATGCAGGGGGCTGACGATAAGCGACAATCTAACCCTCAGCCTTATAACACATTTAAGCTATCAACACTACCTCTAAGATTCAGGAAACACTGTGCAAGCAAAGTTAGGAAGCATGTAAGAGTCAGGTGATAAGGGGAGGAGCTGTGAAATTCCATCATCAGACCCCAGTAGAATGGTGGGAACCATGGATTTAAACCCTGGTCACCTGCCCTTGACCACCACGGCACTGGCTTTGTCAACAGTCATGGAAGAGAGAGAGAGGTACACAGAAGCCCACTTCTTCCGACAGAACTGGGAACTATTGATATATCCTGGGGATTACTGTCTGTGAGTTCTAACATGTAGCTCTAAACTCAAAGTCACAGTGATGACCCTAGGTAAACTCAGCGATTCACACAACTAATGAGAGGCATGAATGTAGGGGGAAGTAGTAAGAAGGAAGAGTAGACAGAATAGGAGGGCAGATGAGTGGGGGGGTACAAATGGTCAGGACTGTTTATGGACATGTGAGAAATTGTCAAAGAGCAAATTTATCTACTAAATAGAATTTTTGAAAGAAAGGGAGAAACGAAGGAAGGAAGGAAGGAAGGAAGGAAGGAAGGAAGGAAGGAAGGAAGGAAGGAAGGGTCAGGAGGAGGGAAGGAAGGGAGAGAGGGAGCAAGGGAGGGAGGGAGGAAAAAGGGGGGAAGAAAATGAAAGAAAGGGTGATAGATATAGTTGCTGGAAAGACAATTTTTAAAAGGCCAGTACAGGTAACTGCAGTTGTGAGTTCCTGATTGTAGAGCCCTTTGGACCTCTTCACCCTGTCCCCTTATATATACTTTTTTTCTGTAATATTCCCTGAGAATTATGTGGGATGAAGGCTTTCTACAAAAGTGGTTCATAAAATACAAACATCTGCTGCTATTCCAGGGGGACTTCCATTCTCCTGCATCTCTCCTCCCATCTGCATCTCACCTGAGACTCCTGAACTATACAGGTAAGTTTCCCTTTCTCCTCCCATCTTACCTGCTGCTAGCTGAGCCCTCTAGGCAGCCTGCTATCACAGAGGGATCTCCATTTTGCTGTTACCTCTCCCCTAACCTTCGTCAGACCTGCAAATCCTGAACCATATAGGCAAGCTTCCTTTTCCACACCTATCATTCCTGCTCTCTGAGTCCGCTGGGCCAAGCCAAGCTTCCCTGAACAGCTTGATATCTTGGGGGATGTCCATTCTCCTGCCACCTCCCCTCCCAGCTGCGTCAGACCTGAGACTCCTGAACCACAAAGGTAAATTTCCCTTCCCCCTCCCATCTTACCTGCCCACTGGGCCTCTGTACAGCCTGCTATCAAAGAGGGACCTCAATCTCCTGATGCCTCTCCACCCACCTTCATTGGACCTGATGTTCCTGAGTCATACAGACCCACAGATCTGGAACTATACAGCCCATGGATACCCATCAGCCTGCCACACCAGGATCATTGAGGTTCAGCCCCTCCCAATACCTAGTACAACAAGAACATCCAGGGACCAAAACCATCCAGATAACTAAGGACCCTTGAAAGAACAAAATCAATAAAACCAGGGCACTATAACATAGGTACCCCATTTCAGGTAGTCTGGATTTCCTGACATAACCAAAACACAAGAAGATGACCTAAAATCCAATCCTATAAAGATGATAGACACCTTTAAAGAAGAAATGAATACATCCCTTAAAGAAATACAGGAAAATATAGTCAAACAGTTATAGGTCTTTAAAAAAGGAAACAAATAAAGCCCTTAAAGACATACAGGAAAATACAATTAAACAGGTAAAGGAAATAAATAAAAGGAATCCAAGACCCTAAAGTGGATACAGAAGCAATAAAGAAAACACAAACTGATAAAACCCTGGAAATGGGAAACCAAGGGAAGAGAACAGGAACTGCAGATGCAAGCATCACAACAGAATACAGCAGATGCAAGAAAGAATCCGAGGCATAGAAGGCACAATAGAAGAAATTGATACATCAGTCAAGAAGATATCAAATATAATTCCTTAAACAAAACATCCAGAAAATCTGGGATACAATGAAAAGACCTAAACTGCGAATACTAGGAATAGAGGAAGGTAGGATAGCTGCCACAAGGCCCAGAAAACATTCTCAGCAAAATCACAGAAAGAAAACTTCACAAACCTAAAGAGAAAGACGTGCCTATAAACATACAAGAAACTTATAGAACACCAATTAGACTGTGCAAGAAAAGAAAATCTTCCTGCCACATAATAATCAAAACACAAAATCACAGGATAAAGAAAAAATATTAAATATGGGAAGAGGAGAAAGGTCAGCTAACATACAAAGGCAGACCTATCTGAATTATTCCCTACTTCTCATCAAAGACTCTAAAAAAGTAGAAGGGCTTAGACCGATATCCTGCAACCTCTAAATAACCACAGGTGCCAACAGAGACTACTACATCCAGCAAAACTCTCAATCACTGTAGATGGAGAAAAGGAGACATTTCAAGAAAAATCCCAATTCAAGCAATATCTTGCCACAAAGCCAGCCATACAGAAAATATTAGAAGGAAATCCCTAACCAAAGAATAAATAAACATACAACCCAAATTAATCAAAACAGACAAGGAAGGACACTTCATACTCATCAAAGAGAAAAAAATCTACCAAGATGATATCTCAATTCTGAATATTATTGTCCCAAACAGGAGGGAACCCACACTGGAAAAAGAACTGTTGCTAAAGCTTAAATCATATATCAAACCCCATATATCACATTAACAGTAAGAGACTTCAACACCCCACTTTTATCAATTGGCAGGTAATCCAGACAAAATTAAGCAGAGAAACAATGAAATTAACAGGCATTATGAATCAAATGTACCTGATAGACATCTATAGAATATTTCATTCAAACACAACAGAATATACCTTCTTCTCAGCACTTCAAGCCTTCTTCAAAACTGTTCATACAGTTGGACCGTGAGTGTCAATACTGCTACATATATCAGAAATCTCAGGCCCAAGATTTTAACTAGCATACCACAAATTAAATATTAAATCGAAAGCCTGAGGGCTGAAGAGATGGCTTGGGCGTTTAGAGCAGTTGTTCCTGGAAAGGAACTTGGTTTGAACCCAGCACCCACATGGCAGCTCGCAGCACCTGTTACTTCCAGGGGCCCTCTCTGACCTCTGTGGCACACTCATGGTGCACTCACATATATGCAGGCAAAAACGCATACACATAAAAATAATAAGGAAATTGTTTTTATAAATATAAACTGTATTCTAGACTTGGCCCAGATTTCTAGTACATATGTTCCCTCTGGACATACTTGACATTGTAAGATGGATATTTTATTTCCTGTCCAAAATTTAAAATTATAAAACTCTTGTGTGTTATGTCCTTTTAGACGTCTGTCTTGTATTCGATTTACATAAATCAGGAGAGAGGACCAAAAACAAAATGAAGCCTATTACATTAAGTAGAGAACAAGCAAAGAGGGAGGGCATTGAAAGGTGAATATAAAAAAGACACAGTGGTACATACATGCATACACACAAACATACACACATATATGCACACACATACCCAAATGCATACATTCACACTCACACATGCATAAATACTAACACACATAAATTCACACATGCATGCACAGTCATACATATATACTCATACATACACAAAAACACACGCATACACACATACATACACACATACGCACACATGCATACATATATACACACATACACTCACACATACATGTACATTCATACATACACACATACACAAATACATATATACATACACACTCATACATATATACATACATACACACACATACATACACAACCATACACACATATATATGTACATATATACATACATACATGAAAATGTCATAATGAAACCTATTATTTTGAACACAAATTTTAAAATGGCAAAAGAAACTTGTTCACTGGGTGGGGACACTCAGCAGAATGACATCTGGAGTTGAAATCCAGTGCACGGAGGGGAAATGAGGAAAGGGGATAACATTTGAAATGTAAATAAAGAAAATAAGAAAAAAAAAACGAAAAAAGTAAAGAAAAAAAAAAGAAATCCCATGCTCATGCGGTATGCTGATGATACAGCCACCAGAGGGCGCCATTGCTAATTGTCTGAAGGCACTAAAGAGGCTCACAGTTCCCCTGGGGGGAAAAACGTGGAAGGTGGCGGTAAACCCAAACTTTTCTGGCCCACTTTCTATTAAGAATGATGAGCTGACATACAGACCATGTGACGAGAATATTTTTCAGGTCAGTAAATCATCGTCAGTTCAGAAAGATGGATTGTCTTGGTCCTGGAGAGTATCTGTTTTATTTCAGGAGAAATGATTTAGGAGAATCATCCTCAGAATACCACAGAATACCCTGCTTCACTCTATGAGACATGAGAAGTGTTACTGAAGGAGCCTGAGAATATTTTCAAATAGCTCTACAGGAAGCTGAAGAGAGAAAACTCTTCTATCAGTTGCTTGATGGTTTTGTCTCAGAAGATTCTTAGTTTCCTAGAAATAAAACCGTAGGAGAGAGCACGGGTCAGGCTTCACAAACTGTCCACTCCATCACTTTGTCAGACTCTTAAGAAATGTTCGTGCCCACCAAGGCATCAAACCTTAACTCCTCGGATACATAATCAGTGTTTTCCAATTCTAGAGCCAGGAAGCTACAAACCTCTAACAACATCAGCCTGTCGTTTTATGTACAGGTACTGGACAGACAGACTGCATAAATAATGCATTCTCAAAAGGAATGCTTCAGAAGATTTCTGCAGTGTTTTCTTCTTACCAGTGAGTATACTGAGGTCCAGAGAGTAAAATCCTTACCTCATCTCATATTGCTAGTTAACTTTGCTCTCGGATTCAGATAGATGCTCTTGATTAAAATCTGAGCTCTTGTTGCTTCACTGAACAATTCAAGGAGCCGTCTACTTAATGGGTAAACTATTATTTTGGCTGATCAAAATTTTGGTGTAAAATAGATGTCCTGTAATGCTTTGACTCAAGCAGGTACACCCATGCATTTTGTGACTGTTTCTTAGAGAATGAACTCACTATGCTGATAACAATGTGAAGAGTATAACAACAGAATACCAAGACATTTTGCGTGACTCCTATCTAAATTTTGCATGCTAAGAAATTAGACGCGAGGCCCAGAATTGCATCTCACCTGGTCCAATAACCTCTGCCCGTTGAGGTGAGCCTGCAGCACGGCATCGTTAACAAGCAGATGGAAGTTCAGCAGCACGTGCTCTACGTCGTAAGTTCCATGCATCGCGTCTGACAACTCTTCCAAGGACCGGATATAAGCATGCCAGTGTGGATTAAGCTCTGTCATGTGAGCCAGGCAGCCCCTGATGACATTGAGGCAGTACCCCATACAGGGCTTACTGAGCATCAGGCTCTGGCAGTGAGGACAGTACTGCATCTTCAGGAGGGCCCTACTGCACTCCTTGGAGAAGTGTATATGGTCCGTGGTGTTGATGACTTCGATGCCCAGGTTGAGCGCCTGCAGGAATGTGCGGCCGGGCAGCAGCGACCTCCCCATCTGCCCCACGACTCTTTTGGGGATGTTGCCAAATGGACTCACATCCTGGCGGGCCATTCGGACGCATTCTGAGTATTGCAGAGAACTGTCAGTCACACCAGGGTTTATGAGATGGTTGTAGACCAGAGGAAAAAGACTGTCAAAAAATCTGTTCACAAATTCCTCGGGATTAACATCGGCGCCAAATAAGTAGAGTCCCACATCCGTGAAAAATTCCTGAATGGAAGCAGCAGCCTCTAAGGCCATGTTCCGGTAGGTGTTGCAGAAGAGGATACTGGTGTAATTCTCCGCTTGCCTGATGAGGGTTTCCAGGGTCTCTGTAACACAGTAAAGGTAAAGGAGAAGGCTTAGTAATCGTGCCAAGCCATAGGCAGCAAATGTGCAAAATACGTCATAAGTAGCCCACGATAAGTCCTAATGTACAGTCTACTGAACTGAATTTTTCAAAGGGGGATGGCCACATGATAATAACACTAACACACACACACCACATACATGTTCTAGAACACAATTCCTAGTATCTAAACTGCCTAAAAGGTACAGGAACCAAAGGCTGGTTATACAGATAGGAAATTTCTGACTGCCTTTTGCCACATAGCTATTCATAATCTGCTGATAAGAAGTTCGCTTTGTTTCATATCCTGGGGTCAATACATATAAACACAATAGCATGTAATTGTTGATTTCCTGGCTACTGCATTCTCACAGTTTCTCCATCTTTTATTTTCAAATTGAAAGCTTATAGGTTATATAATAGTTACTCCTAAGGCAGGATAGATCCCAAAAGAACAGTTCCACAGACTTCTTAATATTTCCACACATAAACATATCTAAGATCTGCTACTTCAACACTCCTTGTAAATGGGCATGCTTTGTTAAGAAATAATAAATATTAATGGTGCTGCCTGGAGACAATAATTAGTGACCGTGTTATACATTTTACTTTTTTGTTCTTAATCTTTTCTTCAAAGGCTGGCTGTGGGATATTTTATTTATTACCTAAGTAGCATATGCTCCGGAACCAGCCAAGCAAATCTAATATATCCACAAGGAAAGAAAGAATAATCTAAAAGGAAGGGATTGGAGTGGTGTAATCACTGAGATCAAATGAAATTCGAAACCCTAGCTATTAAAGAGCAGTAAACCACCATGACTATCCTAGTAATTACATTTTATAACTAGACCAATGAATGGCACTCGACTATATTGATATATAATTAATTATAAAATATACTCAGTAAAATTATTTCCCATAGCAACAACTTCATACGTAGTTCTAATTAGGTTGTAAAAGGCCACCGCTGTACTTCACTAATCAAATCACGCTTGAGTATCTTATTTTTAAAAAAAAAATGGAGAAAAAGTAAAAAATGAAATAATGGAAAGTAAATGTGTAAGGAGAGACATCTAGACAGGCAGAACCACACCCAGGACTGTGCCAGAGTGTCTTCTCAGGAAGAGAAGAACGCGGTGAAGTGCATTCTGCAAAGTTCCCTGTGACTGATTGAAATTGCACTCCAGACCGCTGTGTGAATTCTCAGGGTGCATCCGCCCCGCAATCAAAGGTAACTGCTCTGAAAGGCTACTGCATTTCTGAGTTTCATCAGAGGACTACAAACTCCAGACTGCTGATGCGGCAGGACTCATGCTTTCATAGTTCTAGTCCCCAGGGCAGGTATCAAGTCTATTCGTGCAATTTGGAGACTATGGTAGAGAATGACGTGTCTTGTAGCCACCAGCCATACCAGCATCTCCCAAGTGGCCCGACACGGGTCTGGATGAAGGCAAATGCAGACTGCCAGAGTACTTACTAGATCTCTCTTAGTCCAGCAACCTGTATTTAACATGCAGCTCAGGCGATTTCCATATGCTAAACCTAGAAACACTACAAGGACTGGTAAGGCAACATTCTCTCTCTGCTCCTAAAGAAGGTCAGCAAGTGTCCCAGGAGCTCAGCCCAAACGCGTCATCACAACCAGGATACTGTGTTCCAGGACCCAGAAGAAGAGCTGTGAAAGCCACACAGAGCTGGGACCGGAAGTAGACTGGAGCCTCTGAACTCGCCTTTCCTCCACAGCACAGGGCCACTTTGCTCAGGTGCTTGTATGTGGAAATTAATTATGACATAAGTCACAACCAATTACACTTACCACCAGTATTTTAATAGCAGTGACTATAAATCAATTGATTTTTTTTAAAGATAAATGAGACTAGATTAAAAGACACCCCCATATCAAAAGCAGTCTTGTGTACTCTCCACACTGATTTTTTTTTAAGGTGCGCTATGGAAGTGTTCAGGTGGCCGACATCAGCCATATTACTCCCAGTTGAATGATGTTTGGACATTGCTGATCCTGACAATAAAAATTCTGTTTGTTTATTTATTTGTTTATTTATTTATTTATTTACAACTCTAAATGATGATCAAGTATGTGATTTTTTTAATAGACAAAAGTAAAATTTAAAATATTTCCTTACAAATCCTAATATCATGCATTCATAGAATACAGACTTGGGAATAGATAGAGTTTAATGGTTGAGTAACTGTCACTATATAACTTGCAATTCACTCCCTTTGTATACATAACATTAAAGACAAAATATTTATTAGAGCATTAGACTGAGTGCAGTGTACCTAAAGATTATCTCTTTACTGACCATACACTGTATTATTGACAACTTTTATTACTATTTGAGTATAGAGTTAAAAAAAAGTTTATGAATAATGTACACCGTCCAGACTGTATTTTACTTTAGGCTTCTTTTTTCTTTGATTTTTATTACCAACAAAATAGAATTTTGAAATTGAGTTTTGTGTTAGTTTTTCACAATGTTACCAATGTATCACAATGTTGGGATTTATTTTTTTTTCAATTTACATCTAATATTTAAAGCATTGTTAATTCTAGGGATAAGCAATTTTGTGACTTTAGTCTATTCTCTCTATATTTTATCATATAATACACACACGTGTGTGTGTGTGTGTGTGTGTGTGTGTGTGTGAAACTGACCATGCTGGACCATATGCTAATACTTATAATCCCAATAATACTTTAAAATCAATAATATGCCACAAAGTATTTGCTGCAGTGTAAAAGAAGTCATATGTAGTATCAATATGAACAGAAGGCAGGCTAGGTATCAAGTAATTTATCTAGTGACTTAATTCTCAAGAGTAAGATATATATTACATTAGGAAGTTTTGTTACATGTATAATAATCCACAGCAATTCCATGTAAGCATTACCTTTTCCTTCTTGTGCTGTACATTGGAATGATCCATGAAAACAGACATTTGCCCACATCCACTTAGGGAACTTAGTGAACAAAGGGACCAAACCTTTCCTCAATTTGCATTTGCATTTCAATAAGTATCTCCCTCTAGTGATGCCAGATTAAATCTACAAAGACTTCTGCCTTCCTTTTCAGTGTGGAGTACTGGAAAGAAGAAAAGACTGTAATCTAATTACAATTTGATTAAAATTATAATTCCTCCTAGCTTTACAGGAAAATTCACTTATCTAGACATAGAGCCATTTGTATATGATCTCACAGAGGAATGTATTTGAATGTCTGGAGTTCATGTTCATCTATGTGGATTATCAACATTAGCATTCTGGAATAGTTGCATGGTACAATACAAGTATAGAAAATTTACTTCAGGTTTCCCAGTCCCCATTCCCATCAAAGGTATTTTATTATATATGATGCAAATGATTGCTGTATGTAAACCTAGAATTTAAATTCAAATAAAATACTGAAGGTAAAGTCAACTCATACTGATATAAAATTAAGTTTAACAAACCTAAAAGTCAATAGAGTTATGTGAGTGGGTTTTGGCAGCAAGAGAAATTTAATCTTCATGGGCTTTTTATTATTTTAAAGATAAATTGACCCCATAGGTAATATTCATGAAACAATAGTTTTAAGAATTTCTTCGGCATAACATGAACAGACAATTTCTGGGTCTTAATACACTTTAGTCTTTTAAGCCTATGAACATGTTAATACACAAATTATGAAGTATTATTTCCAACACAAGGCTAGATATCCCCATGTGGAGTCTGGGAACAGATGAAAACAGATGACCCAGGGACAACTAGCCATGGATAACCAGCTATGGACAACCAGCCACAGATAACCAGCTACAACAAGAAGCCACAGATAACCAGCCATGGACAACTAGCCATGGTTAACCAGTCATGACATCAAGCTATGGACAACCAGCCACAAATAATCAGTGGTGGATAACCAGTGGTGGATAACCAGCCAGGGATAACCGGTTGGTGCTCAGCATGTATGTTTAGGTTGCCGAGGTATTTTCACAGTGACTTCACACTGTTGGACATCAGTGTTCTCGAGTCACAGATTATGTAACTGCAAATAAGTTTTCATTCCTGCTCAGTTACCTCCAAGCTCCTTTGTGCCTGATGCCATACCTCCCTAGGCATTTCATTCTAGAGAGATAAGCAGATGGATATAATGTAAGAATAGTTCCTCAAGAGTTTTATCATGCATATATTAAAATACAGTTTAACTCTATCTCCACCTTCGGAAACTGCTTTCGAATGATTTAAACAATACCACATGTAACAACCCCCTTAATGTGCTGAAGACCACTCAACTTACACTGTTGTCATACCAACTTACACAAAAAATGCATCAACTACCTATTTTTCTACCTTGGAAATGTTTATGATGAATTTGTTCTCCATTTGCATATTTCCTCAAGTTTTTTTTTTTTTAGGAAGTAAAATATGTAATAAATGTTCTCTGGAATATTGATTTAATGACATTTAAATGTTATGCATTATGATTTGTAATATAAGTCTTCAGAAATTAGTCATCTGTATGAATAAACAGTGACTGGGATATTAATCTGCATCACTAAAAATTAGCATACTGGTCATTAATCTACTCTACTCAGACAAGCACTGGATGAAAAAAATGCGTTTTCAACCTTTTCCCCTCTATTTCCCTCTTTGTTAATTTGGCCATCACAATGTGTTTACCTGCTTCTAATTTAGTCTGCATTCATTTGTTTTCTGAAAGTCAATACAGATTTTAGTAAAAATATACTTAATTAAGCACTACCTTGATAGTTAAACTCAATGCCAAGCAACCATCCATGTGTGTTTTGGGGAAGTACACAATCACTTTACACAATGTAAAGATTTTTAAATAAAATTTTTCTAGTAGTTTTTTTAAAATAAACACAAAGAAACAGTATAGAGACAAGAAACAGCCTCACAAAACTGTTTGTTATTAAGTATGTAATCTGCATTTTAAAAGAACACATAAACCAACAACTTTAGTGGTTACTTTAATTATTTTCGTTGATAACTTTCATTAATTTAATAATCTGAAACATAGAGCTTTTTTACTTAATTGAACAAAAAATATCACTTTAACAAAAACATAATTCCTGCTGCCATTTTCTCTTTTGCTATCTCAGGAAAATAAAATGATTTTATATGTTTGGCTTCCCCTGGCATATTATCCGTTGCCTCTTGAATACATTAAAATCTAATCCATTGAGCCAATGATTTTAGAATGTGATATATATATACACTGATGCTGGAGCGGAGAGAGGCATACATGTGTCTGAGTTACAACCAATAGAATCTGTAGTAAAACAAAGATAAAAGCAAACAAATTCGATTTAATGTAAAGTAGCACATCAAAGACTGAAGAGTAAAGATCAGATGTGACTGGAAAATGAGCTTACGTTCCCTGATAACCCTGTTTAAAGAAGGAAACTATCTGAATTTAACAAATATAATCAATCTAGACATAATGTTTGTTTGTGTAACAAAATTAAATATATATACATATATGCAAATGGTTTTAGACAAAAATTATTTTCTAGCTTTTTTGGGGGTGGGGGAAGGGCTATCTTAAACAAGATGAACAAGAAAGCATTTACCCAGAAGGTAGCATTTGAGAGAGTACTTTTGTGAGGAAAGAACCAGATATGTGAGGATGAGAATCTGATACGTTTTCAGGAAGATAAGGATCTGGTAAGTTCAGAGGGCCTGAATCACAAAGATGAGGCGTACAGAAACCTATCACCAGAAAATACACAGTAAAGTACCTGTTGGTTGTTGACCTAAAGGGACTAGGAGGAGAAAGCAGTGAACTAACAGACAGGAGGCAGAGTGCCTCGAAGCCATCAGGATGGGTTAGACCATAGATGAGCAATGGGAAACTACTAGAGAACTTTCTAGAGAAGAGAAAAAGGTCATGGTTTGCAATTTAGCAGATCACAGCAGTACGTAGGGGAAGGCTATACCGCCAGAGCCAACGCAAGGAATGCTGGGAACTCAGTAAAAGCCGGGGATGCACACCTGTATGTCAGACTCTCCTTGCCGTGGTAGGGTGCACAGCTGCAAGAGGGCACATTAGCCATGTTAGAAAAATAGCTAAAAGGGTTTGCTGCTCCTTGGAAGACCATAAGAGAAAGAGATAGAATCTGGTGCCCGGGCATGAGCAGCTGGATTCATGGTGGTACTATTTATAGAAACAGGCCAGACTATTAGCACCACTTCCAAGTTAGAAAATCCATGTAAAGATTAAAATGCCAATCAGAAATTGAAATGAAGTTTATCAGTACTTATGGAGGGAAAATAATGAAAATTGTAAGGGAGATACTGAAGCTGTTTGTACAAATTTGCCTAATATATAGAGAGAGCAAAGCTGCGGTACTGGATGAAACAGAAAATAGGCAAACAAGAGTGAGAGAGATCAAAAATATGTATTATGAGAAAGAAAAAAAGAATAAAAGTCAATGAAATTAAAAATGAAAACTCCAAAAACAAGAGTATCCCACAAGTCAATGGGAAGAATATTATCCTTCCATCACTCATGGCAAACACCACAAGGTCAACCAAGATAAGGAGTACCAACAGCTGGCCACTGAACTGTCAGGAGGTTGGCTGCCTCAGAAGCATGAACCCAAGAAAGATCAGAAATTGAGGACTCTTGCAGATGTGTCCAGCAAGTGCTACTTCTGAAATCATAGAAGCAGGCACAGGATAGGGATGCAAAATCAAAGGTTGTTGTAGTAGTAGTAGTAGTTGTTGTTGTTGCTGCTGCTGCTGCTGCTGCTATTGCTGCTGCTACTGCCGTTTCCTATGCGTCAACCTTTCTATATCTCCTCCAGGAATAAACTGATGACTGAGTGGCAAAGACGGGCTCAAGATGGGAATCATTTGAATAAGCTAAAATATGTCATCCTGGACACTCACAGGAAGTCAAAATATTTGACACTTAGTAGGTGTGAATGTTGCCAAGACTGACAGCAATGTAAGAAAAGAGAAAGGGAATCTGGTAATGTTCTCAACCATGGGATTTGTTCAAGAGATTCCTGCCAGTCTTTCTTGCCAAATGTAATAGCTACTTCTTGAAACTCAGGCTACTCTGTTTCCTCAAGCCATTGAAAATGATGCCAATGCCCGGCGGTGGTGGCGCACGCCTTTAATCCCAGCACTTGGGAGGGAGAGGCAGGCGGATTTCTGAGTTCGAGGCCAGCCTGGTCTACAGAGTGAGTTCCAGGATAGCCAGGACTATACAGAGAAACCCTGTCTCAAAAAACCAAAAAAGAAAGAAAGAAGAGAGAGAGAGAGAGAGAGAGAGAGAGAGAGAGAGAGAGAGAGAGAAAGAGAAAGAAAGGAGGAAAGGAAGAAAGGAAAGGAAAGGAAAGGAAAGGAAAGGAAAGGAAAGGAAAGGAAAGGAAAGGAAAGGAAAGGAAAGGAAAGGAAAGGAAAGGAAAGGAAAGGAAAAAAGGAAAGGAAAGGAAAGGAAAGGAAAGGAAAGGAAAGGAAAGGAAAGGAAAGGAAAGGAAAGGAAAGGAAAGGAAAAAGGAAAGGAAAGGAAAGGAAAGGAAAGGAAAGGAAAGGAAAGGAAAGGAAAGGAAAGGAAAGGAAAGGAAAGGAAAGGAAAGGAAAGGAAAAAGGAAAGGAAAGGAAAGGAAAGGAAAAAGGAAAGGAAAGGAAAGGAAAAAGGAAAGGAAAGGAAAGGAAAGGAAAAGGAAAGGAAAGGAAAGGAAAGGAAAGGAAAGGAAAGGAAAGGAAAGGAAAGGAAAGGAAAGGAAAGGAAATGATGCCAATGATTTTACTACATTCTGTATCCAGGAAATATTCATGCCTTTCCTAAGCCAACATTTAAAAGCTGTAGTTCTTGAAATATATCATCTTCCTTAAAATACATTGGATTTATTATTGTGTGGATGCATGTGCCTAGTGTGGGGTGGCAGATATGCACATTCATGCATGTGGAAAGGGAAGAGCATGTATGTAAAGTTGGTTCTCTCCTTCCACCTATCCATGGGATCTGGAGATCATACTTAGATCTCCAGTCTTGGAAACAAGCACCTTTCCCCACTGAGCTGCTGTGGTGGTTTGAATAAGAATGCCTCCCATAGGGTTCATATATTTAAATACTTAATACCTAGTTGATAGAACTGTTTGTGGACAATTAGAAGGTGTGGTTTTATTGGCGAAGGTGTTCAACCTTGGGTTAAGCACCCAAGACCCTCTTGCTTCTATAAGTTGCTTTGAAAATGGTGTCTCATCACAGAAACAATTAAGTGGCTGAGATTGACATCTTGCCAGTACTGCATTTATATCAGATGACTCTAGGAGTTGCTGACTTCTATATCTACAAATGTAGCTCAATATTTCTCAGTTTTTTCCTTTATCTCAGGACTCCTTATGTTTGTAAGAATTTATCAAGAAGCCCGAAGTGATTTTTTTTGTCCCACTGGGATGTATGTATACATACATATGTATTCATATAAATATGTACATATTTCTAATTCATTTCTGTTGCTATGGTAAAATACCCTGACCAGAAGCAACTTTAAGAGAGAATTTTTTTTCTGTTTGGCTCACAATACAAGGTTACAGCCCATCGTTAAGGTGAAAGTAAGACAGGCTCAAGCACCTAGTTATGCCACACCCACAATCGAACAGGGAGAAATGAGCACAGCTCTGCTGATGGCGCCTTTCTCACAGAACCTTCCTTCATTTTTTATAAAATTCAGGGACTCGCCTAGAAAATGGTGATATCTACCGTAGGCTCAGTCACTTAACAATTGAAACAATCCCCCAGAGACATGTCTGCAGGAGAACCTGACCTGATCTAGATACTTACTCACTGAGACTCTGTCCAGGTGAATCTATACTGTGCCAAGCTGAGAGTTAAAACTAATCAGTGTGTGCATTGGCAGTCGGGATTCCAATATTATATCTTGGAAGGGAACTATAACTGTGCTAGGAGAATAAGTAGTTATACTCGAGCCTATAAGCATAATGCATGAATAAGCAACTCAAGGGAGGAGGTAGAGAAGATGTGGTAGAGTTCATAGTAGCAGAAGCCTGTGGCAGAGACCTTTTACACTACCATGGGCCAGAAAGCTAAGAGCAGGTTGTAGCTATCAAAGGGCAGCTTTGCAGGACCTATTGTTCCAACCCGGCCTTATAAAGGTTCAAATGAGCCTGTGGCAGATATTACAAACCCAAATGATAATAGATAACATATAGAGGAAAAAAGTCTACATTTATAAAAATGAAAAGGAAATCTTTAGTGAGAAAAGTACCATTGTTTTGCATCACTAAAAATTCCATTGATGTCTGGCTTAATAGGGGAGGGTTGATGCCATTTCTACCAGTACATATATGCTTGACAAATATAACAAAATAAGTTCAATATCACACAGATATTTAGTATTACTTAATATTGTTGTTAACATTATTTTATATCACATCAAAACAACGCTATTAGCTGTTTGTCCAGAGTTAGCTGCAATATTAAAGTCTAGCCGTTCACTTCCCTCTCTTCTGTTAATGAAAATCTACTGCTTATTTTTCATTATAAATTATTCTGCTATTCTTGCAAAAATATGGCATGTACTGACATTTGAAAAACGTTGGGCCTGTCACTGGATCCTAAAGTGGGATTCAGCTTAAGGGGAGGTCACTATTACTGAGCCTATGGAGTGCTCACAAAAAGGAACCTAGCATGATTGTTCTGTAGAAGACCCAACAAGCAGCTGTAAGAGTCAGGTACAGATATTTGTACCCAACCAATGGACAGAAGCAGCTGGCCCCTGTTGTTGAACTAGGGAAGGCTGAAAGAAGCTGAAGAGATGGGTGACCCTGAAGGAGGACCAGCAGACTCAATTAATTTGGACCCATGAGATCCCTCAAACACTGGATAACCAAATAGGCAGCATACACCAGCTGACATGAGGCCCCCAACACACATACAGTAAAAGATTGTTGGGTCTGTGTTCAAAAATGATGCACCCAACCCTCAAGATACTGGAGACCCCAGGTTGTTTAGAGGCAGGTTGGGTGGTGGGTAAGGACATCCACGTGGAGACAGACGGATGGGGAAGAAATATGGAATGTGGAACAGTCGGAGGGTGGAGAAGGGTGCGATAAATTATGGAGCCAGAAACTGGAAAGAACCCAGATGTCCCTCAATGGAGGAATGGATACAGAAAATGTGGTATATGTACACAATGGAATGCTACTCAGCAATTAAAAACAATGAATTCATGAATTTTTTAGGCAAATGGGTGAAACTGGAAAATATCATACTAAGTGAGGTAACCAATTCACAAAAGAACACACATGGAATGCAGTCACTGATAAGTGGATATTAGCCCAGAAGCACAGAATACCCAAATACAACCCACATATCAAATCATTCCCAAGAAGAAGGAAGGAGAGGACCCTGGTCCTGGAAAGACTTGATGCAGCATTGTAGCGGATTGCCAGAACAGAGGAGTGGGAGGGGGTTGATTGGGGAACTGGTGGAGGGAAGTTGACTTATGGGGACTGGGAAAGGGACAATCATTTGGAATGTAAACAAAGAATATAGAAATTTTTAAAAAATTAATTAATTAAAAAATAAAATAATAAATGATTTCAAGCAAGAAAAAGAGAAAAATGTTGGTACACAGGTTATGCAGATTTCTCTGAGGATGACACTTTGGGCCATATGATAAGTATTATAAAGTCATTCTAATGGGATAGCTAATTTTTGTCTAAATTTTCTAGTTTATCTTAAGATTTTGAAAATGGCTCTAATTACAATCCAGAAACTGGTGCTTCTCAAGCATCTTAACCATGGTCCCACAGAACCGCTAGGTCACATTGCCTAGAGTCAATTTGAGTGCTTTGTTACTTACAGGCCAGCAAACAGAGAAAGAATTGAAGGTATCCACCACTGAATTCCAGGCAGTTTAATAAATATACTCCTACCACCTTGACAGGAGAAACTCTTTCAAAGCCAGGCAATCTTTTCAACCATTACATTCTTTCCAAATAGCAGGAGGAAAAATTGCAATACTTTCTGATAACTGAAATGCACTGTAAAGTACAAAATCAATCAGACCAAAAGGAGTCTGTCTCACTGCAGAATGCATTCCTGCATTCATAGCTGTTACCACTGAATGCTCCACCAGGAGCACAGTGAAATATATAGTTATGGTTACGTGATTAAGGTATAGGCTGACAGCAGTACTTTCTAAATTCACTGGAAACCCAAATTTTATTATTTTAATATTTTTATTACATAGAGTTTTTGTGTGCATATGTGTGCATACATGTGATTACTTGAACACATGTGTTCCCTGGCCACATCTGGAGGTGAGAGGAGGACTTGTTGAAGTCTTTTCTGTAGAAAGTAGTTTTGGCTACTTTGAGCTCCCCAGTGAGTTGCAGATGGGCATCTGCCTAGGAGCTATCCTAGATCCATAAGACACATACACACATTGGCACATTTTAAACCTGTCTTACTGGTTCAGTGGTTCTTCTAAGACTCCCCTGGCTAGCATGTCCTTCCCTTAATTCATAGCCTGTGCCTCTAAATATTCCTTCAGCATCATTGCCTATTTACCTTCTATAAAGATCATTGGTCTTGCTGCCCAAGACACTTTCAGGCTGACATCCATGGACTCTGCTTTCCCTTTCTGCCTACGTTTTAGAAGATCTCCCCTGCAGCTCTGAGTCTGTCTCTCTCTCTCCCCCCCAAGTGTATTGATTCTCCTCCTCCTCTCTCCTAGCATGCAGGAATGTGGAAGTCTGCCTCTTTCTTTCCACCCAGCCATTAACCACTGGCATCTTTATTGATTGATCAAGAACCAACTGGGGACAAGGACCCTCAGCATCAGTACTCACAGATTCCTGATTAACTCCAAGCTTCAGAACCACTCTTCGACACTGTGCTTTTCTTCTTCCGTGTGGGCTCCAGAGAGCTAACTCAGGTTGTTCAGATTTAGTAGCAAGTAGTCTTACCCACCAATCCACCTTACCAGCCTGAACTATAAATTTAAGGATATACCTCAAAGACACTAGATTCTATGAATGCAATTTTTAAATATTTGACTTCAGAGGTATATAATGATGTAGCTTTTTTCCCTATATGAATGTCTCAATTCTAAAGAAAATGCCTCCGTTATTTATGGGGCTTTAAAATTAGGGTGGAAAGCTACAATTGGTACTGCCTCACACAGTGTCAGAGAAGGAATGGAAAATAATTTAGCAGACTTAAGAATGCAGCTCCCCAAAGCCTTCACCACCAACCCAGGAACTTTGGCCTCCCCTTCATTAAATACAAATTTAAATTTCTAAACTGTTCTTAGTGCCATGCTGCCAAGTTTAGTGTAGTCTGAAGACTGGCTAATAAACCAAATTACATACACCTGGCATGAAAGAAAGTCTGTTCCTTTTTTTTTTTTTCAGAAATGGACATCAGCTCTTAATTGAAAACCATTACAATGTAGAAAGAGTCACTGAGGAAGGTATTGATAAATGGTGAATTTTAAGGGGACACTGCATATATATGTGTATATATATACACATATATGCATAATTTCATGTACTTAAGCCACTCAGAGTTGCTACACAGCATGCCACTCTTATTTCAAAGTACCCTAAAAATACTTTTCATTATGTCTCTAAATACATTGCCATACACATATAGAATATATTTCTATTGTACCAAACATGACCATGCATTTGCACAACATTAAAACTGCCAAAGACTTCAGCTGCCCAAATCTCTTAAATCCTAATGGCCACAAGTTATGTTAAAGGTTTTGAGTCTCATTAGGACATTCATGTTTGGCACACATTTTGGATTGAGGTTCATTCACCTTCCTTTTCATCCCGTCTGTGGAGCCCTAGTGTCTGGTGCTTTTTTTATAAGTCTCAACTACCTGGGAGGATATATGGTGTTCTTTGTTGGGTAGAGTCTAAGGAATTGTTTCATTTTCATCCTGTTCTTTGTTTTCTTTCCCTCCACCTATTCCCTTTCATCTATGCCACATGTGGAGTTGTTGCTGCAGTGACAGTCATATGGCACTGTGCTTTGTCATATCTTTACACAGTCCAATTTCTTCTTTATTTCTTCCCGAAGAGCATCTTGCCTACCACTAAGAACAAATGATGTCTTCTGCAGGAGCCTATGCAGGCTGATAAGTCATCTGAGAGACCTTTTATATAGATGAATTACAAAGCCATGAATTCAATGAACTGTGCATCAAAATATATTGAAAATCCATGGCCTATACTGAACGTGTGCAGGATTTTTCCCTGTCACTGACCCCTAAACAATACTTACCATAGTTACATTTCATTAGGTATTAAAAGCAATATAAAGATGATTAAAAATATATGAGAAATGTATTGGGCAATTCTCAGCTCAATTGGTTTGTCAGGTAAGATGTCACAGGTAAGCGTAACACCCACAAGTATGTAGAGAGGAAGTGACTACAGCAAAATGTCAAGACATAAAGAGAGTAACAGGGGGAGGTTTGTCTTGGAGTGACAAGAATAACTTAAATATCTTAGAGACAGAAGTGTATGCATTCCTATTACTAACTCTGCTGTGTTCAAATGGCTCCTAATCTAACAGCATGGAGGTAAAGATAGGAGAACCTCTATAGAAAGAGTAGCAGCAGGCAAAATCCATGTAAAAGCATGGCCTTGAGTCTAGAGAACAGAGTAGTTATTTGGACATGCATTGTCTGGAAATACAAAAACAGTGAGCTGGGGTCACTATCCATTTAGAAGACAGAAGACCAAACTAGTGATGGGCAGGGATCTCACCATTGGAACTCCACAGCCCTATGTCCACTTCCAAATTACACTGATCTTCTGAACTTTGGCATCCTAGGTAACTTTCTTTTCTCTATCCGTTTTCTATCTCTATAGGGAAATAAAAGGGATTGTGCATAGTTCATAGGAGTGATATTAGGGATGGGTTGGATAACCAGATTTTAAAGCACCCCCAACAATACATATAAAAAGCTAGACTTTCTTAATACAAGTGGAATATAAGGTCCCCAAGAAAACGTATGTTATATCACATTTTCTTTCCTCTTTGATGTACATGAAAAGCATTTTCAACTGTAAATATTACAGGCATAAGTCTCATAAGATATTCATTGAAGTTTTATATACAAGCTATAAGGTTATATATTATAATATTATCACCTATGTTATAATATTATCACCTAATGTGATATGCTTTTATTTCTTTGTCAACTAGCCCTTCTACTCCATCTCAAGATATATAGAGATGAAAATGTAAAAATCAGATTACAAATTCTAGCTTAAGAAAAGACTTAAAGTCCTTCCTTTGGGTCCCACCCAAAGGGGAGATACAAAAAGACCATTAAGTAATACAGAAAATTTTCTCTACTTGAAACTGTCCACACTGGAGACAGCACTCTCTGAAGGAGCGGTCTTTACTGCTCTCATTATTTGCATTTATTCCTTGGCCATTCTAGGAACTGAGGCACCCCATCCCCAAAGCAGTTACCCTATAATAAGAATCATATATTTTTAGGCGCCATAATGTGACAAGCTAATATACTAGCAGGTGATCATCCTGAAATGGCCTGCTTTGGATTATTATATAATCTGCAACAGGTGAGCCGTCATTAAGCAAGGCTGTGAGGGACTAATTTTAGGAAAGATTCCTCCTATTAATATGATTTTCCTGTTATTATTAAGCATATATAATAATAAATAAGTAATAATACACCCCTTTGGAGCAGATTTCTGCAGATACATGAAGATGCACTGACTTATAGTGATGCTATGAAGACAAATAGATGACTTAAGTTTTAATGATGATCCTACAAGAATTCCTAAAGTTATATTTGTGATTATTAAGCTCTTTTATAGTGGGACTGCCATTGGGTCCTTTTCTGATAGTCAAAACTGCAATGATAACTCTGCCAGTCTCCCAAGTGTCACAAGTTAATTGTTCTTAGATGGCAACCAGACTTTCTTCTACTCAGAGCACATTCCAAGAGGTTGTAAAACAATCAAAGGTCATAAAAAGGGAACTAATGATTATAGGTGCCAGGACAGAAGATAAAATATTGACTGGGTTTATCTATACAAAACTTCACTAATAACTTAGTTATGGTTTTAAACTTTCAATGAACTTGTGAAAGACAAGTGATAGATGTTTAGCTAGATAATTACTCCTAATGGAAGAGAACAAGATTAGAAGGGAATGCAGAGTGGAATAACTTGCAAACTGTAGATAACATAAAAAAAAATAAGAGAGCTATGTGCAGGAGGCAGAGGGAAATGGGATAAAAGAAGATGCTGCAGAGAGCTAGAACAGGTCCCACAGTAAGGAGACTTACTTACTTAGCAGACTTAGCCTTATTAAAAGGAACAAAACATTTTTCTTATAAACATGGATTTATTTCCTTTAGCATTAAAAGGGTGGAAGCCTTTTCTTTCTCAATGCAATAAATATTGGAGTTCATTTTTCATCCAGAATGAGTGAGTTCTTTCTGCACCAGTGCTTGGTCTTTTGCTCCATATGCATATGTAAGTATGGAAGTGTATGTACATATGTAATTCTGAGAATGTATGCCTGTGTGTAAGTATGTAATTGTGAGAATGCATGCAAGCTGGGCCAACTGAATTTGTGTGGAAATGTTTAAATGAAATCTCTGTATTTTAAAGCTGTGTATGAATTTATGTGAGATTATGCATATTCGTTTATGTAAAAGTTTTCTTTCTGTGAGTGTTATTCTCTACTCCTTGTTCAATAGAAGTTTATTGCTCTAAACTTCCCCCAAGCCTGACAAGCAAAACACATCTGGACAATAGGGAAAAGGCTCTTGCAACTAATCCTTTACTTAATCTGCTGTTTTAGAATGAGGTGCTAAGTGCCTGAAACTGCACTGTGTTCAGAGGAACACAGAAGGCAGGTCAGCTACATTAGCATAGTTAACTTAAGCAAGTAAAGTTTTTATTATACAGCAACCCTAAATTTTCCATAAGACAAAGTCTTACCCCCACCAAAGCTCTTCCCCCTTCCGCTGCCTCAAGAAAAACCTACAAGAAAGAAGAAACCTCCCAGCCAGAACTGGCTCTCAGCAATACATGGCCACATGACTGATTAGAAGTCCATGTTTGCAAAGTGGGAATGTTACTGAAGTACTTTCAAAATTATTGTATCTTGAGTCTCCATAGCAATTATTCATTACCCAGTAACCTAACATCCTTTTGACTGGCAGGTAAGACCTGTGGAAATGAGACCACTAGGTTATGTTGAAACAAACAACATATATATATAAGTATATATATATATATACTTATATATATATATACTTATATATATGTATATATATATAACTATATATAATTATATATATCAAAACAAACTATATACATACATATATATAAAGCTAGGTTATATCAAAACAAAAGCTAGAGTATCATCAGATAGCATATATTTTAACATTTTAGTTCAGTGCAGCACTATCTATGTTTTTATTGATCATTTTATATTGTTTTGATATTTGAATATATTCATATATATGTATATATATATATATATATATATATACATGTAAATATGAAAGATTTAAAAAGAGGTCATGAATTTAATTATAATTCCTCCCAAAAAATACTATCACAAAGTTGAAAAGAAACCTATAACTGACTTTTCCCCACTGCCTTTCTGATACAACCATAGTCCCTCACTAGTGTATGTAAGCACCTAGATTTATGACTTTTACTCTTCAGTGAGTATGACACCTAATAGCTTCTACAGTGGAACTTGTCATTTGAGCATGCTAATGTCATATTACAGGGCCACGGTCACTTGTGCTTGGCTCAGAGTAATCTCCCTTATTCCATTTGACTGAAGGCTGTCCATCCTACTCGTTTGAGAGACTCCTGAGACCTTGTGCCAAGGTGTCCTCAGAAGAGGCCAGCCACTGATGTACTTATGTCCAGCAGGGATGCCTCCCTCTGATGAATACACCTTTGATCACTGATCATTCCCTTCCTTCTGGGACTGAGTTGCTTAAGAAATCAAGCACCTCTACAGAATATGCTGAAAAGCAAACACACAGCAGGGAAAGGGGTTGTTTTTGGAAGGTTTTTAATATTTTATTTTCTTTACCCCAAAAGATTATCAAAATAACAAAAGAAAAAAAGAAAGTTGTCTGAGTTTTTTTTTCTTTTTGATTACTCAGCTCAGTTCAGCATTGCCTGTGTTTTCATTGATTGTTTTATATTGTTCTGACATTTCAATTAAGTTTGGCATTACTTGCTTTTGAAATACTGAGTTTGGGACTGTTTTGGGTTTTGTTTTTATAAAACAGGGTCGCCCTATGCAACCCAGGCCATCCTCAAATGCATAACATGCCTCGTACTGCCCCAAAGTTATTATCCTCCTGCTTCAACTTCCCTGATGCTGTTGTACACGATTTATTTGCCACGATAATGATTTATAATGTTCTCATCGTGTAACGTATCTATTGAAATTTTTAACTCCTTCTTTGTTCCCTCCTTTTGTCCCTACCAACTTTCCTTATGCTGCCTTTGCTGTGGTAAACCCTTGACCCATACTTACAGACAACTCTCTCAATCACACCACAAGTCTCCATCTTCCAGAGTCACTTGTAAGACTAACTTTCTTCGCTTCTGTGTTAATGTTACATTTCTTCACTTCATCAATACATACATGAATATACATACCATATACAGTCAGAGTCCAACTGCGATAGGACATTGAGTTTCTACTTAAAACTAATCAGGCAGAAATAAAGAGTTCTGTCTTATTCAGCTTTTTATTCTAAGTAGGCAGGCCCTTGATGGTTAGATAAATCCTACCCATATTAGCAAAGGCAGTCTATGTTAATCATTTTCCTGATTCAAATGTTGGTCTTATTCAGAAACATCCCCATGGAACACCCAGAATTAATGTTCAACCAAAAATTTTGGTACCCTATGGCCAATCTATTTAATATGTAAAATTAACCTTTATACCTTTATAACATCCAGTATTTCGAAAAACATATGAAGATTCAATTGTCTTCTTCTAGCCAAAGTTCAATGGTATACATATGGTGTTTGCTACAAAATTAAATTGACACCACTCAATTAGCTAAAAGTTATAAAGAAAGCTTTGTTGCTTCTAGAACAATGCAGATGCACAAGACAACAGAACAAAGAGACACAATAGCAATGATTTCTTAGATTTCTTCTGTTTTCCCAGAGAATCAGTACTTGTTTCTCTCCTCGGTCAACAATTGCCCTTGAGTACCTCTTAGGTCAGGTCCTAAATCATCTTAGATCAAAGATTTCTATGGACAGACAGGAAAGTTTAAAAAAAAAATGTGTACAGAAAAACAAATAATAAAGCAAGGACCAGGAACAGTGTCGCTCCTCTTTGTCATGCTGTACCACACACAGATCTAACTGGAGATGGATTTTTGTACCACCTTCTTGGGAAAAGCCCACCAAAAAGGAACTCGTTTCTACAGTTTTTCATATGCACAGTTAAATAGTGCAGATTCCTTAGGAGTATTTTTATTCTAGTCTCCAAAGAGGGAAAGCATTGGTTATCATACTAAAAGAAGCAAGAAATACCTGGGAGACTAGTCTTTCAGAGTGTCACTGTGGTAACCAATTCAGGTAACTCACCTGAATGAGTGAGGAAAAACCCACCTTGACTGTGGGTGGGACCATTGCCTGGGCCGGGGATTCTGAACTACACAGGAAAACTAGTTGACTACACACAAACATCTCTGTTTCTAGACCTTAGATGCAATGTTAGCAGCTGCTTCTAGTTCCTGCTGCCTTGATGTCCCCACCATGATGGGCTGTACTATGAACTGCACTTATCAAATCAACTAGGAAAGAAACCAGGACTGAAACTGTAACTCAATCTGAGAAGAACAAAGTGAGCATCTGGTATTTACTTGAGCAATTTGGTTAGTACAGCCGTTCAAGACATTCAGTCACCTTGATAATGGTTAGTCCCCGAAAAATGACATAAATGATCTGTTTTTGCAAGAAAAGTGAGAAAGCGATTCCCTTTTGATTAAATATATGGCAGCTCAAAACACAATGTCATGCAAGTTTCTAGATGATTCCCATCACCCAGCATAGCTGCAAAACATATCACTAGAGATGACAGTGAACATGGAGACATGAAATTGACAGATGTGAAAAATAATTTAAATAAAAAATATATCCTTGGGCATACATTCATTACATCAACCTAGGCAAATATTGCCAAAGTTAATCAACTTAATTAGGGTTAACTTGTACTCAATGCACTAATTATGCCTACATATCAAAAGCAAAGCTCATTGAGATGTCTAAATTAAATCTAATTATCCTTTGTGATCATTTCCTGGGATTTAATTGCTTACCAATGTCAAACATGGGAAGACATTCCAAGCAGTAAGAACCCTAGCTGTCAGGATGCGGTCTTAGATGCTTTTGCTCCAGGAAAGGAAAGGGACGCTAAAGGGCTTTTCTTTTTCCTTTCCTTTCTTTAACAACATCCTATCGCTTTCTTTATGGAAGAAAATATTTTGGCAATTTCATGCCAAGCTGGTTCATTTTTCAAAATAGTCTGCAGTCTTGGAGAGATAATCATGCTGAAGCTGTTCCTAGGAACTAAAGGGTGGTCTGCGAAATGCTTTATATTCCACAGTTGCACTCTCAAATGGGCTCCACTGCAGCGGCAGCAGCCTTCCGAGTTCTCGACTGGTACAAATAAAAAGAAGAGGCTCAGGGAGTGGTGCTGGGCTGCCGAGTTCACAGCAGGCTTAGATTTTTTTAAAGAAATGATTTAATCGTCTTTTAAAGATTTTTATTCATTTATTCTAAGAAAGTACACTGTAGCTGTCTTCAGATACCCAGAAGAGAGCATCAGATCTCATTACGGACAGTTGTGGGTGACCATGTAGTTGCTGAGATTTGACCTCAAGACCTTTGGAAGAGCAGTCAGTGCTCTTAAACACTGAGCCATCTAAGAGCGCTCTTGGTCTTTCTAATTCTTCATAAAATAATGTAAGATACTGTTGATTTTGTTTTCAATTTCATTTTTTGAAAATTTGAGTTTTTATCTTCTGCACTTACATAACCCCCCTAACATCAAAACTATCTTTGATTCTTTATCTAGTTCATAATTTGTTCAGGTTTATTACAAGGTATACTATACAGCCATGTCTCTGATAATTACAACATACTCAGTAGTCTACATACTCTATGAATTCTCATCCCAATAGAATGGATTTATAATCACCAAATACTATAGTGCATGTTCCCTCCCCGCATTATAGAATGATCTCTATTATCACTATTCTGTGCGTGTTGGCCTATGAGTACACTTCCCATTAAGTTTCAACATATGATTCTATTCTCACTGATAAAACTTTCCCTGTCCTTGACAACCTTGTTAATAACCTCAGTTATAATAAACCTATCCTAGTCTTTTCTACAATGATACTTGCTATATTCTGTATCCCTTCAATAAACCATGAAAACAATTGGTATACATTATACTTTAATATCTTAAAACACCGAGGTAAAAGATGAATTACTGTTAAAACAGGAATTAGGATGCCTTAGTTACTTTCCATTGCTGTGATTAAGACACCATGGCCAAGATAATTTATGAAGAAAAGCATTTAGTTTTGAGCTTAATTTTCAAAGGTAGACATGGGTGCTAGAGCAGTAGCTGAGAGCCCACATCTGATATGCAAGTACAAGCACAAAGCAGGGGAAAAGAACGCCTTGACTGGGAGTGGTGTGAGCCTTTTGCAACCTCACAGCCTGCCTCCATTTATATACCTCCTGCAATAAGTCCGTACTCCTAATCCTTCTCAAACAATTATTCCAACCAAAAACCAAGCATTAAAATATATGAGCCTATGGGGGCCATTTTTATTCAAACCATCATACTGGATTATCAAATTTGTAATATCCTTGCTAACTAGTCAGCACACCTTCACTGATTTTCAAATAGGATCATCATTGTATTAGCTAGAGAAAGATCTACGAAAGAAATTAGTATTGCCAAAAGCTAACATTGCAGAAGAAAACTAAGAGCAAGATATACCCAAATCAAAATGCAGATTATTTTTATAAGGAGTAAGTTAAATCAAAGAAGGGAGTTTTGTGTGTTAATGACAAATTTCTACTGGAAATTCACTTTTAAACAAATTCATGCACACAGGGAAATACATTTCTTCTTATCAAATGGATTTGGTATCACTGTTGTTTTTGAGCTTTCAGAATGAGTGGCTGTTGCTGAGAACTCACCTATGGTTTTGATGAAAATGTTCCTTATATTGAAACATAACAAAATCCAAGCATGAGGAGAACTTCCTCTGGTTTATCATATGCAAAAGCCACTACCTTTTTCAGTTTGATAACATCACTCTTTTCTACTTCACTACTTTTCCAGTTTGATGATGTCATTCTACTGTCATTCTACTGCCTTGGCCATCATCGTCAACTTAACAGGAATGAGAATCAGCTAGGAGAACATGTTTGGGTTTGTCTGTAGGGGTGCTTCCACAGAGGTCTAGCTGAGGTAGCACCACTGGGTATGATATTGAGTCATCTGCACGCTAGCACAAATATATTATTGTCAGCTCATAATTCTCTATTGTTTTTTTTCTCTATTACCATAAACTTCAACCATGAACCAATATAAAACCCATCTTTTGTACTGCTTGCAACCACAGTTCCTTCTGGTCTTCTGAACTCGAACACACACACACACACACACACACACACACACACACACGTACAAACACACATATGCACTCATGCATGCACACCTGAAAGAGAAAGATAGAGAGATAGAGAAACACAGAGAGACAGACACAGAGAAAGAGAACAGACAGAGGAAGAGAGAGAATTAATCTTTAAAAAGGAAAAGAAAGGAAGCCAAAGGGAGATATGTTGACTAGCAAAGGATGTACTAAAATCCTAAAGCCTTTATTTTAGCCATTGCCCCCCCCACTTTAAACTGGTGTCTACATTTAGCATGACTCGCTCATATCTACTACCTTCACTACTCTATTGCAATGTGTCTTTTCTAATTAGCTAGAAATCAAAATATTTTTCAGGCTCCCTTTTTGTTCCCACATTCGCTGCTAAAGCATGCAGGAGTGGATCTCCATGCTCTTGAAGAAACTGTGCCTCTGTTTCACCTTTGCTCACGGCATGTTGCAATGCATCATTCCCTACTACCAAATTAGGACTATTATTGGCTTGCGCAAGAAAGTCTTCCGTCTGCAGCCAGCATTGCAATGATGATCCTGGGGCATATTTTACCAACTTCTCTAGTCTGTATTCCAGGCACAGTTGCTGATGCATTTGTAATTACCATGCAGGATTGCACCGCATTTTTTTTTAATCTAAGCACTGCCATTTGAAAGCACTCCTCTGTTAGGCCTTGTAAAGCCAATGGCGTATTGAGTAGTTAATCAATGTGTGCGATTTTCCCCCAACATCTATTTTCACTTTATAGAAATGGATTAGTTGAACACTCCTTGTTAGAAAATGCCACTGTAATTACTGCATTCATTTGCAAAGATATAGAACAATGATTAAAGTATTCTTAGTAAACATTTCCTGTTTTATTGCTTATGTTTGGAATTGCTGGGATGTCAATGGTTTTCCCATAAACAGTGTATTGAGATTAACAAGAACCAACTTGTCATTTAAATCATTGATATGGGCTGCAATTATTTTCATTTCTGACAAGAGCATTTCATTGTGCTGACATTCTACTATCTTTCATTTTTAGAGAAATATGCCAAAAGACAAGCAAGACAAGGACTTGTGGAAGTATTGTAAAATCCTCCTGAAGTGAGAATAGAAAAACAACTATGGCCAAATGACAAATACAATAAAAATTCAATGCAAATATTCTAGCAACTGTGTTCCATGGATTTGGGAATCTGGGACAGAAGGGCAGTATCAAAATCCATTTACCCAATGAGAAAACATGCCAGGGCAGTAAAGCAACTGGCATACTTCACGTCATCTCAGTGCTATGGGCTGCTTGCTGTGTAGGCAGCTCCTTTGTGTAGCAGACTGGGGTACCTGCTGAGCTACACTGCACTCAGGCACTCAAGGAAAGCCCCGGAAGAAAGTCATCTTTCCTCTTCTCTGTGTGCACTCTTAGACTACACTGCTGCACAAGTGCGTGGTGTGATTCAAGTGTAGGAGCACGGATGCAGACATGGGTCTCTTCAGAAAAGAGAACGGAAGTCTGAGTCCTGATCCAAGAGAACAGAGCAGTCTACTCTGAATCTTCAGTGAGGCTGATTAACTAGTGATAGCTTCACTGACTGTGGAGAAAAGGGGATTTTGCAGGTCCATAGCTTAATTACCATTTACCTTGGTAATCATGTTCTTCATCCCTTCATAACTTCCCTTTTCATATCCCTTCAGTATTTCACCAAACACCTTCTTATTAACAGGGAGAAACCCTCTAAACTGTATTAACAGACTGTTTGCGTCCACCCACCGGAATGGTAAGTGTGCCTTCAGGGAGTTCCTCAGGCACACAGCAGAGCTCCTCTTGCTTCACTTCTTTATGCCTACCTTATATTTCCACCAGTATATTAATTATGACTAAGTATATTGATTTATGACTTTTTTGTGATGTTACCTATGAAAGCTTCATGATATTGTTACATCGTTGAAACATTAAATTTTTTGAACCTATGTTCCCTAACCCACAATCACTCATATTTGCCTCCAGAATGAACCACTTCTTGTCCTTCCTTAGGTGGCAGCTGTATTAATGAAGGGAGAAACATTGGCCATGAACTTCAGTGCACCGCAAGTTCTCAGCCTGCTTCCGCGTCCCTGTGATCTCATGCACCATCCACTCTACATATCTCCCCACTGCAGCTATCCATTGCAACCACTTCTTCCATCTCCCCAGTGGCAGCTGCCTCCACTTACCCATGATGCTCAAGGGCCCCCTTTCAAACATCTATTGGAGCCTTACAGTAGATTAGGAGGAATCATTTTCAAAGGGGAAATAGGAAGCCAAATTTATGCAGGTACCCCATGGCATAGGATGGAGTTATGTTCAGATAATCCCATCATAAGTGTAAATATTTGGGGGAGAAAATCGAGTCAATATGCATATCAAATACCATAGTATTTTCACACAGTAAGCACACTATTGATGACTCAATTGTTTGTCCCAAGTTTCTGTGGCTGAGTAGTGTCATGACTGGCTGCTGTCCCCCAGCAAGGCAAGACATCCAAACACATGTTGCTAACCCAATATAATAGCCAAAACAAAAAAACAAAATCTCAAATTCAGTATCTGTTGAATAATTTTTGGCCATTGGAAGGTGAAATGTCTTTTAACTCCATTGAGAGAGGAACACATGTACATATGTGTGTGTATTAGTAACCTATTTCTCATAACTAGTGAAGTTAATTCATAACTAAACTCATCATACTACAAATCAAATAGCAGACTGATATCAAATATTACTACCAAGGGTTGAAAAGTAATCTTTAAAAGGTTGTATTGATAGTGTTAGTGGTGGTATTGGTCCTTTGAACAGACGCTGGCCTGGAAGTCACTACAGTCCAGTCTGTTATTAAAGTCACAGTAGGTCTTCTGCTTCTATTTCCCTATTGCTACAATATAAGAGTGAACCACACACCAGCCTTTTATTACTACTACCAATAACAGCAATAAATAAAAGTCCCACCACAATGGTAAACTATCATTAATTATTATTAATGGTAAGTATGAAAAGACTTCTGACAAAAATCCCATCATTGCAAGTCATCAAAACACAAAAAACTAAAGTAAAAATTCTACTTAAATACAATAAACTTGTTCTCAAAAGCAATTAGCTACCATAATTCTAGAAGAGGCAGGGCAACTAAGGACATATCTTTGCTTTTGATATTTAAGTTTTCTTTAAATAATCAAGTAAATTGGAAAAAATGACAAAAATATTCTCTGGTGGTCTTCATCTAAAAACTTGTAGGATTCTATGAAAAAAAGTAAGATATGTTGGCAATGAGAGATAGGTGAAGAAGAAAAATCACTAGCTTTTCTAGTATAATATTATCAATGTAAAATGTAAAATAAGAGTTTATGTACAAAAGGTATAAAATACTAAACTATTGGAATAAGATCAGAGTCTATGAATTAATTAAAAAACTGTAACTATTAAGTTATATAAAACAGAAATAATAATAAAAAGACATACCATTATAGCAAATAGGAAATACTTTACATGATAAAATTATCAATTCTTCTAAGATAATTAAATAAAAACATAATTTAAACTTATGCCTTGTTTCAATTAATATCTAAAAGTGTGCTCCCAAAGATAAAAGAGACAACATTGAATAAGGCAATCTTCCTAAATATTAAAATACTATAAACAGTGTAAGTCACAGGCTAACGATCGCATGAAACTATATTAGCAGATTAATCTGATAAAATAGACGATGAATAGAATGCTTACTGATAAACATACATATTTTTAAAACAATGCTTCAACCTTGTAATTATTGAAGTTGATGTTCTAGCCATGATATCTCAAATCAGTAACTGGCTGTATTCAAGTACACTTGTCCTGAGCTCCAGTGACAATATGCCAATGTTCTCCAGTGTTCCTACATTGCTCTGCACACAATACTTAAAATAATGTCTAAGGATACATGAAGATCAGGTTGAGCAAAGCCCTTATAGAGCATTGATTCAAAGTATTTCCTAATAACAGAAATAAACAGAGAGCATGCTTCCATTAAGTAAAAGACTTTGGAGATAGAATGGGTTTGCCTACAAAATGAAAGTGTCTAGTTAAACAGTCACCTAGGCAGTTGATCAGAGGTAGTAAATGAGATTACAGAATAATGCCTAAAGTCACTTCTGGCTCTGAGATCCATTGGCAAGTTTAATTTCACTATGTCAGTGGCATACCCTAATTCTATCATGCCCAGATGTTGGTTGGCAGTAGGTTGGTTATCCAGAACATAAATTCGAATGGCTCCTCTTTTTCCCCAGTGGCCTTTTCTACAACCCATTCATGCAAACTCTTAGTTTATCCTCCCAACTATTAAATCAGAAAACTGCACAGGTGGATAGACACAGAGAGGCTTTCCTACTCTACACAAAAGCCTGAACTAATTCTATTTCATAATGTTTCTAGCCTTCAATGGACTGTAATTCCTATGCCATATCCATAATGTGATACCTTTAACAAAATGTGAAGTAAAAAATGACCTAATTGCAGAACTGTGAGACACAGATAAGTTAAAGTGAAGGAAAAATATTGAGAAACCTTGAAAGCATTTTGTTGCATGAAGCAACTTAATTCATCCCAAATGTTATGCTACACTAAGTTATATGATTCTGCCAGATGCTTCTCTTTAGAAGAATTTTATTATACCAAAGAGAGCAATTTCTTTTAATGAGAATATTTTTGAATAATATTTGTTCATGAAACCAGTGCTTTCTTTGTTTCATATCTAATGAGAATAATTCCTTTGATTCATAGGTGTTTTTGTTCTTTTGCTGGTTCAATCAAAATACCAATTAACTACACGTATCATATGAGAATGAAGTGGGCACCTTCAGCTCCGTCTCAGAATGTGCACATCAATCACAGAAAGCACATGATCTGCATCACGAGAATCCACAAGTTAAGAATTATAACCAGAGTCTGTGGTTAATGTCCCAGTTTAGTTTCACCTCTAGGTAAGGAGCTAATGCAAAATATGAAGGATGAAAAAACCATAAAGAGACTTTGTTTCAGTTGTCATAAACTGAAAGCAATGCACACACCTTAACCTCAACATGGAATATTAGTCTGCTTTTCACCAAGATGTGTGAGAAGTGTTTAGTGATGCAGACCTTGTGCACACAAAATGAATAGATCTGTTTAGAGAGAGGGCATAAATACAGAAAAACACCATCACTTCAAACTTGGAAAAGGAAAAACGCACAGTAATTTGCCTCTGAGAAAGGTAAATAAACCAAACTATAACTCAAGATTGAACAGTGAAATGCATTTCCAACAGGCAGTCACAGGGATGACTATGAAGCAGAAGGCATGCGGTGAAAGCCACCATTGCTGTGGTTTGGATATAATGGCCCCAAAGGCTCCTGGGTTGAAGGATTGGTCAGGCAAAGCAGTACTCGTTAAAAGTGACTTCCCTACCTCATCGGGGGACTAATCCATTGGTGAGTGTATTACTGGGACACACTTTTAGGAAGTCACTGTGGTGTGACCTTGAGGAATGCATCTCAGGCACCCACCCTTTTTCTTTCTTTTTACGTTCTCATTGTCGAGCCAAATTCCTCTCGTTTACAAGGCTCATTTTCAGGATGCCCTGCCTAGTCACAAGTCTAAAGGAAACAGTTATCAACTAGGAACTAAAATCCCTGTAACTGTGACCTGACAAAAAGCCTCTCCTCTTTAAGACACCTTGAGGAAAAGCTGGGGTTTGCTGGATGAATCACACATGCAGGAATAGTTTATCAGTGTGCAGCACATTTGCAAAACAACATCTGATCACTTTCCTTGGGCCTGAAACAAGAAATAAGACATCTTCACAGGACCAAGAAAAACCAATCTTGAGTGTGTGTGTGTGTGTGTGTGTGTGTGTGTGTGTCTGTGTGTTTCTCTGTGTGTTTCTCTGTGTGTATATGTTTAACCTAACAATACTATTCTAACACAGTGAAAATGTCAAGGGTACTATTGTTATGTGATATGTCATAATATTATCTAAAAGTAAATACTGTTTCCATTAAATGAAGGGAATTATAAAAGGACTTAGTTTATTGTATGTGCTGAAAATAAAATCAGCCAATAGTGTAAAATGTGAATGCAGTGGTAATAGCTCAGTGAACCAATTTGTGATTTAATATTTTGCAAATCAAATCTAAGTAAAAGCAGTTGAGGACTGATCTCAGGACAAAGATATAATGTCAAAAGTAAAAACAATAAATTACATGTATTTGTACAGAACCATAAAGGTATATTCATAATGTGTATGAATATATATTAGCCTGTTTCTAAATTGATGTTATATGAAACAAGATAACTAACATCATTTAACATTATTTGAAGTCCTTTGATCTGTAATGAGACAATGAGAAAAGCATTGACAAAATAACAAGATTCTTTGGTTCTTTAAGGGCGGAACCTTAAAAGCATCAGTGCCTTAAACGTAGTACTCAGCATTCCAGAGTAAACTACACTGGAAAGCACTAGTCAACAGCTACACATTCTCTTCTAGGAAAGCTAAGCCCTGGTTTCTAAAAGATCTGGGTTAAGAACAATCATTTCAGTGTCATGCCTTCAAAGACTTTGCAAACATTTTAACAGCCTTCCTATGAGCCTTGCAGCACAGTCCAGTGCGAGTCTCCTCTCACAATTTTGATGTTCCCATCACTCTTCCCATGTTCCAGACATTTCAGCCTGCTTAGCAGCAGGAGCAAAGTCAAGTTTGAGAAGCCATTTAAATAACTACAGTGGACAGAGTAATGACATCACAACTAATCTTTCTGGAAGGGAGTGCGCTGGCAGGAGTGATAAAGCAATCACTGCAAGTGGGAAGACGCTACAGTAAGCACACAATGGAAAGATAGTAGCAATAAGTATAATGATGTGGGGGTGGGGGTTAACAGACCAGTGAGAGACACTTGAAGAACGGGATGAAATTCAACAAGACAGAGGCAGCAGAACATACAGACAGCCATATGAAATGCCAAACATGGAATGGAGAGCGAAACTTGAGATCGAAATGTGTTCAGGAATTAAAGAGATGTATTAGATGGGCCCCAAGAAACATAAAAAAAATAAACTCTCCTCTTACTGGCAGTTACTATCTCAATTTTCTACAATGCTATATACCAAGATGAACACATGCATCAAAACCTATACATTTTTCTTCTTTCCAGTTTGAGATTCCGGACCCCTATGTAGTTCATCTTTACCAAAGATTCTCTTTCACTACTCCATGAAATTAATTTTGAAAACTACTCTGGTGACTTTCAATAGGTATCTGAATCCATTAAGAATTTCTACCCCCTCAGCACAGGCAAGGCCTCATCGACATTGAGAGCCGCTCCTTGGCTTGTCTTCCAGGGCTTTGTATGTTCTCAGGGTTCTGTCTCCCTTCCTCGCGGGTCACTGTCCATCTCCCTATTGGCCATTCCTCCCTCCATTCCCCTCATTTTAGGGACCCAGAGCATATACATCAGCTCTGTTCTCTGCATTTTGATTTCATTAAGTCTCTGGTGTAAACAACGTAAGTAAGGCTCATATAACTACACCAGACCTCTTCTCTACTCTTTATAGGACTAGACTGTGTTCAAAGATAAACTATTGAGAAATACAGCCACCTCGGTTCATTGCAAACAGCACTAGCTGCTCTTCCCTTGACTCAAAATAAAGACAAGGATGTTCTTTTTTGTTCCTCATATTTTACAACCTGACAGTCATTTCCTCTCATCCTGTCCCAGATTCTACCCTTTACCTACCCAGTTCTTTGGTCCATTTCCTCCTCCATTCCTCTTCAGAAGAGGGCATACCTCCCAGGGATATCAATCAAACGTGGTATATCAAGTTGCAATAAGACTAGGCAGCTCCCTTATAGCAAGGCTGGACAAGGCAGTCCAGAGAAAAGGAAAAGGTCCAAGGCCAGCAGAAGAGTCAGAGATAGCCCCTGCTCCCACTACAAGAAGTCCTACAAGAAGACCAAGCTACACAACCATTAGTGCAGAGGTCCTAGGTCAGTCCTATGCAGGTTGTCAGTTTAGTCTATGTGAGCACCAATGGGCTATGGTTAGTTGATTGTGTGTGTGTGTATGTGTGTGTGTGTGTGTGTGTGTGTGTGTAGTGTCCTCATCCCCTCTAGCTCCTACATCCCTTCCTCCTCTGTCTTCCATAGGATTCTCTGATCTCTACTTAATATTTTGCATCTGCTTTCATCAGTTGCTGGGTGAAACCTCTCCAATGACGATTATACTAGGTTTCTGTCTATGAGTATAGCAGAATATTTCTAAAACTCACTTTATTGACTTTTGGGGGTAGACAAAGTCATGTTTGGTTCTATCCTAGGTGTCTTAGATATCCAGCTTTTGGTTCCTGGGTGTCTAAGCAGTACTAAGTATGGGTTTCCTCTCATAGCATGGGTCTCAAGCTGCATTGGTCACTCACTCATTTTCTGCACCAACATTACCACATCATATCTTGTAGGCAGGACAAATTGTGGATTGAAAGATTTGGGGCAGGGTTTGTGTGTCCCAATCCCTCTACTGGAAGACTTTTACTCCAAATTCCAGTTGTCTCTCCCAATACTCTCTCCCTCTATCTTCCCGCAACCTGATCCCTCCATTCCTGTCTCCATCAAGTATCCCCAGACCACTCGTGAAGTTTTTCTATTCCTTCTTTCTAGATAGATCTATGCATATCCCTTGATCCCTCCTTGTTTCTTAGCGTCTTTAGCTCTGTCTTAGCTGTAGTATGGTCATCTTTTACTTTACAGTTAATACCCACATATAAATACATACCATGTTTGTCTTTCTGGGTTACCTTGCTCATGATTAATTTTTTTAGTTCCTTCTATTTTTCTACAAATTTTATGATATTATTTTGTTTTAATAGTTGAATAAGACTCCATTGTATAAATATGTTTTCTTTATCCATTCTTCAGTTGAGTGACATCTAGATTGTTTCTAGTTTCTTGCTACTATGAATAAAGCTGCTATTAACTCAGTTGAGTAAGGGTCCTGTAGTAGGTTGGAGCATCCTTTGCAGATATGCACAAGAGTAGTATGAGTAGGTCTTGTGGTAGATCAATTCCCAATTTTCCAAGGAACCAACCATATTGGCTGTATATGTTTGGACTCCCACCGAGTATAAGAGGATTCCCCTTGCTCCACATCCTACCCAGCATAAGATGTCACTTGTATTTTCAATCATAGCCATTCTTACAGGTATAAGATGGGAATCTCAAACTCATTTTGATTTGCATTTCCTTAGCCAAGGATGTTGAGTATCTCTTTGGGTACTTCTTAGCAACTAGAGATTCCTCTGTTGAGAATTCTCTGTTCAAATTCATATTCCATTTGTAATTGGATTATTTGGTTTGTTGATGTCTTCTTTCTTGAGTTCTTTATATATTTTATAAACTGTCCCTCTCTCAGATGTGGAGGTAATTAAAATCCTTTCCTATTCTGTAGGCTTCCTCCAAACAAGGATTTTTCAAAGTCCAACAGGGGTAGGAATGACTAGATCAGTTGTTCTAAACTTGTGGGTGATGACCTTGTCATGGGGGTTGCATATCAGATATCCTGCATAACATATATTTACTTAGGTTTCATAACAGTAGCAAAAATTAGAGTGAGGCATTCACAATGAAAATAATCTCATTGTTGGGGGTGTCACTACAACAGGAGGATCTATATTAAAAGGTCACGGCATTAGGAAAGCTAAGAGCCACAGGACTAGACCAATTCTCTCTCACTTCTGCCTTACTCCACTTTAGCCATACTCATCTCCTTATGCTTCTACAAGCACAGTATGCACATTCATGACATAGGAGACACACAGTGTTGCCCTGTATTATAGAAAGGCTCTTCCCTCAATGTCTACAAGCACAGTATGCACACTCATGACATAGGAGACACACGGTGTTGCCCAGTATTGTAGAAAGGCTCTTCCCTCAATGTCCTCACGGACACTCCTGCTTCCGTTTGTTTTTGTTGTTGTTGTTGTTGTTGTTATTGTTGTTGTTGTGGTTGTTGTGGTTGTGGTTGTTGTTGGGTTTTTTTTGTTTTGTTTTTGTTTTTGTTTTGGGGGAAACATCTGCTCAAGAGATCTCTCTAGATTAATTTAATATAGGATACTACATGTACTGTGTAATATATATTACCTACCTTCCCTCCCTATACTATTTACTATATGAAACTGTGAATTAAGAGCTTACTTTTCCTGTTTATACAAAGACTTGTCAATGGGTTCAAAAGCCCAAAACAAAGAATTGGAGAGCCCCCTACAGCTAACTGGAGGAATTGCACCTAAATTCAAGCTTCATGAAAATCAATAGGGGCTGGTGAGACATTCTATCACAACAGAGGCCTGAATTTTTTGCCCAAGGATCTCTAATGCTAGGTATCTGATGGCCCTAGACCCCGGCTCAAATTGGTAGGCAAGCATACTAGGTGCTCTAATAGTTCCTGGAACACTCAACATCATTGTTTCCATTTTCTCAAGGTAAAATAATGCTTATTCGCTGGACCACCAAGCCCTCTCAGGCTGTGGGAGATGTACAGAAGCCATGCTTCTCTTGATGCTCCTGAGTCTTCACTGTGCCTCATCAATGCTTGTTTTCTATGCACCAGAACAACAACAGTAAATTCCCAAAACTGCTGGTTTTTTGGGTTTTTTTTTTCTGTAACGGTTAATATTCTGGGAATGTTTGTGAGGCACTTTATAGACTTTATTGAGACTTTATAGGTTAGTTGAAGGCAGAATACCCTGTTTAAATGTAGGTATCACTTTCCCATACAAAGGAAAAAGCTGATTGAAGACCAGCACTCATTCTGCTCTGCTTGCTGACTGAGGACACAATGTGTTTGGCTGCCCCATGCACCTGCTGCCATGCTCTCCCCACCATGATGGACTGTACTATCCAACCACCAACCAGGATGAAAAAGTGTATACTGTCATGTATTTGGTCACAGCTATGAAAAATTATTTAATACACTGCTCCTCATATTTCTCAGTGAATGTAAACTCTACAAGAAAATTTAACTTTACTGCCTGCCTTAAAGGTTACAAAATCATGCCTGATACACAGCATATACTCAATGAACATTCTCTTAAAAGTTAATGAAAATTTAGAGACTTTGGATATTGTGTGGGCAGATGATATTGTCATTAAATAAAATATACAGTGAAGAAGGAGAAGGAAGTTTAGGAAGAAGGAATTGTGCTTTAATTCTTTCCAACATGGCTTTGGATTATCAAAAAGTAAATGATTTCTTCTAAGATATATTAATATTGCCTAAGTATTCCAGACAAACTTACTTGAGTTCTGAATCTAAAGCTGTGATTGACAAAAGTCCATATGTTTACCATCTCCAAGTCTTGCAGGTCATGAACCAATGGCAAAGGACTATCCAAGGCTCTGACAAAGACTGCCCACAACACTGATTCACTGATTAGAGTATACCCTAGGCCTGTGGCCACTCCACAGTTTCCCAGGGTATGGATGTTCTTATATAAGCTCAGTCATGACTCTTGGCCATCCCAGAATACTAATCAACTTCTGAGATCAATCACAAGAGTATTTTGCTCAAGGATGTCATCAGAGAAAGTGAATATATACACAGTGGCCAGATCATATAGAATATCTGCAACCCTCTACCTGTAACAACCAGTCCAGGAAGCAGTCCTTGCCTGCTATGAAAAAGCAGCACCTGCACTACAATCCTTATAGTAGTTGATCCCAAATGAACAAGATTTAATCAATGACTGATAACCCTGTGGTTCTGGCCCTACTTTCCAAGGAAGATTAAATATTATCTCTTAACCAATACATGAAATGCTTTATTTCTAGTTAGCCTGTTCATGGTGTCCACATATTAATAGACTTCAGTAAAGATATATACGAAAACTCCCTTCTTTCCCCTTTAAGAAATTCTTATTCTTCTCCCTTCTTTTAATTTATTGATAAATATTGGAAGTATTGATCTGCCTAGCTAGTACTGAATAAAATACCCTTTGTTTGTTCTCATTTAAGTAGTTTTCTAAATCCTCACCCTCAAAATACAGTAGTTTAAATTGCACAGAATTGGGTCAATAAGTCTAACTTATAATCAAGCACCCAAGTCTCTAAATATGAAGTTGGCCTCACTGAGGGTCCATTAAGATAGTCAAGAGGGGCAAATGGAACTGTGTGTCACCTGACAGAAAAACTGGTAAAGTCCAGCAGATGAAGAAACCCCAGAAATTCTCATAATTGAGAATGGTAGGTGTTTTAATCTGCTCCTGGCCAGATTCCTGTCCTGGAGCACATGACCACAACACCCCACTAAGAGGACCATGGCAACTGGTCATGAGTTCTTCATGCTAATGAGGTATCTAGAGATCCTGAGGGTTTAGTCAGTATACAATACAGTATTTAATCTCTGCTCCACGCTTCAGTATGTTGTATGCATCCATTTTCCACTATGAATATAACAATTTGGACAAGCAGGAACTGCCCCATCAAGAACTGCTGTGGAGAGAAGCCTTTGTTACTGAGCAGTGCCTAAGTCTCCCTCAGAAGGTCCCTCTTAGCTCCCGACACTCCTTACCCTACCCCAACTCAGGCTTATCTCAGGCCCACAGCCCCTTTCCCAACAACTTGGGGTACCCAGCAGTGGTGTCAGGGTGTCTGGGAGTTTTAGAACCACAGCCACGGCCCTAGCCTGCACCATTTCTCATCTAGGCTGGGTGCCCCATCTTAGGCTACATTCTGCCATCTGTGAGCCCAGCACCCTGATAGCAGCAAAGATAGAATGTAGCCTAGTGCCCATGCATTTAGTCCGCCTGAGCAGTGTTCACACATTTCAGCAGCAAGGTGAAATGAAGACACACATCCACTGTATCATCCCCCATCTCTCTGAAAAATATTCTTTACTGCTAGAAGAAATCCTGTCTGCTTGTAATTAAGCACAAATTACTTAGAAAAGCTGTTCTAGTTTGTTTTCCTGTTGCTGCAACCAATATCAGTTTGGAGAAGAAAGGCATTATTTCATCATACAGTTCACAGTCCACCAGCAAGGGAAGCCACGTCAGGAACCTGGAGGCAGAAATTGAAGTAGAGATCATAGAAGAGCATTGCTTATCACCTTGCTTTCTCTGGCTTGATCAGCTACCCTCCTGTATAGCTCAGGCCTACCTGCCTGTGGGTATTACTTCTCACAGTGTGCTGGGGCATTTAGTGAATAAGAAATTAGCAATAACTAATTGATAATTAGTAATTAAGAATATGCCATACAAGTATTGTCACAGGCAAATCTGATGGAGCCAATGCTCCAACTGAGGTTCCCTTTTCATAGGTGACACTAATTTGTGTCAATTTAACATGATTATTAAAAGAGACTACTGTAACCCCTTTTTATTCTACTTTTTATGTTTTGTAACTTAACGGTGCTCAAATAAATAGCACATCGTCAGAAGGCATAATTGAACTTCCCTACTCTTTCTTGACCCATAGCTGACTAAGCGCTGGCACATATTTCTGTTTTGTCTTGTGTAAGGTGAATATTCTTTAATTGCCGCTCCAATGCTACTGGCTGTACACGGTGATAACTGCCATTTCAAAAACAAATCATATTGTTTCCAGAAGGAGCTGAAGGTCTTCTTTCTCTAGTGAAAATACAAATGGAAGTTTTTCACCTTCTCCCATGACAAGCCCCTATACAGGGGAGTTTTGAGAAGTTTGGGCAAGCTACAGTGGAAATTCTCATGTATCTATGTGTTTACTAGCAACACTACTTTCCTCATGCCAGGGCTCTTGGGCAAGATCAGCACTACAGATGTGGCTCTGCACAAAGCTTCTTCACCCACTGCCTGAATCTACACTTTTGAATATTTAATAGACACACTATGATCCACAGCTTGGTGGAACCTAAGGAATATTATGTGGTACTTCCATAGGTATCTATCTGGAGGCCTCCTCTGGCCCCATATTCCAAGAATAAACACAATGGAGTGCTAAGCATACCACTGTGCTTAGAACATTCACCTATGAGCTGCCCATTTTCCTATTGTCCTGAACGTCTTCATCAAGCTCTTTACTGCCTCACACCTGCCTTTTGACTTACTTTTGTCACCTTCTAGTTTTTGTGTCATTTGTCTTTTTCAATCCTTGAGCTAATGTAATGGCTTTTTAAAACACCTCTATGTATACATTAATCAAATGTCTATTCATAATTATGATTGATAGACTGAATCATTTATATTCACTTATTTATTCACTCATCACAGTCCTGCATGTAACATGATGAACTGCCCCTAGATTTGGAAGTATACGATTAAGCAGAGGTTATAGGTAAAGGATACTGTAGCACAAGGTATAGTGGTAATGGCAGTAAGAGGAGCAGGGGCCATAAACTCTCCCAGTAAACAAGGAAGACTATTCTGTAGCTCGCATGGCATGTGTCAGGAACTTGTTTGAAATCATCAAAATCAAGGAAGGAAGTGAAAAGAACAAGAGCACCAAGTTCCCAGGCAGCAGGGCACATTGATGGCATTGCTGAGGCTCACACAGAGTGCATGGACCAGATAAAGACAGGCAGTCAGGCAGAGGACTGACTTCACAGAGTGGAGGGAGCTTAGCTGATAATGACGGAGATTACTTAAGAGTAATTATATTAGTCAGATACAGTAATTAAACATGGGAGCTCATTAAACATTACTCAGATTTGATAATTAAACATAGTCAGATACTGTAATTAAACATAAGCTGGATAGAGCAATTCAAGCAGTGTTTTACAAGAAAGGTCAATTTGAATAGATAATTGGATCAAAAGTTTCTACTTTAGAATCAATTATCTGAATCAGGTGCCCTTATTAAGGAAATTTTAGAAACTGACAGATCTTTGCAAAGAATAGCTATTGCAAAGAATATAATTTGCAAAAGACAATATAAAAAGGTACTTTTAAAAAACAGAACAGATCCATTTGAGATCAAGAAACTCACGGTCAATAAAGTCTGCATGGCAGTGTTAATCCATTTTCAATAGAATTCAACTGAGTTTGTTATTACCTAATGTATAGATATTGCATTCTTTGGGAAAAAGATATCTGGGAGAATGATTTTTTGACCAATAATAATCAAACAGATGAGATATTCTGATTTAACTATAAAATCATATCCCATCTATGGGGATGCCCTGAGGGGATGTGGAAGAAGCAAATAAAGTCTTGAATGGATGAGAACTACTGACAAGCACCTCAGTTCCTCAATTCCATGGGAATTGACAAAACCTTCTCCAGATCAGACTCCAAGAATTTCGATTATTTTCTGGTCCTGTGTAAGTGTTAACCATACAGAATGTGTCAACCATCCTTTCTTCTCCTGGACATTGGCAGCCTGAGAATGCTCCCCCAGAGACCTCTTACTGCTAACAGCTAACATCTAATCCCTCTTGCTGTGCTGTCCCTCACAAACATTCGGAGATTTGAGATGTTTATGTAGTAAGAGCCACTCCCTCGGAGTGAGAATGTCCTACACATTCCCAGCTTTTCTGTACATGTTCCATCTATCTGTCTTTTCTTTATGCACACAGATGCCAAAGTCAGTTTTCCAAACTATAGTGCCCACCAATCTAAACAGACCCATAACCCCCAAAGAAATAGAAGGGGTCATAGACAGTCTTCCAACCAAAAAGAGCATAGGACCAGACGGTTTTAGTGCAGAATTCTATCAGACCTTCAAAGAAGTCCTGATACCGATACTCCTCAAATTATTCCACAAAATAGAAACAGAAGGAACACTACCCAACTCATTCTATGAAGCCACAATTACCCTGATACCAAAACCACACAAAGATCCAACTAAGAAAGAGAACTACAGGCCAATTTCTCTTATGAATATCGATGCAAAAATACTAAACAAAATACTTGCCAACCGAATCCAAGAACACATCAAAAAGATCATTCACCATGATCAAGTTGGCTTCATCCCAGGGATGCAGGGATGGTTCAATATACGGAAATCCATCAACGTAATCCACTACATAAACAAACTCAAAGAAAAAAACCACATGGTCATCTCATTGGATGCTGAAAAAGCATTTGACAAAATTCAGCATCCTTTCATGCTAAAGGTCCTAGAAAGAACAGGAATTCAAGGCCCATATCTAAACATAGTAAAAGCAATATACATCAGACCAGTAGTCAACATCAAGGTAAACGGAGAAAAACTCGAAGCAATCCCTCTAAAATCAGGGACTAGACAAGGCTGTCCCCTCTCGCCATATCTCTTCAATATAGTACTTGAGGTACTAGCTAGAGCAATTCGACAACAGAGGGAAGTCAAAGGGATACAAATCAGAAAGGAAGAAGTCAAACTATCACTATTTGCAGATGATATGATAGTTTACTTAAGTGACCCAAAAACCTCCACCAGAGAACTCCTGCAACTGATAAACAACTTCAGCAAAGTGGCTGGCTATAAAATCAACTCAAGTAAATCAGTAGCCTTCCTATACGCGAAGGATAAGCAGGCCGAGAAAGAAATTAGGGAAATGACACCCTTCACAATAGCCACAAATGATATAAAGTATCTTGGAGTGACGCTAATCAAACATGTGAAAGATTTATACGACAAAAACTTCAGGTCTCTGAAGAGGGAAATTGAAGAAGACATCAGAAAATGGGAAAATCTTCCATGCTCGTGGGTTGGCAGGACTAATATAGTCAAAATGGCAATCTTGCCCAAAGCAATATACAGATTCAATGCAATCCCCATCAAAATCCCAACTCAGTTCTTCATAGAGCTAGAAAGAGCAATTCTCAAATTCATCTGGAATAACAAAAAACCCAGGATAGCTAAAACTATCATCAACAGCAAAAGAACTTCTGGGGGAATCAATATCCTGGACCTCAAGCAATATTACAGAGCAGTGGTATTAAAAACTGCATGGTATTGGTTCAGTGACAGGGAAGCGGATCAATGGAATAGGATTGAAGACCCAGAATTGAACCCACACATCTATGGCCAATTGATCTTCGACAAAGGAGCTGAAAACATCCAGTGGAAAAAAGATAGCCTTTTCAACAGATGGTGCTGGCTCAACTGGAGGTCAACATGCAGAAGAATGAGAATTGATCCACTCTTATCTCCTTGCACTAAACTCAACTCCAAGTGGATCAAAGACCTCCACATAAAACCAGACACACTAAAACTAATAGAAAAGAAACTGGGGAAGACCCTTGAAGACATTGGCTCAGGGGAAAAATTCCTGAACAGAATACCAATTGCTTATACTCTAAGAGCAAGAATAGACAAATGGGACCTCATTAAACTACAAAGTTTCTGTAAGGCAAAAGACACTGTCAAAAGGATAAATCGGCAACCAACAAATTGGGAAAAAATCTTCACCAACCCCACATCCGACAGAGGGCTAATCTCCAATGTATACAAAGAACTCAAGAGGTTAGACCCCAGAAAACCAAATAACCCTATCCAAAAATGGGGTACAGAGCTAAACAGAGACTTTTCACCTGAAGAAATTTGGATGGCTGAGAAACAGCTTAAAAAATGTTCAACATCACTAGTCATTAGGGAAATGCAAATTAAAACAACCCTGAGATTTCACCTCACACCAGTCAGAATGGCTAAGATCAAAAACTCAGAAGACATCAGGTGTTGGAGAGGATGTGGAGAAAGAGGAACACTCCTCCACTGCTGGTGGGAATGCAAGCTGGTACAACCACTCTGGAAATCAGTATGGCGGTTCCTCAGAAAACTGGGCATGATACTTCTGGAGGACCCAGCCATACCACTCCTGGGAATATACACAGAAGATTCACCAGCATGCAATAAGGATACATGCTCCACTATGTTCATAGCAGCCTTATATATAATAGCCAGAAGCTGGAAAGAACCCAGATGTCCCTCAACAGAGGAATGGATACAAAAAGTGTGGTATATATACACAATGGAGTACTATTCACCCATTAGAAACAATGAATTCATGAAATTCTTAGAGAAATGGATGGAGCTGGAGAATGTCATACTAAGTGAGGTGACCCATTCTCAAAAGAATACCCATGGTATACAGTCACTGATAAGTGGATATTAGCCTAGAAGCTTGGAACACCAAAGACACAAATCACATATCAAGTGATGTCTCACAAGAAGAAAGGAGTGGACACTGGTGCTAGAATGGACCAAAACATCATTGTGGGAGAGTACAAGAACAGTAAAGTGGGAGGGGGAGGATGCGGGAGCAGGGGGAGGGAAAAGGACATGTGGGACCTTTGGGGGTGGGGAACCAGAAAAGGGGAAATGAATTGTAAATATAGAATATATACAATAAAAAAAAGAAAAATAAAAAAAAAAGACTCTTTCCCTAAGTGATTCTAGACGGTTTCAAATTGACAATCACAACATACCAGCCTAGTCATCATTTCTTTGTAGGGTATTGCTTACCTCCTGTCCTTCAGTTTACTTTTTCTCATGGTGACCATATGCTCCACACCATGCTGTTCTCCTTCACTGAGACACAGAAACAATGAATCCCACTGACCAAGCATAAATACTTCTGAAACTTAACTAAGTACTTTTTCTCTGTAAGTATACTATCTTTGGGTAATTTTATATATTAAAATAAAACAGAAAAGAACCGTTGTCTAAGTCTGCTTGTACCATCTAAGTCATAGCTACTCTAACGAGTTTCTTAAATGAAATAGGTTAAAGATGCATCAACTGCTTTTTAAGCCAGAATGCACAAGTGGCTAAATTCAGGTGCTGATAGAGGTATCAGATGTATACTGGGGAAGCAAAGTGCTTATAAAGCAATGTCAGCCACCAAACTACACAACCCTATTGGCATAGCTAGCAGATACATTTTCATTCAGAATGTGAGAAGACTGCAAATATCACTTAATGAATAACAAGTGTCCATAATCTTAGTAACTGAATCAATCTTTGACCATTTCTGCAGAAATCTTAAAGCTGCATGCAATCTTTGCAGTATTTACATTTACCTGATGAAATGCTAAAATTCATAACTTGGGAAATGTTCTTTTTATAACCTTTATATATTAAGGAAGTCAGCGAACTAATAATGCCACACATAAAACTCTTACTAACATAAATCACTATTTCGAACTCAGCCCGGCATTTGAATTACTTGAATTTATATCAAATGACTTACTGAATATTCAGCAATGTTAGAAATATACTCAGTATTAATAATGACTTTGAAGGACAGTCTGTGCTTAGAATTTCTAGATGGCAAACATGGTAATTTAAAGTGACTCTCAATTTTATCATGGGATTTTATAATTTCACTAAAACTAAAAAAAATAATAATAATTTTCAAATGAACAAATACTTGCCAGCCTTCTACATTTAAGAAGTACATGAGGATATTGCCTGCAGCTTCCAGTCCAGCTGGTGGTGGGGAAGCTGGAGTGTCAGCCAGCGTGCCAGGTGCTCAGAACCATCCGGCGGCAGCAGAACCAGGTACCCGAGACAGCCCGAGCTTAAGACCTTCGGGGACTCAGGCCTGGAGTGGGAGGTGGGCACAGAATAGCGGCTGCACTCTGCACTCGCGGGGCGGACCCCGAGCTCCCTGCAGGCAGCTGCCATATTGCCTGCAGCTTCCCGCCCAGCTGGTGGTGAGGAAGCCGGAGTCAGCCAGTGTGCCAGGTGCCCAGACCCAGCCGGAGGCCGAACCAGCCTCCCATCCAGCCAGTGGCAGGGAAGCTGGAAACCGAACCCAGCCAGCTTCCCAGCAGCTTGGGACCAGCAGGTGGAACCAGATAACTGAGATATACCAACTTTAAGACCCCTGGGGAAACAGGATATCAGACAGCAAACCCTGAGCAGGAGCAGTGCAGAGCAGCCGCCCAACAGGCGGAACCAAATACCTGGGATATCCTGAGTTTAAGACCTCGGGGGACTCAGGCCACCTGTCAGCAATCTGTGAGCAAGACCCCCGCAGGACAGGGATTCAGGTATCCCAGTCGCTGGGAAATAGCCTTACAACCCCACAGGAGGGTCAAGCACCAGCTAGTATCTACAGGACCAACTAACACCAGAGTTAACCAGATGGCAAAAGGCAAACGTAAGATCGCTACTAACAAAAATCAAGGCAATATGGCGGCATCCGAACCCAGTTCCCCAACAGCAATAAATATTGGATACCCCGAAACACCAGAAAAACAAGACTCAGATCTAAAATCACTGGTCAGGATGCTGATAGAGGAACACTTAGATAAATCTCTTAAAGTAATACATGAGAAAATAGATCAAAAGCTAGAAGCCATTGCAAGACAAACACAATTAAATCCCAGATATCTCAACACACCAGAAAAACAAGACTCAGATCTAAAATCACTGGTAAAGATGCAGATTGAGGATCACTTAGATAAATTTCTTAAAGTAATAGAGGAGAAAATAGATCAAAAACTAGAAGCCCATACAAGGCAGACACAAAAATCACTTAAAGAAATCCAGGAGAATATAGAACAAAAAATGAATCCCAATAAGGGGGAGAAACAAAAATCACCTAAAGAAATACAAGAGAACATGGGTCAACGAGTAGAAGTCATAAAAGAGGAAACACAAAAATCCCTTAAAGAATTACAGGAAAACACAAACAAGCAACTGAAAGATCTGAGCAAAACCATCCAGAATCTAAAAACAGAAGTAGAAACAACTAAGCAATCGCAAAGGGAGACAATGTTGGAGATAGAAAACCTTGGGAAGAAATCAGGAGTCATAGATGCAAATATCAACAATAGAATACAAGAGATAGAAGACAGAATCTCAGATGCTGAAGATACCATAGGAACCATGGATTCAACAATTAAAGAAAATGCAAAATGCAAAAAGCTGGTAACCCAAAACATTCAGGAAATCCAGGACACAATGAGAAGACCAAACCTAAGGATTATAGGGATAGATGAGAATGAAGATCTACAACTTAAAGGGCCAGCAAATATCTTCTACAAAATTATGGAAGAAAATTTCCCCAACCTAAAGAGAGAGATGCCCATGAATATACAAGAAGCCTATAGAACCCCAAATAGACTGGACCAGAACAGAAATACTTCCCGTCACATAATAATCAAAACCCCAAATGTACTAAACAAAGAAAGAATATTAAAGGCAGTAAGAGAAAAAGGACAAGTAACATATAAAGGAAGACCTATCAGAATTACACCAGACTTCTCACCTGAGACCATGAAAGCTAGAAGATCCTGGGCAGACCTCATGCAGACCCTAAGAGAACACAAACTTCAGCCAAGACTACTATACCCAGCAAAACTCTCAATTGCCATAGATGGGGAAACCAAGATATTCCACGACAAAACCAAATTTGCAAGATACTTATCTACAAACCCAGCCCTACAAAGGATAATAGGGGAAAAATACCAACACAAGGGGGGAAACAACACCCCAGAAGAAACAAGATAGAAACCCCATCTCATCCAACCCAAAAGAAGAGAACCACTCAAATACAAATAATAATAACAATTCCCAAAATGTCAGGAAGTAATAATTACTATTCCTTAATATCTCTTAATATCAATGGACTCAATTCCCCAATCAAAAGACACAGACTAACAGAGTGGATACAGAAACAGGACCCTACATTTTGCTGCATACAGGAAACACATCTCAGTGTCAAAGACAAACACCACCTTAGAGTAAAAGGCTGGAAGACAGTTCTACAAGCAAATGGTCCCAGGAAACAAGCTGGAGTAGCCATTCTAATATCAGATAAAATCGACTTTCAACCTAAAGTCATCAAAAGAGACACAGAAGGTCACTTCCTGCTTGTCAAAGGGAAAATCCACCAAGAAGAATTCTCAATACTGAACATCTATGCGCCAAATGCAAGGGCACCCTCATTCATAAAAGAAACTTTACTAAAGCTTAAAGCACACATCGCACCTAACACAATGATTGTAGGTGACTTCAACACTCCACTCTCCTCAATGGACCGATCAGGAAAGCAGAAACTAAACAGGGACACAGTGAAACTAATTGAAGCTTTGGACCAATTGGATTTAACAGATATATATAGAACATTCCACCCTAAAACAAAAGAGTATACCTTTTTCTCAGCACCGCACGGTACCTTCTCAAAAATTGATCATATAATTGGTCACAAGACAGACCTCAACAAATACAAGAAGACCGAACTAATCCCATGTCTCCTATCGGATCACTATGGAGTAAAAGTGGTCTTCAATAGCAAGAAGAACAACAGAAAGCCCACATACACATGGAAACTGAACAATACTCTACTCAATGACACCCTGGTCAAGGAAGGAATAAAGAAAGAAATCAAAGACTTTTTAGACTTCAATGAAAATGAAGGTACGACCTACCCAAATCTCTGGGATACAATGAAAGCAGTGCTAAGAGGAAAACTCATAGCCCTGAGTGCCTCCAAAAAGAAACTGGAAAGAGCATACACTAGCAACTTAACAGCACACCTGAAGGCCCTGGAACAATAAGAAGCTAACTCACCCAGGAGGAGTAGAAGAGAGGACATCATCAAACTAAGGGCTGAAATCAATCAAGCAGAAACAAAGAGAACCATACAAAGAATCAACAAAACCAAGAGCTGGTTCTTCGAGAAAATCAACAAGATAGATAAACCCTTAGCTAGACTAACCAAAGTGCACAGAGATAGTATCCAAATTAACAAAATTAAAAATGAAAAGGGGGATATAACAACAGAAACAGAGGAAATTCAAAAGATCATCAGATCCTACTACAAAGGCCTATACTCAAAACAACTGGAGAATCTGGAGGAAATGGACAATTTCCTAGACAGATACCAAATACCAAAATTAAATCAGCATCAAGTAGACCAGCTAAACAGTCCCATAACCCTTAAAGAAATAGAAGGGGTTATAGAAAGCCTCCCAACCAAAAAAAGTACGGGACCAGATGGTTTTAGTGCAGAATTCTACCAGACCTTCAAAAAAGACTTAACACCAATACTCTTCAAACTATTCCACAAAATAGAGACAGAAGGGACACTGCCCAACTCGTTCTTCGAAACCACAATTACGCTGATACCTAAACCACAAAAAGATCCAACAAAGAAAGAGAACTACAGGCCAATTTCTCTTATGAATATAGATGCAAAAATACTAAATAAAATTCTTGCCAACCGAATCCAAGAGCATATCAAAACGATCATTCACCATGATCAAGTAGGCTTCATTCCAGGAATGCAGGGATGGTTCAATATACGGAAATCCATCAATGTAATCCACTACATAAACAAACTAAAAGAAAAAAACCACATGGTCATCTCATTAGATGCTGAAAAAGCATTTGACAAAATTCAGCATCCTTTCATGCTAAAAGTCTTGGAAAGAGCAGGAATTCAAGGCCCATACCTAAACATAGTAAAAGCAATCTACAGCAAACCAGTAGCCAACATCAAAATAAATGGAGAGAAACTTGAAGCAATCCCACTAAAATCAGGGACTAGACAAGGCTGTCCTCTCTCTCCATATCTTTTCAATATAGTACTTGAAGTTCTAGCGAGAGCAATCAGACAACATAAGGAAGTCAAAGGGATACAAATTGGAAAGGAAGAAGTCAAAGTATCATTATTTGCAGATGATATGATAGTCTACTTAAGCGATCCAAAAAACTCCACCAGAGAACTTCTACAGCTGATAAACAACTTCAGCAACGTGGCTGGTTATAAAATTAACTCAAGCAAATCAGTAGCCTTCTTGTACTCAAAGGACAAGCAGGCTGAGAAAGAAGTTAGGGAAATAACACCCTTCACAATAGCCACAAACAACATAAAGTACCTTGGCGTAACTCTAACCAAACAAGTGAAAGATCTGTATGACAGGAACTTCAAGTCCTTGAAGAAAGAAATCAAAGAAGACCTCAGAAGATGGAAAAATATTTCTTGCTCCTGGATTGGCAGGATCAATATAGTAAAAATGGCCATGTTGCCAAAAACAATCTACAGATTCAATGCAATCCCCATCAAAATCCCAAATCAATTCTTCATAGATCTAGAAAGAGCAATTCTCAAATTCATCTGGAGCAACAAAAAACCCAGGATAGCTAAAACTACTCTCAACAATAAAAGGACTTCTGGGGGAATCAATATCCCTGACCTCAAGCAGTACTACAGAGCAATTGTGTTAAAAACTGCATGGTATTGGTACAGCAACAGGCAGGTAGATCAATGGAATAGGATTGAAGACCCAGAAATTAACCCACAGACTTATGGTCACTTGATCTTTGATAAAGGAGCCACAACCATCCAGTGGAAAAAAGATAGCCTTTTCAACAAATGGTGCTGGTTCAACTGGAGGTCAACATGCAGAAGAATGCGAATTGACCCACTCTTATCTCCTTGTACTAAGATCAACTCCAAGTGGATCAAGGACCTCCACATAAAACCAGACACTCTGAAACTATTAGAAAAGAAACTTGGGAAGACCCTGGAGGACATGGGCACAGGGATAAAGTTCCTGAACAGAACACCAATAGCTTATGCTCTAAGATCAAGAATTGACAAATGGGACCTCATAAAATTACAAAGTTTCTGTAAGGCAAAGGACACTGTCAGAAGGACAAAACGGCAACCAACAACGTGGGAAATGATCTTCACCAACCCCACATCCGACAGAGGGCTAATATCCAATATATACAAAGAACTCAAGAAGTTAGACCCCAAAGAACCAAATAACCCTATCAAAAAATGGGGTACAGAGCTAAACAAATATTTTTCACCAGAAGAAATTTGGATGGCCGAGAAACACCTTAAGAGATGTTCAACATCATTAGTCATCAGGGAAATGCAAATCAAAACAACCCTGAGATTCCACCTCACTCCAGTCAGAATGGCTAAGATTAAAAACTCGAGAGACAACAAGTGCTGGCGAGGATGTGGAGAAAGAGGAACACTCCTCCACTGTTGGTGGGATTGCAAAATGGTAAAACCACTCTGGAAATCAGTGTGGTGGTTCCTCAGAAAATTGGGCATGCCACTCCCAGAGGACCCTGGCATACCACTCCTGGGCATATACCCAGAGGATTCCTCTGCATACAACAAAGACACATGCTCCACTATGTTTATAGCAGCCTTGTTTATAATAGCCAGAAATTGGAAGGAGCCCAGATATCCCTCAAAAGAGGAATGGATACAGAAAATGTGGTATATTTATACAATGGAATACTACTCAGCAATTAAAAATAATGAATTCATGCAATTTGTAGGTAAATGGTTAGATCTGGAAACTATCATCCTAAGTGAGCTAACCCAATCACAAAAGAATACACACGAAATGCAATCACTGATAAGTGGATATTAATGAGCCCAGAAGCCCTAAATACTCAAGGCACAATTAGCAAGTCAAATGACTCTCATGAAGAAAAAAAGGAGAGGACCCTGGGCCTGTAAAGATTTGATCTAGTATTGTAGACCCAGAACAGAGAAATCGTGGGGGGGGGGAAAGAGTGGGGAATAGCATGGGGGGGGAGAGGAATTATGGGACATATGGTGGGGGGTAACTGGGAAAGGGGAAAGCCTTTGGAATGTAAACAAAGAATATAGAAAATAAAATTAAAAAATGCATGCTAAAAAAAAAAAGAAGAAGTACATGAGAGTCTTATTCCACATATTTTCAAAGTTCTTTTTGTGTTTACATTCCCTGGAGACTAATATGAATTTAGAGCTAACTGGGAGCAAATATCTCCCTTTGCTCTTAGGTGCAGTTAAAATTGCTTTTATTGGTGTTAATTAAAAGTTTAAAAAGAACAAATACATTCATTGTGCCTCACACCCTCCAGAAAATTTATTTTCTTCAAGGTTTTGAAATACCATCTTGTACTGTTTTGACATGTTCCCTTTTGTGTTGTTTTCCTACATGAAAAAAAAGAGGTGAAACCACACAGGCCAAGCTAATTTTAATTGGAATATATTTGCTAAAGATTGGATTTGGGATGTCCCCCAAAAGGCATGTATGTGAGGGAACTGGTGTCAGAGTGGAGACTCTAGCAGGCTGTAGATACCTTCAGAGGTGGGGGCAAGGGAAGAGTATATAGGTGCTGAAAAAATAAGTGTATGCCTCAAGGGCTCCCAGCCTCTCCCATCTTCATGCTACCTAAGGCAAGCCACATCACTGTTTGGGCATGTTCTCCAGCCATGACGCTCTGCCTCCCATGGGTGTTGAAGAAGAGAGTGAGGGAACAGTCATCCAGTAACCAGCCCAACTTGAGACCCATCCCATGGGCAAGCACCAATCCCTGACACTATTAATGATACTGTTATGCTTGCAGGCTTGCAGAGGCCTATTGTCCTCTGAGAGGCTCCACCCAGCCGCTGATTCAGACAGAGCTAGACACCCACATCCAAACAGTAGATGAAGATTTAGAGACTCTTATGGAAGAATAAGAGGAAGATTGCAACCCGGAAGGGGATAAGAACTACATAGGAAGACCAACAGAGTCAACTAACCTGGACCCTTGGGGCTCTCAAAGTCTGACCTACCAACCAGGAAACATACACAAACTGGACCTCCCTCCCCGCTCATATGTAGCATATGTTCAGCTTGGTCTTCATGTGAGTCCTGAACAACTGAAACAGGGGCTATCCCAAAAGCTGCCTGTAAGTGGTGTTGTGTTCTTCTAGCTGGGCTGCCTTGTCTGGCCTCAGTGAGGGAGGAAGCACTTAGCCTCGAAGAGACTTGCAGTGCCAGGGTGGAGGAAAGCCCAGGGAACCCCTACCACTCAGTGGAGAAGGAGAAGGGGGATGAGGGAAGAATTGTGTATGGGGGGGTGATCAGGAGGGGGACAGTAAGCAGGATGTAAAGTAAATAAGTAAAGAAATAAAATTAAATTTGAAAAGCCAATGAAATCAAAGGTACACAGAGCAATTATGCAACTACATGCTGGGTTGAGACCCTATGATCAGAGGGAACACGAACCCTTTCTCCTTATACGTTAATTTTCTGTGTCTGTTATAGTTACAAAAATCTGATGAAGTATTCATAAAGCCAATAAAGATAAAATTAAGGAAGACTAAGAGAGAGATTGATTTTATGGAGGCGCAGGTGGAAGACAGGAGAGTTCATGAAGAGGGATTGCCAGAGAACTACCTCAGAATGACAAAATAGTACTTTGTCTTGATTATGGTGGTGTCTAAGTCCAAACAAATCATCAAATCTCACCGACCAGCATGCACACACACGACACTTGACACATCAGCACATAAGGACGTCGGTGAAAGCTGAGTGGGATCTGAAATCAATAAACCATAATGTCCCATTCATCTGGTTTTGTTATTACATCACATTATGCAAAATGTCATCAACCAGGAGAAGTCAGATGGCAGGTTTACAGGACTCTCGGCTCTATATTTATGACTACCTGTGAGTCTTTAATTATTTTTAAATGAGGATTTAAATTTGTTGATTGTATAGACTTCACTGAGTAGTTGGCAGCATTAGGTTTCTAGTGATTTATTAAAGGCTGGGTATACTCACATAATTTAGATTGTGTGGTTAAGGTGATAGGGAGACTATAAGCCAGGTGGACTATAAAAGGTCCCACTTGAGAAAGCATGAGGTGTGACAACTCAGGCAAAGCAAAGGCTGCCGAGGCTGTGGATCTCTGCATGCAAGCCCAGCATAGTGACATGCTGTGAGCAAAACGATCCACCATGCCTGCAAATGTGAGTGCTATGTGCAAACCCAAAGGCAGTTGGCGATGCTGAGGATTTCTTATCCCTACAGTAGGCTATCGTTCTGGGTAATTGTCAGGAAGGGCCAAGGAGGACAATAAACACAGTAACCCAGCACATCCTATGCTGAGGGAGACACTTGTGCAATTTCTAGGAACATCTGTGGTGCTTTTTGCAACTGCTCCATCGGAGAGATGTACAGCCCATCTCAGCTGTGTAATGGGTTGTGTCCAAAGAAAGAAGTAAAGGACAGATGGCACCCAAGTGGCCTCTCTTCAGTGCTTCCGCACTTGATTGACTTGCTACTGTATCTCAGGTCCCAGAAGAGCAGATGCAATACAATGTATCCTTTAGTTCCCAGTCTCCAGAGCCCTCTTGCATAATGCCTGGCACTGACAGAGGCAAAGGTAAAGACAGAAGGATAGAGCAAAATGTATCACAAATAAAAGAATTCTCCAAAATATGGAGCACTTCACATTTAATGTTTTTGTAAGCCTATATTTTCTGTTTCACAGCTAACATGTCATATTTGCAAAGTAAAACAATAAAAGTGATTATAAACTTAAGATGCCTTATAAATTTTTGTCTGACAGCAGAAAAGCCATGAATAATGCCAGAGACACTTTGAAACACACAGGCAGGCACCCACATATATTATACTATTTGATTATGTAATTTCTTTCATAAATATTTTCACATCTTCTAATTTCAATGGATGATGATTTAATGTGCAATTTATAAAAGATGAAATGAAAGTAAACCTGACTTTCCTATTGCTTAAAATATAACAAAGTGACAATTTCAGATTTTATCTTAAATTTTATTTTATTTTATTCAATAACAATTCATTCCTTCACAAGAAAGTCCAACATTAATGCTACTAAAGACAATGTTTATTTTTGCTTTCAGGAGATGATGAAATGATGCTATTCCTTTAATAAATAAATTTTTATGTCTAACACATTTCGATGGGTTTCAGAGTCTACAATCAAACCTGACATAAAATCAATTTGCAATAAACGCTTGATAAATGAGGGGAAAGGCTGAAAGGAGAAAGGCTGGAACTGGAATGGCCCTGTGCAGAGGATGGTCAATGCCAGTATGCACACTCATCCAGAAGCTCAAAGAACAGAGACTCAGCTCTGAGTAAATAAATATGATGTTTCACTGAAGAGGCTGCTTGAGCTAACAATCTGAGCACTGCTAAAGGCCCTTGGGATTTTGCTGGCTGACATGTAATCAGAGAACAGGATGGCAGCCTCTCAGCACCGCTTTGAAACATCCCAAGTGTGTATTCTTCCCTGTGGCTGCCTGTACAGTCACTTTGAGTACGTGCTGTAGAGGAGATGCCCATGTCAAAGAATGAGGTGCTGTAACAGGATTGATTAACTCAGAAGGGTACTTTATGAGGGTGCCAACAGAAGCCAACAAGAGTCAGGACAATTTGCAGGCAGCTCTCAGACTATTGTGTAAGCTTGATCAGAGTGAATGAGGGAAGGAAAGGTTGTAAAGTATAATACAGTCCACTGTGCAGGTTAAAGGAGAGTACGCCAGGCAGTAAGGGTCCCTGAAAGCTAAAGTCAGCAGTCAGGTGAGTCCCACTTCCCTTAAAGAGAGATTCCTCTTAGTCTCCCTGACACATTGCACACTCTAACCAAAGGGCCACCTGCGGGAGGCATGCCCTCAGCAGGAACGCAGTAATGGGTGTGAGAGCTTGAGGTCTAGGCCTATGCGTGGGGCAGCTTCCCAAAGCAGGAGGTCAACCAGAGCATTGCCGCTGCTGCTGCTGCTGCTGCTGCTGCTGCTGCTGCTGCTGCAATCAGAATGCGAAGCAAGAGGGGTCAGCTAAATAATTCATTCAAAGATAACCTGTTGTCTTAAATAAGCATGTGAAATGCTAATCTTAATAATAGGGTCAAATGTAGAGTCACCTCCTGCTGTCTCTGAACCTGTTAACCTTCAGCACTATGTGTTCTGGATGATCTAGCCAGAGGTCTCCACTACATTTGTTCTTGATATGCCTGCCAGACAAACACCGTGCAGAAAGCCCAGGGCTGCTCTCATATGCACATTTATATTACATGATAGCTGCCCGTGTGTCACTTCTTTGATGAAGGTTTCCAGTTTCCATTCTTTATCTAACATCCTCTTTATTTCAATGCATAATGATGGTATGGCTAAATCATTACCATGAACAGAAAAAGAATCAAAATGAAAAGATGAATTAGCAAAACCTCCTAGCTCTTCTCTACTTTGGCATACACCCATCCACCCTCAGGGACATTCAATACAACGTCAGCAATTCAAGTCCTTACTGCTTTCTGGTTCTAGGAGACATCTCTGCTCCTTTTCTTTCTCTGTTAGGATGTTTATTTATGAACTTTACAACCTGATTGAAGCTCCCCTCTCTTCTCTTCTCCAAGTCCCACCCTTACACCCCCTCCTTCTACTCTCCTCCCATTCTCTGAGGAGAAAGGAAAGCCCCCTCCCCAAATGGGGTCCTACCCACCCTGGTATATCAAGTCACAGCAGGACTAAGCACATCCTCTCCCACTGAGACCATACAAAGCAGCCCAGCTATGGGGGATAGGTCCATAGGCAGGCAAGAGAGTCAGAGACAGCTGCTCCTCCAGTTGTTAGAGGACCTACAGGAAGACCAAGCTGTGCATCTGCCAGATTCATATAAGAGACCTGGGTCCAACCAGGAATACTTTCTGGTTGGTAGTTCAGCCTCTGTGAGCCCCCATGGGTCCACGTTAGTTGACTCTGTAGATTTTCTTGTGATCCCCTTAACCCCTCCTGCTCCCTCAATCTTTCTCCTGACTCTTCCAGAAGACGCCCCAAGTTCTGCCTATTCTGAGTCTTTGCATCTGCTTCCATCAGCTGTGAGGTAGAAACAAGCAGCTCTTATTGGGAGCAATCCAGCCCTATTGGAAGCAAGTGCTGAGAACCAGAGAGGCAGGTGAAGAGAAAACACCTTCATTGGGAGTCTTAATGTCATGGTTCATTTAGGCGAAGGCCTGCCTGCCTACTGTGCCAATCTTTAATGAAGCAGCTCTCTGAGAAGATCCTTGCTTATTCATATTGCTTTATTGGGGGTGGATGTGGATGCATACATTTTATTTGGGTGAACCGGGGATTATATGCATGTAGAGAAAGGGCACAACAATACCCAGGAAGGGAAGGTTATTGGCCGAAGGCTGAGGCTATCTAGATACTCACTTGCATGGAGAAGAACCCCAGGTCCTAGGCCCATCATCCACTCAGATGCATGTCATGGTTACCAGTTCCAGAGCAGGTACAGAGACAGGTAGGGAGTGGCTCTACTCCTGTCCTTCTCAAATCTGTAAGATTCCTGGGGTTTGAGCTCACTGAACCTCACCAGCTCATATACCCATCTGGAGGCACAGCCCACATGCCCTACCAAGTCTTAACTGGATTTATCTTCCAGTCTTTTGGAATCAGGCTACCAAATAATCATGAGGAAAGATCAAAAGACAAAACCAAAGTGTTGTGCCTGAGTAAGACACAGAGATGAAACTCCCAGGGTGAAACTCAAACCAGAGTAAAAGGTGAAATGAAGCACAGATTCAGACTGGAGATCACAGAAATGCTGTGGAGAAGACAGGGATGAGTTTATATCTAGTGTCGAGTGAGATGTCCCAAAGCAAATGTCCTGGAGTGTCTAAGGTGCTTGTCTTAAGAGCTTCCTGTTGGTTACTCTTCTATTCAACTTGTACTAATTCATTTTTCCCATCTATATAAGAAAAAGACATATAAGTCATGAACCCAAGAATAGAAATCAGGCTCTCAAATTGTTCCAGCCAGTAATGTTTTAACAAAGAAGAGCAACCTCTATGATCTTAAAGTCTTATCACTGAAATTATCACTTCCTAGAATTTTTCACTTAAAATATATTCCTACTTGGAGTGAAAAGGATTTAAATTCTTTTTTTTTAATTTAGGATTTTTTATTAGATATATTCTTTATTTACATTTCAAATGTTGTCCTCTTTCCTGGTTCCCCCCTCCCCCAAAAATTTCATAAGCCATTTCCCTTTCCCCAATCAAACCTCCCCCGCTTCCCTGTCACGGTATTCCTCTACACTGTGGCATCGAGCCTTTCAAGGACCAAGGGCCTCTCTTCCCTTGGGTGTATAACAGGACCATCCTCTGCTGCCTATGTGTCTGGAGCCATGGGTAACACCATGTGTACTCTTTGGTTGTGTTTTTTCCCTGAGAACTCTGGGGGTCCTAGGTGACTCATATTGTTGTTCTTCCTGTGACACTGCAAACCCCTTCAGCTCCTTGGGTCCTTTCTCTAGCTCTCCATTAGGGACCCTGTGCTCAGTTCAATGGCTGGCTGAGAGTGGCCCCCTCTGTATTTCTCATGCACTAGCAGAGCCTCCCAGGTGACAGCTTTATGCAGCTCCAGTCAGCAAGCACTTGTGGGCATTGATAATAGTGTCTGGGTTTTGTAACTGTATATGGGATGGATCCCTGGGTGGGATAGTCTCTGGATGGTTTTTCCCTCAGACTCTGTTCCACCCATTGTCTCTGTATCTCCTTCTGTGGGTATTTTGACACACATTGTAGTTTCAATATTTGCCGTGGCTCATTCTATGGGTTTTACCAGTGGTCTTCATAAAGACAGTCATTATATACTAGCAAAAAATAGCAGGATTTTAAATTATACTGCATTCCAATTCCCTTAAAATATTCCACATATGCAAAATATTTGTTCCCTGATAGTAACCAGAAAGGTTTTAAAACAAAAGTTAAAAGAGCAAGAATATATTGTTCTATTTTAAGGACACATAAAACTTATTAAACATGTAACACATACATCTGGGTAATAGTGAAAAAACACAGATATTGATCAGCAAAGTGCACTAAAGATAAACAGTTACAACAACAGGATAAAGAAACCATAGGAAAAGGAAAACAAAACTGGAGCCATCAGAGGTAAATGCAGCACCATAGAATATAATGACTGTGGTAGTTTGAATAGGCTTGGACCAGGAAGTGGCACTATTAGGAGTGTCGCCTTGTTGGAGGTACTTTGTCCCTGGGGTGGGCAAGGAGACCCTCCTCCTAACCATGTGAGAGCCAGACTTTTACTTGAGGTCTTCCGATGAAGATATAGAACTCTCAGCTCCTCCTGCATCATACCTGCCTATAAGCTGCCATGCTCCCACCTTGATGATAGGTGGATGATAGGCTGAACCTCTAAACCTATAAGCCAGAACCAATTACATGTTGTCCTTATAAGAGTTGCCTTGGTCGTGTAGTCTGTTCACAGCAGTAAAACCCTAAGACATAATAGTTTAAAATTCCTAATTATGACAAAACACACTAAGTTCTTTATAAAGACAGTGTAGTAGAGAGTAAACCAGAGCACTGACTTCAGAGCCAGCCTCAGATACTGACTGGTATTCCCTATGCACCTGTATTTGGTAAACTGATTTCTAGCATTTAATCATCTAATGCATATAAGAGTTTTACCACAGTGCTCACATGTAAGCAAATGCTCAATTCATGTTCGGTATTGTGAGAAAGCACTATACTGTAGATATACAAGGCCAGCCATAGATGTAATTTTAATGTTCCTAGGAACCATAATTTGAAATATAAAAGAATTATATTATCTACAATTATTCTGATCTGGAGAAGCAGACAAGGGATGGTTTGGTCTTGGGCTTTAATCCCCTAGAACTAGGCGTTAATCAGTGTCTGTTGCTTAAGCCACTCAGCATGTGGACCTTTGCTTCAGGAGCCCTAAAAATGCAATAGAGTGTAGTGAGTTAAAACGTCATCAGTTTAGTATGCTATCAATATAAAGTTTTAAACAGAAATGCTTCACATTTTGTTGTATATATAAGGTCTTCAATGTCTGTGGTGTGTTTTGTACACCTAAGTTTCCTCTGGTTGTGTTTCAAGTGTTCAGGAAACACAAGAAGTAGTTCCAGGATTATCAGTGAAGCCATAAGCTCAGTCATGGAGCTAAGGCCCCTTTTCTTCTATTCTTTTTGAGGACAATGTTAATCATTATGGACCCATGTTCACTTCTTGACACAGAAAAAAATACATACATGTATATACATATGTATGCATGTATGTTTACATGTATGCATGTATCTATATATATATATGTGTGTGTATATATTTATACATACATATTATTGAAAATAGATTTTATTCATAGAATAGCTCTTCCAGATTCTCCCACCTACCCAAATCTAAGCACTTTTTCTGTCTCAATAGAAAATGAGCAGATATCTAAAAAATAAATAATAAAAAATAGATAAAATATGATAAAATAAAACAAACCAAAAGAGGACAATACAAGCATGCAAAAGAAGCCAAAGAAAAAGCATTAAAAACATATGTAGACACAGAGACACTTAAAACACATGCATTTACACATACAGAAATCCCAGATAACACAAAACTAGAAACCATTTACAGAAGAAAAGACCTGTATGTCAAAACAAGTGCCCAGATGAAATATTATGAGACAAAAAAATTTCAAAGATATCATTGAATTCATTTTGTGTTGACCATCTACAACTGGACATGGTATCTGCCCTTAAGTGTGGTTTATATACCCAGTTTGACACCCCCTGGAGAAACTAATTTTTCCTTTGTGAGTTGTTATCACCTGGAGACAGTGTTTGGGTTGGAAGTGAGGTTTTGCTGACACGGGAAATATTGGCATTTCTCTTGTTTTGATTATTAATCTCTGTTCTGGTGTATCTGATCTAGGGTACTAGTTACCCTATACTATTGTGTGACCAAATACCTGGGAAAAATGCCTGAAAGAAAATAGGGTTGTTTGGGTTCATGGCTTGTTGAAGTCATTTCAGTTGGGTGGGACAGGTGTTGTAGAATCACTTCTTGGCTTCTCTCCACTCAAAAAGTCTGCTCCCTCATGTGTTAAACATTTTGCACAAGACAAAGTCTGTATCATGTTCCTCATTCTGAAGTCCAAAGCCACCCCACAGTGTGAGGATAAAATAACCTCATTTTTTCCTTCCTCTTAAGACTTATGTAAACCAACTTCTATCACCCACCTTATCAGTGTTTATTAAAGGTTTTTATCATACATTCCATATCAAAAGGGAATCCAAGTACTTATCTTTAATAGAGTATACATCTATACTGTGGTAGTTTGAATTAGATGACCCTTGTAATTATGTATCTATACAGTAGTAGCTTAAATGAGACAACCTTCATAAGTATGTATTTATACAATGTAGCTTGAATGAGATGACCTTCCTAAGTATATATCTATACAATGGTAGCTTATGTGATATGACCTCCATAAGGTCTCAAGTATGTTAATACTTTTTGTCTCCAACTGATGGCTGTTTGGGGCCTTACCGAAGGAAATATGTGACTGGTGGTGGGCTTTGAGATTTCAAGAAATTCAAAACATTTCTTGTGCAATCTCTCAGCTTGCTGTTTGTGAATTGAGATGTGGTCTTTCGGCTGATGCTCTAGCCTGCTGCAACCTGCTACCTCAACTTATTCATCATGGCTTATTATCCTGCTTAACTACAACCAAATCAACTCTTTCTTCTATGGGTTGCTTTGGTTATCATGTTTTAACCCAACAGCAGAAAGTAACCAGTATATAGCCAAATAATGTGGTTTCTAGTTATGTTCATTAGAAAGAATTAACCTATATGTTGATGTTTCATAACCTAAATTATCCTACCTATTCTTGAAATCACCATATGTCACCTTGAAACCAAAATTTTTATGATATAGCTCCCCCTGATGAGTCTTAGCTCTGTTCAAAACATTGAGGTGGTCCTTCTGTAAACCCACCTACATCTTCCAATCAAGATGATTAATGCTCTTGATTTTGATGTGATTCCCATAACTTTATCCACTAGTGTCCATAATCTTCAATCTATCTCCAATGTCAATTTTCATTCAATCTCATTATTTCTTTATTTGCCCTCCTTAATGGAATCAATGTCCCAACTGAACAATTGCCAGCTCCAGATCACAATCCTTCACCTTTTCCCAGCACCTTACGACAAAACTCTTTAAAAATCTCTGAGTCTTAGTCCAGACATCATATTCTTCCACATATACTTTATATGTAACCAAAGATGAGCTATAACAGAATACATCTGTTAATAAATAAAATTTATTATTGATTGCATGCCTTTTAGAAAAATACTTATATAATTTTATTATAAATGTAATAATATGTCAGTACTTAGAAAAATAGTAATGCCTCTCCAATTGATTTAAATAATGAAAAAGTCTTTGCTGAATGTATGACTCTGGGTAAAGCACTTGTCCCACAGGTGGGAGGACCTGAGTTCAATTCCCAGGTCCCACATGAAGGTCAAAGGTGGAAACTGACTCTACATAAGTGTCTTCCGCCCCCACATTTGCTCCATACATACACACATACATATTTACATCAAAATCAATAAAAATAATAATTTTAAAAAACAAAAAAATAATGGCAAGGTAGTTTCTGTGTCTATAGTTCATATTTTCTGAAAAAAAGGTGAATGGAAAAAATAGAATTATAATCTGCCAGCAAAGAAATATGCTGAGATAGTGAGCAGAAATATGAACCTTAGAACATAGTAAGCCCCAAATTCTTGACCTTTGGTCCTCTTGCTCTACTCTGTTCCTTACTTGTGAAGTATGGATAATAAAGCCCACTTCCAAAATTAGAATTAAAATAAACTAGTGGGGTGTACAGGAAGAAGCCAGAACCATCCATGACTAGGCTATACTCCCAGGGACAGCACATTGAAGTGCAATAAACAACGAAGAGCAATTCCTGGCAGGTGGAAGCTGACTGGCACCCACTGCGAACACAAACACCTCAAGTCTGTGCCTAACTTTGTGCGTCCACGATTTTGTCTACTGTAGGATTTCTCTGTACAGGAAAAAAAAGAGAGTTAAATTGAAGTTGGCAAAAAAAGTTGTGAAGAATACCAATTGATTGGAAATTGATTCATAGGCACAGGGAAAATTATATGGGGTAACAATTATCTTTACCACTCAAACCAATGCTGCTTTACAGGTTACCAGGCATTTTGTTTCTATAATGGAAGTTATCTTCACATGGATCATATTCTGAAGTATTTGGTAATAATAAATGCATCACTGAATATATCCCCAAACTGCCTGCAGCTATATGCATGTGAGGAAGAAATGGAACATAAAATCCAATTTAGGAACTACGACTCAGTTTCTTCTTCAGGTCAAGATTGTGTTTCCCTCGAAACCAGCAAAGATGTTTCTGAAATGATAATTTTCAGCATAACTTTCTTTTCTTCTCAAACACAGCATAGTTAGCTGCACCATTTTAATATCCTGTCCTTCATCACTGTTTCCAGGACGTTTCCATTTCACTTCCTCCTTGCCTTTTGTGGGGCTAGAGACTTCTTTCAACTTGAGAAGCATGGCTCCTTCCAGAAGGACAGGCTTGTTGGGTATCTGATCCCTTCCGTCTTTTATGCAGTGTTTCTCAGTGTGTGCACCTTGCCTACACACGGTACACATAACAGACACACAGCTCCAACACTCCTTTGGGACTCTCTTCTGGAAAGCACTGTAAAGGCCCATATTCATGTTGTACTTTTAAATGCTGTAAATCTTTGCCCTCTGGCATGGAGTCATCCCTTGCTCCCCTCGAGGAATGAGACATTTGAAGATGAACCTAAACAAGTAAATTCACTTCAGAAGACATTCGGCGTTGTTATCTTCAAATCCAGTTTTAGCCAGCTTTTATCAGCCTCTGGTAACCTCCTTCATTCTGAAGTCTGGAGAGTTGGGAAGAAGGTTCCCCGCACCTTCACCTGTCCATTTACTCGCCACTTGTGCAATATGTTAAAAGACCATTTTCTAATTTATGCTCTGGTCTCAAAAGCACTTGAGTAACTCACTACATTAAGTTGAATTAATGAAGGAGTCATTGATCACAGGCACATTCATCAATTAATTTTAAGTGAAATGTTCTCAGTTAGACTTTAGCAACAAAGCATATCATGGCAATTTGTAGCTGGCATAGTAGAAAATATCTCCTGACTCAACCTACAAATTGCTCTCATTTATTCATGTTTTACCCATGGTTATAACAGCTTGTGACATGTTCTATGGCTACATATAAAAGTTACTCAGTGGCCACTTGACTTTTTTTGTCAAATAAATAAATGTACACATACACCTACACATACACACAACACACACACACACACACACATATAACTTAAACATACATATTGCATATATACACAATACACATGATTGATCAAAGTATGGCTTCTCTATTATGTTACAAGGCACATACATAATTCAGTGTATGCTTGAATAGTCATTGTGCTAAGTGATAGAATAATATTTCTATTAAAATTTGAAGATAATGATGCTTGTAAATACTGCTACCACTTAACATTACAATGTGTGTGCTTTATAGCACAATTTAAGATATTAAAATGGAAATGTAAGTATTGACATGATTAACAAATAATTATTTTGATGTTACTGTATAGTGTGAAAATTCCAAACACTTAGAAAAATGAAGAATATTTAAGAGTACTAAAAATGAATGTGAATAAATCTTGTTTATCTCACAATAACAACCCAGAATGGAAATAAGTAATAAGAATGTGCAGAAAGTATAACAAGGAAAACTGTCGACCTACTGAAGAAGATAAAAGAAGACACACATGAACACAGGGATGCTGCCTTTCTCCTAAGTAGGAAAACTGTACAGTAAGAGGTCAATGTCCTCACTAAATGAAACCTGTATATTCAACCAAATCCCAAAGGGAGGAAATTACAGAACTGGCGATGTAATTCTAAGGTTTTTCTGTAAGTATGAGCTTCTGAATACTTGGCACCTACATGTCAGCGGGAGAGAAAAAGGCAATTGTGTAATCAGGTTGGTAACTAACTTTCTTCTTGGGAATATAAAGTTAGATCCCTATCCTGCATCCTGCACTATAATGCTCTCCAAGCAATTTAAAGGTATCATTGTGGCTCACTGTAAGAGCAAAAAGAGTAAAGCAAGTGTAAATTATGTTTTATAGAAAATAGGTGACATAAGGGAACGTCTTGGTGGTAAAAGTATACTTAAGCAGAAGAAAATGTTAAAACGTAGTTTCGTATCTGTACAGATGTGCTGTCATGATGCTATTTCAAGAGTACTGTATGGTAGTCATATTGATTTGAGGGACTCTCTAGGATGAAAAGTTAAAAAAAAAAAATCACAGGGAAAACCCTGAAGAGATTGCAAGAAAGTTAGAGCATTTTGTTTCTAAATCATGGAATTATAATATTTGTACTTTCATTTTTAGTTTTTCTTTCTTGTTAGAATCTTTGACATGGATATCAACTATCCATAGGGGTAAATAACTAATAATGAGTTCCACCCCGCCAGGCCTCTGGACCACTCCTTCCAAGTATCCGGTAAAGCATGACTCTTAAACTTGAATAGTTAACCAGATATATTTCTGTATATAAAACTCCCAATTACACAATGCCAATTTACAATGATAAAGTCTTATCCCAATTATCTAACCTCTCCAAAACACCAGAAATACGTGAGAAGCTACTGGATATCTGCGTCCTTTCTCTGCTCTGCTTGTCTTGTCCATGAGTGAGCTCTTTTGCCCTTGCTCTTTCTCTTTCTTTCTCTGTCTCTGTCTCTGTCTCTGTCTCTGTCTCTCTCCTCTGTCTCTTCTCCTCTCCTCTCCTCTCCTCTCCTCTCCTCTCCTCTCCCCTCCCCTCCCCTCCCCTCCCCTCCCCTCCCTCCCTCCCTCCCTCCCTCCCTCCCTCCCTCCCTCCCTCTCTCTCTCTCTCTCTCTCTCTCTCTCTCTCTCTCTCTCCCTCCCTCCTCCCCTCACCTCCCTTAGCTCCTCCTCCTCTCTCCCTTCCAATCACTGGCCTCTCAAATGCCTCAATGTGAATGGATACGAAATATCTTGCAACAACTATCTATAAAACAAGATAAAATATTAATTCCAGGAAATCCATCTATTAAATATGAAACAGAAGTCTGAAGTACTGATCATCAGTATGAAGCCATAGTCTGACTTCACTTGCTAATTGCTCACCTCTCTGGCCAAATCACTTCCTGGTCTCTCAAAATACTCTATTTTGATTTGATTCAAAAGCCTTTGACGAGTCTAAAACTCATTGTATTCACATAAAGACATCAAATGTGGATGAACATTCTACAGTAAAGATGCAGGGCTGAGGTGAAGGAAGATTGGAGCTACGGAACATAGGTTCCCGAAGATATTGAGAGAGATGCTGGTGACCCCAGGATGAGAGCAGAAGGCCACTAACCACCCTGGACCTCTGCAGCGAGTCACGGCATCTGTTAACCAGCACGCCCTTCCCAGCAGTGCAATCTCCTCCTATGCTATACTTCAACATTAGTTAAGCACGATCACCATCACGATGCTCACATAATTGGTAAAACAGGGGTATAAAACTCTATTAATTTCAAGCTCCAGTAGAAACGTGGAACGACATTAGTATTTATCAAATGAAATAAGAAAGGTGGAAGGAATTATTACTCTCAAAAGCGTAAAGACAGCGCCATAAACAACATCGTGCACTTGATTTGGAAGAGTGAACTAAATTAGGTGATTTGTTTAAAAGCGGTCCCCGGACATCTCGTGTGACAGAATTTAACTTATTTTTTGATCTAAATCGCCAATCTGTATAATCTTGACTTATGTCAAGGTTAGAGTAAAGAAAATAAAATTATTCTTCCACAGATCAACTAAGTGTTTTCAGTCAGTATCTTCTTCTTTCTCAGTCTTGGTTTTTCCTAATGTCATTCATGCCCAAGGTGGGGGAAAGACTGCAGCAGAACACACAACTTCAAAAATCTTCTGGTCTTTACAAGTTTTTATTCCTGTTTTTTTTTTTTATCTTAATATCTAAAGTTCCTTTCTTTTTACTAAAGTACCTTATGCATATTAGCCTTGGAGATTTGACAAACAAATTAATAGACCAGGTAATTCACTATTGTAACGATAGCTACCTACTTCCCTCTGGACACGGCCCTTCGCTGGTCAGCATCTCCTCACAGGGCTCATCCTTCATAAGGCTTACCCTATAACATAACAGAGCAGAAATGATGCTGTCTTGAGTTCAACAATGTCCAAAACTATGGACCACTGTGAAGACTCAATGCCCCTATGTATGCAAATGCCAGGGTGGTGAGGTGGGAGTGGGTGGATAGGTGGAGGAGCTCCCTCATAGAAGCAGGGGGAGGGGATGGGATAGGGAGTTTGTGGAGGGGAAACCAGAAACCGGAAAGGGGGAGAACATTTGAAATGTAAATAAATAAAATATCCAATAAAAAATGAGTAAAAGGGATGAACCAAGGAAAGGGCTGAGCCACATTTTTTCAACTTTTGCAAAACCATTGATACATCCCACCAAATCTTTGCTCTCTGTATCTATATGCACACAGTCCCTTAAGATTAAAGAAAAATATAAAAATGAAATTATTTTATTTGTATTGATTTAAAAAGTCTATAAAATATTATTTAGTGAGAAGTACAAGGATATAATGTTAAAAAGCAATGGTAACAAGTAATTCCCTTCCTCTATAGATAACGAGAACTCCTGTAACACTTGTAAACATCTACTGTGGTAATTACTTTAGAATCATGCAATATATTAACACTGAAGAATACCATTAGAAAGAACATAATATCTTATTATAGCTTTAATCATCTTCTCCAGAAAGCTACATGGAATCTACTGCTACTTTAAAATTGTATCTTTAGTAGCACATTTTACGATAGCACGTTTTACAGAATGTAAGTGTCTAGATGGAAAAACTTTATTTAGTGTTTTAAGTACCTGCTTCAACATTCACCCCATTTGTAGATCCAATAAATTTAATACTTCTTTCATGCCGAGGACTAGGATAATCTTTTTGTTATTATTCATACACCATCTCTAGGTATTCCCATTTTTTTTCACCGCTGGTAAATTGCTTCACAAATGGAGTTGGAGAAGGATAGGTTGAATCCCAGTTCTTACAGAAGCGTTTGTGAAAACCTTTCCTCAAAGACGAAAAGAGGATGCTAGAGATGCCACCCAGACAGAAAAAGAATTTGTTTGACAAATGAGCAGCCACAGATTTGCTGTCAGTGCTACATGCAACAAGGAACAGTGGAGCATGCATGCTTGTAATTCCAGCACTGCAGGACAGAGGAAAGCAAGCAGAGCTTCGGCATCTAACACTACACTGCAAGTCCAAGACTCATTTGGATTACATGGGAAGGGTAATCCAACTCTACAATATTTTAGAGTTGTTTAGGTGTGCTGTCCATGAGACAGAGTAGAAGTTCTAGTACAAGATCTTCTGGAAGAGACAGCTTATTATAAAGGGTTTTGTCTTAGTCATTTGACCCTCACCCTAAATACTCTAGAAAGGGAAGCCAGAATGAGAACTATATTCCATCAGTTCTCAACCTTTGGGGCCAGAGGACCCTCATTAGAAAATGCAGAATTTCCATAACAATTCATTAAAGTATTAAATTATAGTTATGAAGTAGAAACAAAAAATAATTTTATTGTTGGAGTCACCACAAATGAGGAACTATAATAAACCATCTCAGCATTAGGAAGGTTGGGGACCACAAAAGATCCAGAAAAATCCAGATACATGCACCAGACCTAGTAGTGGCTACCAAACCTCTATGTATAAGCTTCCTCAGTTTTCTTCACTTCTACTAACACAGTGCCTCTGTTTCAGAAGTGTGCTCATGACTTCCAGTGTCAAACTGATACCTGATGCCAATTTGTTTTCACTATAACATATCCTCCCACCTCAAGCAACCCTGAGGCACAGGATTCAAAAGGATTCCTTCTCACTAAGAGAAAATGGAAATTCTTTAAATTTGAGATAGAAAAGACAACTGAATGAATATTTTTTAATATAAATAAAGGGGTAAATTAATCCAGTAGCTGTATTTTTTTTACCTAATGTTTGTCCCCCCAAACCACACAGAAAAAGCTGCATCTCAGTAGCTGAGCAATTAAATGATCTCTATTTTCAATGCTAATCTGAATACCTCCCATCTCCATCCCCATAATGTACATTATTATTGATTTGGCTCTTTGATCTTCCAGTGTGTTTCCTTAATCTCTTCCCAGAATCGTTCCTTATGGCTCCAAATCCTCCATCCTCCTCCACTGATCTTAATCTTCCTCTCTCCCCTCTCTCCCCTTTGCTGGTGGACATCTCACTCTATAGTCTCCCCAGCCATTGGGTGATCAGCATTTATTGACAAGGCGGTAATGAAGGGTAAGAATTGTTTACACATACTAGAGACAGGAGATTTTTGGTATAAACATTAAAATGTTGTATCCAGATTGAAATAAGATACGATGGCAGAGAAATCAGCCTTTGACTAACAAAAGGGTAAAATTTACAGAGTGTGCAAAAATATGATGCTTACATGAAATGATCAGCACACATAAATGTTTTGCTAGGAAAGCAATCATGGCTTCATAAGAAGCAGGTTAATCTTTTATTTTATAACAAATTCTATTGGATTATTGGTTGGGCATTAAGCAGTTAATGCAGTCATTACTACCTGAAAAATATTCCATGAGTGTATGTGGAAAAACTAAATGAACTGGACGATGTAAACTCATATTGCTTGAAAAATAAAAGTCTCTTTTTAAGTTCACAAACTATGTAAGACATTTTGATGCCCTGATGTATTACTGTTCTCAATGAAATTTTTGTTTTTAGCGTACACATCCAGACTTATATATAGTTCCACTTATAAGTATACCACAGATTATTAAAGGAGTCTCCAGTTCATTCTCCCTGAACAACAGATCTGAAAAAAATAACTTTTACCAAGTGTTACATACTTTGGATCTCTCATACAGAATTAGTCTCCCATCAGTCATTTGATTTGAGGTAAAGGACTCTCTGTAAAGACATAGTCTTTATGTACTAGATCTTTCCACTTTCTTTTATTCCATCAGTTACTCTTCCACCTTCTCTACCTTCCCTTCTTCCCCTTATCACTAAGAGAGAATGGCAGTAGTCCAGGGCACACAGCATCATATTCTTAAGTCTGCTCACAAAAGAAAGAAAAATACTTCTCTTTCTCCTTTCACTTCCTCTATCATTTTACCCAAATTAATAATTTGCAATTTTAGAAAATTTGTTTTTCTTAGTATCTCCTAAGTTCCTTGTCTTCTTTGATCTTGTGAGTATATATGTAATGATCTATGGTTCTTTAGAGACTTTAGATATTTGTGTTTCACACCCCTGTGTTTCCTTGTATCACTGTGTACAGTTCCTACAGTGTTTCTTTGTATCATGGCATAAGAGTCCTGCAGTGTTTCATTGTATCCTTGTGTACAACTCCTGCAGTATTTCACTGTGTTCTTGTGTAACTGTTTCATTGTATCCTTGTGTACATCTTCTGCAGTGTTTCATTGTGTCATTGTGTACAGCTACTACACAGTTTCATTGTATCATTGTGTACAGCTCCTGCAGTGTCTCATATCATTGCATGGAGCTCCTGCAGTGTTTCATTGTATCATTGTGTATGGCTCCTGCAGTGTTTCATTGTATCCTTGTGTACAGCTCTTGTAGCTTTTCATTATATCATTGCATGGAGCTCCTGCAGTGTTTCATTGTATCATTGTGTACAGTTCCTGCAGTGTTTCAGTGTGTCACTGTGTACAGCTCCTACAGTTTGGTGGACTCTCTTCTCCTCCACCTTGCAAGGTATCTTTGCCTCAACAGAGTTGCATAAATATTCAAAGAAAAACTTTCTCTCCTTTATTCCATTTCATTTGTATAACAGTGAGTTCTTCCTACTTACCTGCTTTATTTTTATAGCTAGCTTTTCATCAATTTTTTCTTTACTTATTTTACTTTCTTTCTTTCTTTCTTTTGATTTTTGTTTTTGTTTGTTTTCAGAAATGAAGCTCCTTTTCCATGGAGCACCAATTGAAACTATTCCCGAGAGTAGAGTTCTACAAAGCCTATTTGGTCTTAAAATTCACACTCCTTTATAATTTCCAAATAGTTGTCAAATCTATAACATTCCCTTATAAATGAAGTTTCAAAAATAAATTAGACATAGAATTATTCATTTCAATAGTTGAAGAAATTTAGTACTTATTTATCAGTAATTTTATTTTTCATATCTTTTAAAATGGAATTATTGAATCAAGAAAACCTTAGAAGATAAAGGTGCTTCTCACTATGCCTGAGGATCTGAGGGAGGAGGAAAGAACTGGGTATATAAGCTGTCATTTCTGTCTTCCACAGAAGGGCAGTGGCTCATCTATGCTCACGACACATACATGCACACACACACACACACACACACACACACTAAAATGTTTTAAATTGTACTCATTTCTATTTTTTACCATTTTTATTACTTTCCTTTACAGGCAAGAGTAGAACTAATTATGAATATTTCATGAATATCTAAAGTAGCATAGTTTATTAAAAGTATAAATTCTTAGACATAGATTTTATGCTTATTAATGCCAGCCAAATAATTCCTCAATGTCTTCAATTACTTTTTTATTGGATTTGTTTAAATTTAATAAATATTCTTTTGCATGATTACTACCCAGTTAGATAAACACAGATGTCACACAGACTGTTAGGCATGCAGATACTGAGGAATACCCAATTAAACTCACCACTGTTTGGTCTCCCATCCATTTCCTGCTTCTTGAAGTTTCTGAGCTGATATATTACATTGTTGAGGGTTTTTTTTAAAGCAATTGGTTCTCTTAGAAATACAGATGATATATTGTCTCAATCATTGAGTACTCAGAATACGCTAGATTGTTCTTTTAAATCCTTAAGGTTCTTGAATTTTACCAAGACTTACTAAGGCATGTGTCTGAGTTCTTCAACTGTACCTACTACACATAAGAATTTTAAGCCCGTATATAGTTTCACTTCCATCCTCCCTTGCTTTTGTGTAAGTCGCATCACTCACATGTGAAATGCCCTGAAGCTACTTTTCAGCTTCTTTCTTCTCCATTTTCAGCCCTTTACCTTTGTTTAAGTGTTGCTTCTTCTCTTGGATTGTCCTAGCAATCTTACAGGAATTTTATGCATTTGCAAACTAAATGACTCTCGTTTCTTTCTGTTCATTTTGCAATCGTCTATTAACTATATTGTTTACTTTTTCAATGAATTTCAGGGAGATATTTTGGAAGATGTTTTGGTTCGGAGTACTCTTGCATTAAATCAGTATGTAACAACAGAGGGCATGCTCAAACAGAGGTGTCCCTACAATTCCATTGTCCCTTGGTTCTAGTTGTCTGTCACTTTGAGAATTTATAACCAGTCTATGCACCGAATCTTCTCTGCAAATGACCACTCCATGCTTTACCTGCTCTGGGACTTGGTCTAGAGAAAGAGGTTCAATGCCAGAATGGTGGGAAAGACAGGGCATCCTGGCCATGCAAATTTTCCTTTGATATTATTCAAATCAGACTCTTCTCTAGGGGTCTGAATTTCCTTTTCTGTTTTCCTTATTCATAACCAGTAACAGAGAAGAGAAGTGGTCAAGTAATTTAACAAAGCTCTCAGGTGATACACGAGAACCATATTCTTTTCTCTTTTCTCTTTTTTTCAAAATTACTCCCTTTTCCTCTACAAAATCCATTGGGGGGGGGCTTATTCAAGGTGTCCAGTACAATAAACATGCTCTCTGTACTTAGACTGCACAGTTACCATTACCTCTTTAACTACAAAGGTAATATTGGTGACCTTTGGCTTAGAATAGGTGGATTTGGATATGAAAAGGGGGAAGGGGAAGACAAGCAAGAGAGACAAAGTTATACACTTTGGAAGAAGGGGAAACTTAGCCATAGAAAGAAGATAATCACCGTGATGTCTTCCTTAAGGGTTAGCTCAGTATATTAACAAGTTATTAGAACTCAGGGTGACAGTGGAGAAGTCCAACTCCTGTTGCTGAAGTATGTGCTGGAGATGGGGCCAAATGGGAAGGGGTGGTACAGTATGGGCAAGATGATTCTGCTAACCTTACTTCACTCCTGCATGAGAAAGAGCATAGCAGTCAAAGGCAGAACCCAGCCATTCCAAGTAATCTCTGATTATTTTCCCCATTCCAGGTGTGCCTAGTTGCACCCTGCCAACTCTGAGTTCTGTCTAAAGGCAGGCAAGTTTTTCAGGACAGATACACTGCTTATGCACAGTCTTGCCTTAGTCTTAACTTAAATATTTTTCCTCATATTTCTATGTTCACTATATCAATTCACACTTAAATACTTTTATAAATGTTCTAAAAAGAATAAATCATAAAGGGATCAACATCCTAAATCAAAACATCTATACAGCTGTGTGTATGCATGTATGAGTGTATATATATATATATATATATATATATACACATATATATATATATATGTATATATATATATATCCTAATCTATAAAAATACATAAAAGGCTGATGTAGTAATGTCATTGTTAGTGGTTCAATTTGATTTCTATTTGGTGACTGCTAGTTCTGTGAAGATGGTAGAGAAAATATATTCATCTTTACAAAAAACTGCTATTAGACCAACTACACTTCTGATTGTTTTCCTCAAACTTCACTTTCTAATACACTAAATAAGCATAATAATGATGCACAAAATAATAAATGATAGAAGTTTAATAAACTGACTATCACCAGCATAGTGAAATACCACTCTCTAAGCAAAATGCATGTCACAAAGATATTTAGTTGGGCAGTAAACTTTTAGGTATGTAAAAATCATAGGTGTGGCACCACAAGACATTCTCAGTTGACCTTACTGTCAAGCAGGCTGTCCCTTCTGACAGGAAGATAATTGTCAGTAGCTCTAAGAATTCACTCTTAGGAGAAGGGGGATAGAGGGCTTGTGGATGGGAAGCTGGGAACGAGAATAATATCTGAAATGTAAATAAATAAAATAACTAATTAAAGAAAAGAAAACTCTCCAAAAATCTGGGAAATCTAAATGAAATATACAATTTTTTCTTGCTAGATTCCACTTATCAAATTTAAATCACAATCAGGTAAACAGTCCTAAAACTCCTAAAGAAATAGAAGCAGTCATCAAAAGTTTCTTAACCAAAAAGCCCAGAGTCAGATGGTTTCTATCAAACTTTCAAGGAAGAACTAATACCCACACTTCTCAAACTATTCCACAAAAAAGAAGGAATATTGCCAAACTCATTCTATGAGACCACTGTCACCCTGCCGCATAAACCACACAAACACTCAACAAAGAAAGTTTCAGACCAATTTTCCTTATGAACGTTGATAAAAAAATATACAATAAATTGTAGCGAGCCAGAATGTTCCGCCATTACAAGATGGTGCTGGTTTCCGCCACTAATCCTGGTAAACAACTTGGCACATGCATATTAATGAGCATAATGACTCAGCTATTTCTTGCCGGCCATATGCTAATGAGGTGATTCCTCCTGTAGCCTATCCTGAGGCAAGAGTTAGGCACAGAGCCCTAGGCAGCAACTGCTCAAGTATATAAGGCAGCTCATTCCTTGCCTCGGGGTCCCCCATTTTTCTCATCATAAAAGAGTTCCTGAATAAAGTGCTGTCAAGAAGGATCCTCAGTGTTGCCTAGTTTCTTGCTGGACAAGTGCGGTTTTATCAACAAATTATTTGCATTTAGAATTCAAGAACACATCAAAGATATCATCAACCATGATCAAGTAGGTTTCATCACAGGGATGCAGGGGTAGTTCAATATATGAAAATTCATCAGGGCTCCTTCCAACTTCTGGCTATTATAAACAAGGCTGCTATGAACATTGTGGAGCATGTGTCTTTATTGTATGCAGGGGAATCCTCTGGGTATATGCCCAGGAGTGGTATGCTAGGGTCCTCTGGCAGTGACATGCCCAATTTTCTGAGGAACTGCCAAACTGATTTCCAGAGAGGTTTTACCATTTTGCAATCCCACCAACAGTAGAGGAGTGTTACTCTTTCTCCACATCCTCGCCAGCACCTGTTGTCTCTTGAGTTTTTAATCTTAGCCATTCTGACTGGTGTGAAGTGGAATCTCAGGGTTGTTTTGATTTGCATTTCCCTGATAACTAATGATGTTGAGCATCTCTTAAGGTGTTTCTCGGCCATTTGAATTTCTTCTGGTGAAAATTCTTTGTTTAGCTCTGTACTGCATTTTTTAATAGGGTTATTTGGTTCTTTAGGGTCTAACTTCTTGAGTTCTTTGTATATATTGGATATTAACCCTCTGTTGGATGTGGGGTTGGTGAAGATCTTTTCTCAATTTGATGGTTGCCATTTTGTCCTTCTGACAGTGTCCTTTGCCTTACAGAAACTTTGTAATTTTATGAGGTCCCCATTTGTCAATTCTTGATCTTAGAGCATAAGCTATTGGTGTTCTGTTCAGGAACTTTCCTCCTGTGCCCATGTCCTCCAGGGTCTTCCCAAGTTTCTTTTCTAATAGTTTCAGTGTGTCTGGTTTTATGTGGAGGTCCTTGATCCACTTGGAGTTGATCTTAGTACAAGGAGATAAGAATGGGTCGGTTTGCATTCTTCTGCATGTTGACCTCCAGTTGAACCAGCACCATTTGTTGAAAAGGCTATCTTTTTTCCACTGGATGGTTGTGGCTCCTTTATCAAAGATCAAGTGACCATAAGTCTGTGGGTTCATTTCTGGGTCTTCAATCCTATCAATGTAATCTACCATATATACAGACTGAAAAGGGTAAAAAACACATGATCATTTCATTAGATGCTGAAAAAGCCTTTGACAAAATCCAACAGCCCTTCATGTTAAAAATTTTCTAGACTTCAAGGATACAAGGAGCATACATAAACACAAACCTAAACCTAAGGCAGTTTACAACAAGCCAATAGCCAATATCAAATTGAATGGAGAGAAACTAAGTGTGATTCCACTAAAATTGGGAACAAGATGAAGCTAGCACTTTTTCCATATCTCTTCAATATAGTTCTTGAATTCCTAGCTAGAAAAATAAGACAACTAAAGGAGATCAAAGGGATAAAATTGGAAAGGATGGAGTCAAAGTATCACTATTCATGGATGATATGATAGTACATATAACTGACCCCAGAGAACCTCTACAGCTGATAAACACCTTCAGCAAAGTGAATAGATACAAAATTAACTCAAAGAAATGAGTAGTACTCCTTTAAGCAAATGATAAATAGGGCAAGAAAGAAGTTATGGAAATAATGCCTTTCACCATAGCCACAAATAATATAAAATATTTTGGTGTATCTATAACCAAGGAAGTGAAACATGTTTATGACAAGAACTTCAAGTTGCTGAGGAGATAAATTTAAAAAGGTATCAGAAGATGTAAAGATCTCCTATGCACATAGATCAGCAGGATTAACATCATGAAAATAGCCATTTTAATAAAACCAGTCAATAGATTAAATGTGATTCCAATTAAAAACTCCAAAGCAATTTTTTACAAACCTTGAAAGAATAATTCTCAACTTCATATAGAAAAACACAATGAAACAAACAAAACAAAACAAAACAGAACAAAACAAAACAAAACAGGAAACCTAATATAATCCTGGACAATAAAAGAACTTCTAGAGGTATCTAGAATACCTGACTACAATACCTGACTTCAAGCTGTACTATAGGAGCAATAGCAACAAAAACTGTATAATATTAGTATAGAAACAGGCAGATTGACCAATGTAACCAAATTGGAGAACCAGAAATAAACTCATACTCCTATGGAAACTTGATTTTTGACAAAGAACCCAAAACCATACAATGGAAAAATGGAGAGCATCTTCAATAAATGGTGCTAGTCTAACTAGAAGTCTGCATGTAGAAGAATGCAAATACATCTCTATTTATCACCCTGTACAAAACACAAGACCAAGTGTATCAAATACTTTAAAGTAAAACTAAATAACTAAATCAAATAGAACAGAATGTTTGGAATGGCCGTGAATGCATTGATACAGAAGACAACTTCCTGAACTGAAAAACCCATAGCTCAAGCACTAAGATCAACAGTTAATAAATGGGCCTCGTGAAACTGAAAAGCTTCTGTAAGGCAAAGAACACTGCCAATAGGACAAAATGGTACCTTACAGATTGGGAAAAGATTTTCACCAGCCTCTGACAGAAGGCTCATACCCAAAACGTATAAATAACTCAAGAAATTATACACCAACTACCAAACTAATCCAATTAAAAATGATGTACATAGCTAAACATAGAAATGCTAATGGTCTAAAACACTCCAAGAATTGTATATCATTAGTCGCCAGGGAAAAACAAACCAAAATGACCATGAAATTCCACCTTACACCTTTCAGAATGGCTAAGATCAAAAACTCAAGGGACAGCATATGCTAGCGGGGATGTGGACCAAGAGGAACACTCCTCCATTGCCTTGGTAATGCAAACTTGTACAAATATTCTGGATTTGTCAATTTTTCTGAAAATTGGGAATAGTTCTACCTTAAGAGCCATCTGTACCATTTTTGATCATATATGCAAAGTATCCTTTACCATCTGACAAGGACACTTGTTCAACCATGTTCATAACAGCTTAATTTGTTATAGGAGAAGCTAGAACCAACCTAGATGTCCATCAACTGAAGAATGGATAAAGAAAATGTGGTTTATGTATATAATGGAATACTACTCTGTTATTATAAACAAGGACATCATAAAATTGGCAGGTAAATGGATGGAACTAGAAAATACCATCCTGATAAGGTAATCCAGACCCAAAAGGACATACATTGTATGTTACGACTTTCAAGTGGATACTAGTCATAAAGTATAGGATATCACACTACAATCCACAGACCCAAAGAGACAAAATAACAAGGAGGATCCATAAGAGAATGCTTGTATCTTTCTCAGAAGGGGGAATTAAATTGATATTAGAAATGAATATAGGGATAGAACTGGGTAGGAGAGGGGATGAGGAGGGGGGAACACAGCAGCGCATTCAGTATAGGGACAGCAAGGGAGGAATAGGAAATCTGCAGTGGGCAGGGGTGCATCTCTATGTTGGGCCAGAGACCTGGCATGGTGAAGACCCAAAGATTTTGTAGGGGTGACTCTAGCAGAGACAACTAGCAGTGAGTAATATAAAACCTGAAGTGGCCACCACCTTTAGTCTCAGTGGAAGGACAAGGAAAGCAACCCACCTCAAAGCCTTTGACCCAAAAAATGTATCCTGTCTACAAAATGTGCAGGGACAAAGATGGAGCAGACATGGAGGTAATGGCCAACCAATGACTAGCCCAAATCAAGACCCATCCCATGGACAAGAACCCATCCCTGACACAAATAATACTGTGTTATGCTTGCAGACAGGAGCCTAGCATAACTCTCTTCTGAGACTTCACCCAGTCGCCAATGGAAACAGATGTAGAGCCCACAGGTAAACAAAAATGGAGCCCTGCAATCTTCTAGAAGAGTTGGGGGAAGGAATGAGGGACCCAAAAAGGATAGGGATATGCATGAAGACCAACAGAGTCTTCATGTCTAACCTGGACACTTGGGGGTTCCCAGAGACTGAACCACCAACCAGCAAGTGGGCATGAGTTGAATCTAGCCCATCAAATCCTGCACATATGTAACCAAGGTGCAGCTTGGTCATCATGGAGGTCTCCCCAGCAACTGGAGTGGGGGGTTGTCCCTCACTGTGTTGCCTGTCTGTGCACCCCATTCCCCTAACAGTTCAGCCTTGTCTGGCCTCAATGGGAGAGGATGTGCCTAGTCCTGCAGTGACTTGATGTGCCAGAGTGGGTTGATATGGGGTTGGTGGTCGAGGACTTCCCCCTGGTCAGGGGAGAAGGGAAGCAGGTAGTGTGGGGAGGAGCTTTATGAGGTGGGGATTGGGAAGGAGGGGGGTGATATTTGTATGTAACGTAAATAAATAAAGATTTTTTTTAAAAAAAGCTATAAGATGAAGTTTGGATTGATATCCATGGGAGCCCTCCCCTTCTCTGAGGAGAAAGGGGGGATGGGATGGAGAGAGACAAGAATGAGAACTGAGAGAAGAGACTGGAGGCTTCCCAGGAACAGGTTGTACAGTAAATAGGTTAATGAATGAAAAAACAAAGGTTCTTTCTTCACAATTTTGCCACAACAAAAGATTATGACAAAAGGTCTCTTGTAGTTGCTACAGAAATACAGGACAAAGGTCTTTGGGTCTGTGAATATCTGTGCATGATACTTTAGTCTCATACCAAAGAGTAGCCCACAGATTCATCAGAAATATTAATATTTTAATATTAAAAGTTTCAAGAACATATTTTTTATTCTTAGGCAATTTATGACACTATTCTTGGATCTCATAGAGCAAAACAATGCCAAATTGTGCAAAGGAATAGACAGGCATGAGGATGATGCAGATTTAAGGCTACTCCAATTCCTGAGCCTTTTCATCAGAATCATCTCAAAGTAACTCTAAATATAAGTTACAGAACAGGTTTGCTCTCAGAAAAGACCCAGAAGATAAGGAAAAGTCTATAGGGTTTGATGTTCAATACAGGCAGAGAAACATCAATAAAGATGTGCTGTTTCGTAGGAGAGAAGAATTATGAGGACCTAAGTCAATATTCTTGTGGGGGGAGATGGCACTGCAGAGAAATAAATCTGAGATCACTAGACAGAGGCCAAGCAGAAGGATCTTCATGTGATACGAGCTACTAGGAAATGAAGCACAGACTTTACAGGTGACCAAGGAGAAAATAGCTCTCACTCTATAAAAACACCTGTTGAAGGATAGGATTCTACACAATAATGATCAAACTTAAACAAGACTGTATAGTGTTATCCATTTAATAAGATTACCCTGACCTTAATATGAAGCCCTAAGATGACTCCATATTTACAGATAGAATAAAACCTCAGACTCAGTGCTATCATATTTACTATACTTCTCTGCATGAGATTATTGGAGGATGGCTTTAAAAAAGAGGTGATTTGACAGTGGTTCATGTATGTCTAGGCTCCAAAAGCAGCAGTAACAGCACAGGAAAAAAATCAGTGAGTCACTGTCTACAGGCACAAGCTTCCTCAGTTTTCTATCTTTTTTTATTCAATATATTCTTTATTTACATTTCAAATGATTTCTCCTTTCCTGGATCCCCTCCTCCTTGAAAGTCCCATAAGCACTCTTCCCTCCCTCTGTTCCCTAATCAACCCCCTCCCACTTTTCTATCCTGATATTCTCCCTGCACTGCTGCATTGAGCCTTCCCAGGACCAGGGGCCACTCCTTCCTTCTTCTTGGGCATCATTTTATATCTGACCTTTAGTTAATTCTTCCAACAACATCATTCAAGACATTAACTCAATGATACAGTTGAGACCTCTGTAAAAGTAAGCCTTATAAGGTCCAATTGCAGATTTGGAGGCCATATATGCAAACTGTACAAATCTGAACTGTACACATTTGTAATTATATTGGTGTGCATGTATAAATGCATACTACTGTGCATAAGGCAGATAGAAAAGCAATGTACAGTGTATCCGCCCATGTTTCGTGTTCTCCTGCAGACAAAACTCAGAGCAGAAGTCCATGGCCATTCCATGCATTCACTGAAGATAGGGGCCTCATTCTCTCCATGCTACAACTGAGACAGGTTTGTGTGTCCCATTGCAGGTGCTAAGCTTTTCTCCTATTAAATTGTGGTGTTAATCACTGCAGGTCTGAATGATTCATTGAGGAAAAAAGAAAGATACTTTCACAAAGAACTATGGACCAATTAAAGCCTTTTTCTGGCAATGGAATGTAAATATAAAGAGTGATTCTAATACAGTTTGGAAAACCTAAGAACATCTTCTCACTTTAGTAGCAGAAGTCAATAGTAAATGTGGAGGAACAGATATATTATTGTAGTTTGTATTATTTGTATAGAGATCAAGGGTTCAAATGATCCCTGTATTAAACTGGAGAATGTTGATATATTGGGCATATTTTCAAATGGATTATGATTCTTTTGTGTTAAAATGTAGTTAACATGGTGAAAGAAATTAACCTTTCATAAATTAATTTTTTGAAATGTTAAACAGTTGCTTTCCTTTTTTCAAAATGTCATAAGGCCATAATAAATTTCCTCTTGTATCAAATTATCTATACTATTCCTAGAATTTTTTTGACACAAGATTTTGTTGAACTAAGTTAATTTTCTCCTCTTCTTAATATTTATCTCATCTTACAAAAAGTAGCTAAAACTCTGTCAGAAAAAAAACCTCTTATTTCTATAATACCAAAAATAGTAGTACAAATCAATTATTCTTTAGTTTTCTACTTGCAAATACTTTACTATATGCGTAATAAGTACTTTGAGCTCTTTCATTTAAAATGATACCCCTGCAAGTTAGAACCATATTCTTATTTCAAAGAGGAAACTGAGGGTCCTGCAGCTTCAATGCCAATATAGAATAGCTGACAACATTAGAGCAAGGCTTGACTTAACAAGTCAACAGTGAAGCACGAAAACAGTGTCAGCTAATGAAGAGAATGTTATTGAGGTGTAGATGGGAAAATGGTTGAGGTCTGAGGATCCAACACCTCAATCCAGGAACAACTGGCTAGCTAACACTCACTTTAATTGTATATGCCTCCTCTGAGAGCATCACAAATGCGCATTTGGATTTGTATGAATAGACTAAGATGGATGATAGTGGAAACTGAGTTGACACTGTCAAAGCAGGCCTGCAATCCCACTGAACATTAATTATGTAATACCAATATGGATGATAGGATTCCATCATCCTATCAGTCTTAGATGTCCAAAATTCAATAGGAATCAGTTGTACAGAGAGTTGTCCCCTAGGTATATACACATAGGTATGGATTAGGGAATATGAACTTCCAAAAGTACTCGTGTGGTACACACTCCCTTACTCACGATCATCTAAGGCTCCATGGCCCAAATCCTTGCCCTCCATGTCTCTCCTGCAGAATCTCCCAGCTTTATAAACTAGTTGCTAATCTCTACATTTAAAATCATTTAATTATGCAACTTTTTTTAGGTTCACTCAGTTGATGGAGTTTAATGTCTCTACTGTTCTGAAACATCTTACACAGGATGAACTATATATAGGCTGAGAGCCCATGTTTGGCCTCATGAGTATTGAAAGGATGGGTATTACAAGCTAAAAATCTCCCGTGCCTAAGTCTTAAATGACCCCAAACAGCAGAAGTTTAGCCCGCTCTTTGTTAGCCCAGGAATACACAGGTCACACCCACCTCCAGGGTCCAGCTGTGAGCCACAGGCCTGGGAAGGTCCCTGGCGTCCTTTCCCATCTCACCTCAGCAGAGCAGCTGAGGCAAGGGCGAGTGCAGCTGGGCTGGCAGGATCACTGAGCGGGCTGTGGAGCTCATGCCTGGCAGGTGCTCAGGTCCCTAAGCACCTACTACTAGTTCGGGGGCCTTTGAATATATAATCCTGGCTCCATAACAGGAAATACATATGTGACCCTGGCCCCATAACAGGAAATGCATAACAGGAAATACGTATGTGACCCTGGCCCCATAACAGGAAATGTGTACATGGCGGCCACGTAAGCGGAAATGAGCTAACTAGTTTCTATCTGGCTTCTATAGGAAACTGATTGGTTCTCAGAGCGTGGGCTTGGATAATTTAAACTGATTGGTTTAGAAGCTATGGAGTGGTACAAATCCATTGGCTCACATTGCATGGGCTCTCGATGCTAAGGGATGATTGGTTTTTGTTAGGCGGGTTCTGTTGTAAGCTTATAAAAGCTGTCCTGATTCTGCACTCGTGGTTCACAATCCTCCACCCTGTGTGGGTGTATGGCTGTGATCCCCAGAGCCTCTGGAATAAAAATCCTCTTGCTGTTGCATCAAGACCATTTCTCGCAAGTGATCTGGGGTGTCGCCTTCTGAGGCGTGGGGTTCTGGGGACATACCTGTTTTTCTTTCGGGTCTTACAATGTATGGACTGTAAATTAAGAATGTGATTTTGCCATTAGAAACAATGAATTCATGAAATTCTTAGAGAAATGGATGGAGTTGGAGAACATCATTCTAAGTGAGATAACCCAGTCTCAAAAGAATACCCATGGTATGCAGTCACTGATAAGTGGATATTAGCCTAGAATCGTGGGACACCAAAGACACAATTCACATACCAAATGATGTCTGACAAGAAGAAAGGAATGGACACTAATGCTGGAAAGTATCAAAGCATTAGTGTAGGGGAATACCAGAACAGGGAAGTGGGAAGGGGTGGATGAGGGAGCAGGGGGAGGGAAAAGGGCATGTGGGATCTTAGGGGGGGTGGGGAAACAATAAAAAAAGGGAAATGAAATGTAAATATAGAATATATCCAATAGAAAAAAAAGAAAAATTATCATACACAGCATTATATAGAGATCATTTATTCTGATATATTAAAACATTTATTATAAATGAAAAAAAGAATGTAATTTTGCTTTTCTCAATAATTGAGCTTGGAGAAAGAATACAGAGGAATATTTTTGTGAGCTGAAGTGTGTGAAATTCAAACTTCAGTGTGAAGCACAGTGTCAACCAGTCCTGGCCATTGTCTGCTGATGTTTCTTCACTGACAAGGCACCGTGATGAAGTTGTAAGAGGCTTTATATGGATGACAATGTTTAACGTATTTATTAGATTGCTACCTACAGAAGCAATTTCCAGACTGATCCATGATTGAAATCTGGGTCTATAATACAGATTCTATGCTGACAAGACTTTTCCTGACTGCTTATGTCTTTGTTGCTAGCACCTAGAAGGGTGTTTAGATGAATAAACTGAAGAAGACAAGAAAGTAATGAAGAAACTGTTAACAAGAAATGCACATATGAAGAATTGCACATCAAAGGGTCTTTAGTTAAGTGTTTTAGAAACATCTTTGGTTTCTAAATAAGGTAGATTGCACCTGACTTTACCTTTGTTTCAACCAACTTCTAGACTAAACTCTCTACTATTGTCTAATATCTACCATGCAATACCTGTTCTTGATACATTTTCTTTCTTAATAACCTTTGGAATGCCAATGGTTCCTTTAATTCCATACTCCAGGGAAGACTTCATGATCAGGAGTGGTTAGTCAACAGAATCAGGACCCATGGTGTCTTGTATTGTTTTGTTCTGAGTGCTTTTGGTTTGTTTTTGTTTGTTTGTTTGTTTGTTTGTTTTTAAGAGAAAGGAAGAACATGAAGTTGGAAAGAGTAGAATCTGGAAGAAGTTAGAGAAGAATAACGTTATAAAAATGTATTTATGAAGTTTTCAAAAAATAATAACATTACAAATTATGTACTCATAAAATCCAAAATTCAACAACAGCTTCTGCACATAGTATTCCCCAGCTTATGTTACACGAACGAACTGATTCCTCCTCTTAACAATCTCATGTATCCTCAATAAGACAACCATTCAACAGACTATAATTAATTTTAAGGGCTTTGCTCCTTAACATAATTATGAGTCTTTCAGAAAGCAAAGTAGGATGATATGTAATTGATTACCTTTCTTGACTGAGACACATTATAGTTTTTCAATAACTGTTGGTAACCAGAGAGGTACATAACAAGTAAACTGGAAATAGATTTCAGTGGCAGAGCATGGTTAGCATGTGCAGAACCTTAGATCCTGCTTTATGAGTGAGAAAAAATACGTAAAATAACACAGGATATCCAGTAAATACTGCAAAGGGCTGAGCACTAGAATATTCAGTTGAGTCACATGACTATATGTAAAAAAAAAAAATAAAATTCCTTACCAAATTAAACATTTAGGTTTTAAAAAAAGGTACCATTCCAATAACAATAAATATGTATCTGGGCATATACCCAGAAGATTCCCCAGCATGTAATAGGGATACATGCTCCACTATGTTCATAGCAGCCTTATTTATAATAAATAGAAGCTGGAAAGAACCCATATGTACCTCAACAGTTGGATACAAAAAACAAGTGGTATATATACACAATGGAGTACTATTCAGCCATTAGAAGCAATGAATTCATGAAATTCTTAGACAAATGGATGGAGTTGGAGAACATCATACTAAGTGAGGTAACACAGTCTCAAAAGAATACCCATGGTATGCATTCAATGATAAATGGATATTAGCCTAGAATCTTGGAACATCAAAGACACAATCCACATACCAAATGATGTCCGAGAAGAAGGAAGGAGTGGACCCTGGATCTGGAAAGGCCAATGCATCAGTGTAGGAGAATACCAGAACAGGGAACTGGGAAAGGGAGGATGGGGGACAGAGGGAGGGAGAAGGGCATATGGGACCTTTGGGGGTCGGGGAACCAGGAAAAGGGAAATGAAATGCAAATAAATAATATATCCAATAAAAAAGTCACTAAAACCATAATATCTATTTAAGTACGATGTGAGTGTGTGAATAAAAATACATGTATACATTAAACAAATAAAATTTTACATCCTAGGCTGACACTTGTCCTCCACGGACTCTAAGAACAAGCATGAGAAATGTCCTTTCAAGTTGCTGGTCAAAATCATTCAACAGACTCCCAAAATATCATAGGCTATTGTCGTTATCCTTGGTTATCTGCCCGAGGGTGCAGGTAAATTCCTATTCACTTTGAATATAGAGCCTGGATGATCCAAGTTGTATCTGACCTGAAAATTTACTCCATGATAATTAGTTTTCATAGTAAATGAAGCAGAGATGCAAGTTTCTAAGAGAGATGGAAGCAATTAATACCCATCTACCTATGGTGTCTATGAACAACGAGGACCATGACTCCCTCTCCTTTGGGTAGGGAGCATCCATACCTTGGCTAATGAACATCTCCTTAATTGAGGTTAAGGCAAATTCAATTATAGAGAAATCATACCTGGTACTGAAAATTTATAACCTCCCATGACTAGTGAGATCATGGATTACAGAGGAGAATCTACCACTGCTGTTTCACTAAACCAGCACAATTCCTATGTTCTAAATATTTATCCTTACACCATGGATAAGTATAACCCTCACGATTCAACAATGAAATTATCCTTAGGTGTAAGAAGAAAACCGCCTAATTAGGATGTGAAGAACCACTGTGGGCTCTACCCCCAAATGATCCATTTACAACAGAACTCTTGTACCTGCAGCTGCAGCTCAAAGGACATTGCAACAAAAACACCTAAGGTAGTCAAAATTAAAACTATGACAATGATAATGTCTTAAATTTATGAGACCTTCATAAAATGTGAATTACAATTAAAGTTAAAATTAAAACCAATTAACTCTATGATTTATAATTTTTAGCACTGTAAGTACAGTTTTATACCCAAGATTTGAAGAACCTGTTGAGCTTAGGTGCTTTGAAATTATAGTAAGATCAAAAAACAGTTAAACTATTACATTTAGTGAGGAAAATTACAAGGCATAAAATTCCTTAATGAATACAGGATAGCAAAACAACCAGGTAGACAGACCAGAATAGGAACTGAATTGCCCTTCCTAATGACATCATCTGCATTCAGTGGTGTTATTTTTAATCCTGGGCTTTTGGAGGCTTTCTAATTGTTTATCAGCTCTGGAGATTCCTTAGTAGAAAGCCTTGGAAGGCATCCTATATTTCCTGTCTCTAAGCCTAATAGCTACTATTTCCAGAGTCATCCTACCTAGGCTTGATTTATTTAGCTTGAAAAAAGATACCTTAAAATAATTTGCCAGAGCAAGCCAATGAAAGAATTTATGCTGAATGTACTCAGGTTCATAATAACTTAACAATAAACAGATAAAATCCATTAAAAATTAAGCTGTTTTTCAGAAGGCTTAAGTACTATCCTCTGAGACAACCTAAGCCCTTTTACAGTTTTTAATAAATATTATACCTTGATTTTTATTAATTATTTTATTTATTTTCACCCCTCCAGGTGACCCTTGCAGAATGAGGCAGAGAGGATGGAGGACCCTGAGAGAACAAGACCCTCAGGTCAACATTATCAAAGCTCAGATGAACTTAGGTAGCATACACAGGAGCTGCAGAGGTCCACACTTGGTCCCCTGCATATATATTATGGCTTCCAGTTTAGTGTTTTAAATGGGTATGTGAGCTAATAGATCTCTGTTTCTTGTGCCTTCTTTTGGGTTGATAAATGCCATAGTTTTTTCTTTTTTTTCTCTCTCACCAGTACTAGACAATATCTAACTTTGTTTTGGTGATATTTCTTTTTTAATGATGAGATATAAGGAAAGGGAACACACTAAAATTAGAGAAAAACAAAACCAACCAAACAACCCAAAAGAAGGCACAAGAAACAGAGATCTATTAGCTCACATACCCATTTAAAACACTAAACTGGAAGCCATAATATATATGCAGGGGACCTAGTGTGGACCTGTGCAGCTCCAGTGTATGCTGCCTAAGTCTCTGAGTTCATCTGAGCTTGGTAATGTTGGCCTGAGGGCCTTGTTCTCTCAGGGTCCTCCATCCTCTCTGCCTCATTCTTTCTGCTTCCTCTTCTCTATAGTTCCCTGAACCCAGAGGGGAGAAATTTGATGGAAATAAATTTGAAGGAAACAAATCCAAGTTCTCCCTTTCTGGGTAATATCTGGCTGTGTGTCTCTGGATTAGTTACCATGTGCTACAGGAAGAAGCCTCTCTGATGAAGGCTGAGCAAGGCATTGATGTTTGATGAGCACAGATAAAGTGTCATCAGGACATTTTATTGCTACTTTAAATTTTTTATTATACATTTTCTTTATTTACATTTCAAATGTAATCCCTTTTCCTCATTTCCTCTCTGAAAACTCCCCTTCAAATCTCTCCCTACCCCTGTTCACCAACCTTCCCACTACTGCTTCCCTAACCTGGCACTCCCCTACACTGGGGTATTGAGCCTTCATAGGACTTCAAGCTATACTACAGCAATAGTGATAAAAATTGCATGGTAATGGTACAGTGAGAGTCAGGTAGATCAACCAATGGAATAGAATTGAAGACACAGAAATGAACCCACACACCTGTGGTCACTTGATCTTTCACAAATGAGCTAAAACCATCCAGTGGAAAAACGACAGCATTTTCAACAAATGATGCTAGTTCAACTGGCAGTTGGCAGAATGAAAATCTATCCATTCTTATCTCCCTGTACAAAGATCAAGTCCATGTGGATCAAGGACCTCTACATAAAACTAGATACATTGGAATTAATAAAAAGGAAGTGGGGAAGAGCTTTGGGCACATGGGCACAGGGGAAATTTTCCTGAACATTTCTTATTTTATAAGAGTAGTAGTTTTTTTGTTTTTACCCTAGATCCCCAGGATATCTAGTTTCAGTTTGTTGGTCACCTAATTAGTATTGGATATGAGTTAAAGTGGGACTTAAATCAAATCAGGCCCCACTGATGAACACCACAGCTACGCCACTCATTGAACATGGAGAAGTGAAGCTGGTGCCTACATAGAGGCTTTGGTACAGAGAGGTTCTCTGCATGCCACCAAAGGAGAAATGTCAACACCAACTGTCTTAAGTTTACTATTGTAGTAATGAAACACCACCATGATGAAAACAACTTGGGGAGGAAACAGTTTATTTGGCGTATGCTTCCACAACACTCTGCATCACCAAAAGAAGTCAGGGCAGGAACCCAGACAGGACAGGAACCCAGACACATGCTGCCATGGGAGAGTGTTCCTACTGGCTTGCTCTTCATGGCTTGCTCACCCTGCTTTCTTATTAGAAGCCAGGACCATCAACCTAGGGATGGCTCCACTCACAGTAAACTGAGCCCTTCAATATCAACCAACCATAACCCCCCCCCAGAGCTCCCAGGGACTAAACCAGCAACCAAGAAGTACACATGGAGGGACCCATGGCTCCAGCTGCTTATGTAGCAGATGGCCTTGTCAAGCATTAATGGGGGGAGAGGTATTTGGTCCTATGAAGGCTTAATGTCTCAGTGAAGGGGAATACCAGAATGGCGAGGCAAGAGTGGGTGGCTGGGTGGGGAACAACCTCATAGAAGCTGGGGGAGGGGATGATATAGAGGGTTTCTGGGGGTGAAACCAGGAAAGAGGATAACATTTGAAATGTAAATAAAGAAGATATCCAATAAAAAAAGAGACAGAAAAAGTAAAAGAAAAAGGCAAAAAAAGAAAAACAAACAAAGAAAAAGAAAATGCCCCATAGGCTTGCCTAGAGCCCCAGTTGAGTCTTCCTCTTCTCAGATGACTCTAGATTGTGTCAGGTTAACATAATACTCACCAGGATGGTAACCTATTCACAAACTCTTGGATCTACAATGGCGTCCTGCCTGAAAGATATGCTAGGGCAATGGTGGCACAGTGCTTGTGGGAGTGACCAACTAGTATCTGTTCTGGTAAATATGTCAATCAATTTTCTCTTGATTTCACTAAGCTTCACATGTTAGTAATTAAATGTCATTTCCAGATTAACTTATTTATGTAAGGGACTTTTAATCCAGTGATATGGCTCCTCTGGCAAGGGGTCACATCCAAAGACCTTCTAAGTCTGTATGATCCAGGTGGAATTACAAACCTTTAATCCCTGTGGCTGATATATGCACACACTCTTAGCACATACCTTTAATTCAAAACAGTGAAGGTAACGTTAGTTGTAGAAGGAAGCAGCCATGTTGCAAAGTGACATTTAATTGAGGAGCAGACAAGTGATGAATCAGAGAAAGATTTGACAGAATGAGTCGGAGATAGCATTTGTTCAATTTTCATGAGAGCAGACAGGGATGAGAGGCTACATAAGAGCACTGTAGAGTGAGTCAAGTGGAGGGTAGTTCTTGAGTGGAGTTCAGCTGAATTCAGTTCAGTGCAGTTCAGTTGAATGTAGTTGAGTTCATGCAGTTCTGTTTGTGCAGTCGGTGCAATTTAGTACCTAGAAGTCAGAAGCAGTTTTTACAAGCAAAGTAATTCAGTAAGAAGCAGAGAGAACCCAGTTTGAATCAGTCAGCTTGGAGAGGAGTTTTGAGCAAGAAAAGCTGAGTTGAACCAGCCAGCCAGAAAGAACTATGAAGAATGACCTTATTCATCAGTAAGTCTCAAAAGACAGTGAGCACATCTTGTGAATATATGTACATGTACATGTATGTGTGTGTGTGTGTGTGTGTGTGTGTGTATATATATATATATATATATATATATATATATATGACTAAATGAAGTTGAAAAGTGTCTTTATTGTTAGGAGGTACTTGCTGCTCCTACAGAGAACCCTAGATCATTTCTCAGTGCACAATTACCTATAGCTACAGTGATATAGGTTCTGATGCCCTCTTATGGAATCTGCAGGTACCAGAAAAGAAGCAGTATCTTTAAGCAGTACCTTTACACACATGCAGGTAAGAACACACACATACACACACACACACACACACACACACACACACACACATACACACACAGATAGAGAGAGAGAGAGAGAGAGAGAGAGAGAGAGAGAGAACAAAACTGTTGAAAAAGATGATGAATCATTAACATTTTTCTCAAAATGGCTTTGTTACCGAGTCATGGAAAAATTCAGTCAGTAAAAGAGAGAGAACATTGAGACATGAAGGACCTTCATCTGAGCCTTCAGAAAGGACAGGGGCCTTTGGAAAGGACAGTGTAGTATAGGTCTGAGAAATAGGAGAGACCTATAAAAAGCCATTTCATAATATGTTAAGATACAACTGTACAAACTCATATGGCAAAATCATAAGAGAGAACCCAGTCATCAGGCCAGAGTGATGAGTATCAGGCAGCCTGGCCTGATGACTCTCTGGATATTTATCATTTTAAACATGATCTTGTCTAAAAATCTTGACACCATTTCATCCTAATATCCTTGACCACTCAGATCTGTTGAAAGAAATTCATACAGCAAATATGCTTTGTAATTGCTTAGTGGAGAATTTTCATATTCTTTTACCAACTCACATTTGGTGAGTCTTCTAATCTACAAATTTCCAGAAATGTAGGCTATCATTTAAAAAGCCAGTGTCATATGCCCTCATTACAGAAGCAATTTAGCTAACTAATGCTGTTATATTATTGAACAGTCTAACTAAGCTGACAACTTTTTCATAACCACCCAGTGAGATCCAGACTCCCTTGTAATTTCTAACAGACAGGCTAGAGAGAGAGAGAGAGAAAGAGAAGCATAAAAACAAATCTTAGATTGTGACTTATAAAGCCCCATTTACTGGAGAGTAGAATTGAGACCTCCATCTCTTGGGAAAATATTAACCTTTAACTTGAGCCAAAAGCAGAGATGTCTCAACATATTAGTTGCCCACCCGGCTCCACATGCAAAGCTCTCATCTGGAAGCACACATCCCCTCTCTGCTTTTGAGACCATTGTGCAAGGGTCAAAGTAGCTAGAGTACTACCAGTATCGTATCTTGGAAAATAGCACCTGTAATATTTAATTCAGGTTGGGGATGCTTCTTCATAATAACAATCGTTTTTTTATAATTCTTGGTTGAGTGAGTTCCTGAAGACCTAAATGAAAGCCAACAAAAGGGAACAGTCAATCCTACAGGAAGGTAATGAGAAAAATGTTAGCAACCAGAAGATTTCAGACATGGAGCCCTACTGACTGACTACTCCCAGTGGGATGTCAGTGTGGCCACAAAAGTCCTGTCACATCTGAAGATGATGATGCCTTTTGCTGAGAAACCTATCTCTTTGTTGATCAGCAGTCTGGATGAATACTGTTAGGATAACAGGAACCTGACATTCTGACATCTAAAGAATGCAATGAAAATGGACTGTAGAAGAAAAGTGTACAGTAATAAAATATAACACATATGAAATAAAATAAACAAATAAGTAAAGCCAGCCATAGATCATTTTGCTGACTGTTTTATAGAATTGAAGAAATTCTATGAGATTTATATTGTGGGATTTAAGAAATAAAACTTAGACTCAGCAAGTGTGTAAGTATTTTATAAGCACTTTATAATCTTTCTTCCTGCTGTTATGACACTATTAAGAGGAACACACTGTCATTATGTGCTGAATAAAAAATGAAAACTTGATGATGCCCACTAGTGCCCTTTCAGTAATGCAGGCTGACTAGATAATAACCACTGTCAATGACACTATACAGAGCACACTGGAAATTCTCAATGCACATAACAAATGTGTACACACAGCTGTGCAAGTAGACAGCTTACAAAATGGCCCCACTCCTCACATCTCTTTCCCCTCAGATTTGTAGTCACCTGTTAGAATGTACTGTGAAATCAGCTCCCTGGAGGTAGGGAAGGAACTACATGCAACAGTGTGTATTTTGTCTGTGGTCACTATAAATAGTTCATACTTCAGTGCATTAGTGTGACAGTGAACTTCGCTGTGGGATTGGTACAACTGCATTGGTGACCTACCAAGGAGTCTTGAGCTTCTTAGGACACGCCACTGGATGATCGTAAGTGATTGGGCAAGGGTATTGTTTTATTCAGTGTTAGAGCTGGAATGGTCTAACATGCTGGCCAAGCATCCTGCCATCACCTCCAGTCCTCTTGTGTATTCTTTCATCCCCTAAGTTGCTAATGCATGCAATAAAATAAAAAAGGCATGACACAAGTCACATAAATATAACAAACAAAATAAAGTTTCTTGGGATCTAAAACCCGAGTTGATTCTTTAAGGATTTCCTAGCATTGGTACAAAAAGAAGGGCATGTGTGTGTGTATATATATGTATATATGTATATATATGTATATATATATATATATATGTGTGTGTGTGTGTGTGTGTGTGTGTGTGTGTGTGTGTGTGTATGTGTGTGTATGATACTTCACCTGGATTTGTTCAAAGCTTTCTACAGTCTAGCAAAACCCAACAAATCATTAGGCCCTTTCCTGACTTAAACCCAGTTCACAGTACTCTGTTGAACAAGGGAGCTTTGAAGTGTTTTTAAGAACAAGGACAGCTCTTTCAACATTATTTCAAAAGAGTCTATGTGTTTAAATTAAAATATAGAAGATCTAGGATACAGTAGATACTCAATAAATGAGTTGTGTTTAACGCATTGTTTTTAAACAAAAAAAAAGATGAAGAAGCAGAAATTGTTTCGTGTGAGTATACAAAGTTAAGAGTATATAAAATATAGTAAACATACTTTAGCTTATTTGAGGTTTGAAATTTCTAAAAAATTAAGTTTAGATATAAGAAATATGTGGAACTCTAGAAATCAATATGAAAGAAACCAAAACATGACCAGGAAAAAAATATGAAACAATGAAAACATATGTTAGCTCAATTGTGCTATTAATATGTAACTAGAATTTGAATATTTGTAATGCTATATAGTTGGTGATCCTTAATTTTTTCCATAATATCAACAGTAGCAGTTTTGTGTGTGCCTAGTTAACATCTTTTCATTTACGGAATCCCACTCCCATGATTCCAGCACGTCACCGGAACACCGCAGGTGTGTGTATTGGACTCTGCCTTACCATTTCACGGAACACTATTCCTTTGACAACACCACTGTTTAAATTGTAGTTGACACATGAGACACACAGAGAACATTAAGATATGACTATGTAGTGATGTGAGCTATTGAATATAATAGTTGTATACTTTCAACTGCTTTAGCTGAGAGAAAATGAGAATCCTTCTGTGAAGAGATTCCGTGTGTGGAGAATTGTCCATCCCTCTCGGTGGGACCAAAGGATGGAAGAAGAGGGTGGAGAAGGGGACATGATGGAAGAAGAGAGCCAGTGTGACAATATGTCTGAAGAAAGAGTCTCAGCCCTACTCTTTGTCTTCTGTCCTCTTCCTCCATCGTCAACTATGGGTCAGTATCCCCTCCACACTAGACTAATACTGTTCTTCTTGTGCTTAAGGGAATTTGAATTATTTCTTCACTTACAACTGAATCCAAAGCCAAAAGTGCAGCTTCTTGGCCAATGTATTCATCTCCAGGCTTCTAACCTGTCTCTTCATCAATGGGGTACCAGTTTCTCACTTCTGTCCACCCAGCTTTCCATACTTCCAGACCAACTTTTTATATAAAATGTTACTTTACCTTCATGGGATAGCTTCTGTATTCCCATCAGGACTCTACCCACTCAATAGCGAAAGGAGTTTAGAGAAGATGTCTTAGAAACTTGCATTTTAGAATTGTCAACATGGAGGCTTGTAAAGAAAGTTAATAGGGCAGTTAGATAAAGGGGTGAAAAGATTCAGATGGAAGATAATTTAAAATAGCTCAGCTTGTATGTTTTTACTGATGCAGCATGCCATATTTGAACTCTGCCCACCAGTTAATTTTGGCCTTTCAAATCATAAGACAGATATATTCAATACAATGTTACATGAATCTGCTGAGAATGTATGTTGGGACAACACCACCAAGAGTGACATAGTCTAGCAAAGAAAGCTAAGTCCAATTCTGACTTAGTTCATCTTAATATACAATCAACCCCATACCACACTATGCACATCACTGGATATTAATCTCCATCCATTAGACGTTTGATTATAGTGTAGGGGAATACCAGAATTGGGAAGTGGGAAGGGGTGGATAGGGGAACACAGGGAGGGAAAAGGGCATGTGGGACCTTTGGGGGCGCAGGGAACCAAAAAAAAGGAAAATGAAATGTAAATATAGTATATATCTAATAAAAAAAATTTTAAAAAAAGAAAGCTTTTCCCCCAATTACTGGAACCTGTTATTGGTGGGTGATTGGATTGTGAGGGCTCCAATCTAATCAATGAAGTCATCATCCATTAAAAAAAAGAAGTTTGATTATAATAACACTTCCATATACTGTTTGGCCACAGCAGGTGACATGATGTTTGAGAAGCACCAGCCTCCTCCTGAATATGATCAGCCTACCAGCTACTAATAACTGTCAATTATAACTCTCAAAAGGCTAGCACAAGATTGGCCTGGCAGAGGACTCTATACATATAAGACAGACACATATAGCACAGATCTTAGACAGTAAGGAAGAAAGATTAAATAAAAACTAAAATCCTTGCAGGAAACTGATTTCATTGCCAAATAAATGTCTCTGGTCGGCCCCTCTCACGCTATTTCTGGTTCTTTCGCGGTACTCTTCTGTTCGTAGCTCCATCAGTTTATTGTGAAGCACTCTCAGAAGAAGCCGTTGCTCACACTGGCTTCCGCCCACCAGCCCTGGCTTTCCGTGGCCTCTGCCCTGTTGTATTATCAGACCCAGAATTGCATGGCTTGTTATTTCAGAGATCTGTTCTACTCTTGCATCTTGGTGATGGCATCTTTTACACAAAGTATTCTGCTCGTTCAAGATTCCTCAGATACAGATCAGGACATGTCCAAATTTAAAATGTATACCTGAAAGGCACAGGCCCACAAGGTGGTCATATTGAATCTGACTATTCATTAATATCCCGATTAAATCATCCTAAGCAGCTTTTATTTTCCTGAACACAAATACCCAGAATACGATCTGCAAAACTTAAGGTTAACAAGCTGAAGGACACAAGTGAGGACGCCTCAATCCCACCTGGGAAGGACAAGAAAGCAACCACAGGAGAGTGGAGAGAGGAAGGGACCTGGGTGGGGGGAAAAACAGGGAGGCGAAGAGGGGAACATGATCACATATTGGGGAGGGGACAGAACTGAAGCCCTGAGGGCCAGCAGAAAGAATGGAAACAGGCAATCTTGGAAGGTAGGTGGGGGGAACCCTCCAGAATGTACCAGAGGCCTGGGAGGTTAGAGACGCTCAGGACTCAAAGGGTGGGACCTTAGATGAAATGCCCTACCACAGAGAGAAGGAACTTGTAGAGCCCACCTCCAACATCAAGTGGAGGAGTTGCCATCCCACAGTCAAAAACTCTGACCCAGAATTGCCCCTGTTTGAATGAACTGCAGGGACAAAAATGGAGAAGAGCCTGGGGGAAAGGAGGTCCAGTGACAGGTCCAAATTGGGATCTAGCATAAGAAAAGGCCCGAAGGCCTGATACTATTACTAAGGCCATGGAGTGCTCACATAAAGGAGCCTATCATGACTGCTCTCCAAAAGACCCAACAAACATCTGAAAGAGTCAGATGCAGATATTTGCACCCAACCAATGGACAGAAGCTGGTGCCCCCTGTGGCTGAATTAGAGGAAAGCAGGAAGAAGCTGAGGAGAAGGACAACCCTACAGGAAGACCAGCAGTCTCAACTACCCTGGAACCCCGGGATCTCTCAGACACTGGACCACCAACCAGGCAGCATACACCAGCTGGCATGAGGCCCCTGACACCATATACAGCCGAGGACTGCCAGGTCTGGACTCAGTCAGAGAAGATGCACTTAACGCTCAAGGGACTTGAGGCCTGGGGGAGGGGAGTGGGGAGGAGGGGGGAGGGGGTGGAGAGGATTTTGAGTGAGGTGTTGGGGACAACCTCTTGAAGAAGGGGGGAGGAGGTATGGGATGTGAAACAGTCAGTGGGTGAACTGGAAGGGGGATATGGAGTCTTTAATAGTCTGGACTATTAAAAAAGATTTAAAGAATAAAAAAAGCCATATAAAGCCAATAAAGTTCTTCAATAATACTAAAAATTTAAAAGTTTCTCTATGAAAATCATTAAAATAAATGTACTGTTTGAGGATAGCACTTATTGACTGAAAAACACTGAGAATTTTCGTTACTTGGAAACTCAGAAAATGTTCTTGGCAACATTAACTGCTAACTGCATTAACCATTAACTTGCCTCTTACTAATTCCTCTATATGAGGATAATGAAAGTCCTATCCTTCATTAGTTCCAAGTCCCCAGGTAACAGATGCTAAGAAGTTTGGACTGTGGACTTTCTCTCTTGTCTTTGGAAGGAGGCTTGCCAGGATCTAAGATGGTGCCTACAAATGCTAATCTATGCTCTCTAAACATCACTAACATCAGACCATGATAAGGTCTTGGAGCCAACCAGGAAATGAAGCTTTTATTTATGGAACGAAGCTACATCAAGACAAAATCTTTTGCATAAATTTAGACATGTATCAGAAAAGGTGTGTTGAATTTACTCCTCACCCCAAAGGATTGTTTGGTAAACAGTATAATAGCCTGCCCATTGCTTGGGAGCCCTGCTGGCTGTGCAGAGGGAGCCCCGCTCGCTTACCCTGCCACACTCTGCCCATTTGGCAGGTAACGCACATTAGGCAGGTGGAAGCTCTTTCCCCAGCATGTGGGAAGCATTCGTGACAAGAATAAATCATTCCATTTGTTTTGAGGAGAAAATATTTTCAGCAAATTCCAAAATCTGATTTTAAAAACAAAAGTTAGGATTTAGTGAATTAAAGCTTCAGCTGACAGCCTCCCCAAGGACAAACTGCCACGGTTGTCATCACCTGCACAAGACCAAGTCCTGAGGCTGCCCGTGACTCTTCATTCTGCCCATGTACACCACACTTTGGGAAGGTGGAACTTGCTGTCTCTTTGCTCTGTCAAAGACTTTCTTAGAAAGTTTCATTCCCTAAAACTGGAGGTTGTTCAAGTGATCATTAACATACCATCAAGAAAAGCCTCCATTCCACAACCCGCTGATGAATAGACATCAATCAAATCAGTTTAATGATTAAGTCTATACGACATCCATCCATTATTGTGCATACGACTCAGTAACGACTCGGTGGGTGAAGATTTGCATGATCACAAAAAAGACAAACAAAAATCAATTACAATAAATATTTTAAACAAAAATGTTGCAGACATTTTGTAGGAAAGATATCTCATTCTACCCATTTCTGCCAGACTGTATTTAGAGAAGCTTTTTTTTTTTTTTTAATAGACATTACCCTGATCAGATCTCCAGGTCTCCGTGACCAGGGCCTCCCATTCTTCACACTTGTGTAATCCCCATCTGTTGAGTGAGCACAGTGCTATGAATTGCTCTAAGCATATTGAATACGGCAACACCGAAAGATACTTGGGCTGGTGAGATCCTGTCTCAAAGAAAATGATAGTTCTTGAGGATTTATACACAAGGTGACCTGCCCTTCATTCCCATGCAAAAATGTGCACATATATCTTTTCAAATGTGTGTATTGATACAAACAAAACAACAACAATAGACCCTCATCAATATGATTAAGTTAAATTTTATAGCTTTGTCTTCTTGATCAACTTCCTCCAGTTCTAGCTCCTGGATTGATGGATTTGAAGTCATCTAAGAGAAGTTCAAATCTCTCCGACATGCATATAGAGACAAAGCATAGGAACAGCTTTGTCCTTAACAGCCAAGGGAGAAGGTCAACCTCTAGAACCTGAGCATGGCCTCCAGCTGACAGAAGGGGCAAGACATTATAGACCTGGCTTCTACAATCACAAGAAACCATGTTCCATGCACAGCGGGGTAAACATGAAGGTGGATGTTCCTTTAGTCAAGCCTCCAGGACGGCACACAGATCAATGGTCACTTTACATCCAACTGTGAGCACCCTTCTGTAAACTACTCATTGAATACATCCCTGAATTCCTGACCTATAAAAATTTTGAGACAATAAATGTACTGTTGTAAACTGTTGAGTATGTGGTGACTTTTTACCCAGAAACAAGAACTGACAGAGAGACCATAAAGTATCTTAGACACATGCAGGGTTAAGGAATCTATTTTTCTAGCTGCAATTATTACTTTAATATGTGCACAATCTTTATTTGAAATTAGTATGGATAATATTTTTCTGCAGGTATTCATGTACATCCCAAAATGATAAAGTATCTGGGATAAAGCAATGAGTCAATTCCAAGCTTGTCTACATATTCTTATGTCTGTTTTAATATAAATAATAGGTTAAGTCGGTGCTTGTTTCTATTAACTATACAAAAATTGACTTCTTACACTATACCTTATCAATAATGATCTTAAATCAATTAAGATACATTCAGTATCACACGGAATTTGCCATCACATAAAAGCTCATCTGAAAGAATCTAGGTACCATGTTTAGGATCTGGAAATCACATTCCATGGACAGTCTTTGTGGCCTACATACTGATGCTCCTAATCAACAGTAAAAAGCTATGATGCTTTAAACCATGGCTGTTTACATCAAGTGTCACTTTGCCGCATGCTTTTGATGCAACGGTTCTAGACAAAAAGGAAGAAGTTATTACAGCATAAATAAGGATCTGGGTGCAGAAATGAATCCCCACTGAAATATTTATCCAGAGTTAATTAAATTCCGTTATTACATCCATCATTACAAATTGTCTCCTGCACTCTAATCATTGGGTTAATTGCTTATTATCTTGCAACAATGCAAGTCAAGACACTCACAAGATTGTTACTGTGGACTTTACTGTGGGTAATGATTTGGTTTTTGCTTTTAGATTTATAGATAGAATAACTGCTACACTAAATTAGACAAGATGCCATCTCCCTGCACCTGACATCAATGGATCTGGAGCAGATTCTTACAGTACCTACAAGACTGTAGAACACATAAATATTTCAGGAATATTTCTGGAAGAAATGTCCTCTCCATCCAACATGCACCAGCATGCCATAAATAATCCTTGCAGGAGAGGTGAGAGGGGCACCAAGTCCCACCCCTGGGTTAATAGATTTTGGCAACTGATAGCTGTCTGGTGCAGAAAGGGTTGACTTTCTTTAAAACTGTATCCCCTAAGAGTGTATCCCACACATCAGTTGAATGATGCATATCAAAAAGTATGGAGCAGTACGTATTATATCTGGTGGGTGTAAAAATGAGGATACAAATGTAGTTTGGCAGGAAAGGCAATGGATATGGAGGCATTGACGATAGGGTGAATGTGTTGAAACTATTGTGTGATTATTAATAAAACTATTATCAGAGAGATAATAAAAATGAGAAACAGAAACTATAGCATTTTTAAGAACCCTGCACACAATTATTAAGTAGATACTAGATGAAGGGCTGCGTGCTGCTCTCTCTTGAGATCTTCCATGCCACTTTATGCATGGACAGCGAAGAGGGGCGAGCCAAGAGGAGTTGAGCGCAGAGAACAATAATGGAATGATTACAGCACATGACCATAAATTATAGTACAGAGACATAGAAACCAAAAATGTGTCTTATTGGCGTAAAGGCCTATGTGGTAGGATAGGGGAAAAAAGAGAAAACAGCACAAGTCTAAGAAGTGCACCTACACAGCTATAGCTATCTGTCTCTTGACAAAGGTACAAAAATATACAATGGAGAAAAATACTGTCTCCTTTAACAATTAGTACTGGAAACACTGTATGTCACGTACAGAAAACTAAAAGTGCATTTCAAGTTCCTTATACAAAAACAAAAACAAACTAATAGATGAAAGACCTAATAGAGGGCCTGAAATTTCAAAGCTGTTAGAAGAAAAGATAAGAAAAATGCTTCAAGCTCTATTCAGTGATGCTCTGAATAGGGCTGTAATAGCTCATAAAATCATTGTAAAAATAAATGAGATTACGTGAAATTGAAAGCACAATTTTTTTGGTACAACAACAAATAGAGACAAAAATTGGATCACATGACATTGAAAGCACACATTTTTGTACAAGAAAAGAGACAAAACAGTGGAGATAATCTTTGCCAAATGTTGATCTGATATGGATTTGATATCTAGAATATGTAAAGAACTAAAAACCAAATCAGAAGAACAAACAACCCTTTCAATCAATGGATGAGTGAACTAAACAAACACTATCAACTGAACGCATGTAAATGACCAACAGTTACATTCTCGAAGTACTATCCATCATCTTTAGTCATCAGAGAAAAGGAAAATACATTTTGGACTGGGAAGATAGCTTACTCACAAAATTGCTTGCATCACAAGATATGGACCCCACTTTAAACCCCCAGAACCCACCCCCATCCAATATGTGTACAGTAATGCATGCTTGTAATATATTGCTTAGGTGACAAAAGAGTCACTGAGGCACCACAGTCAATCAGCTTAGCCTAATTTTGAGGATACAGTCAAAAAAGGAATACTAATTCGCTGATGCTGACATTTGAAGAGCAGGTTACTGGCCAATGTGGGCAGTGGAGGCTTGGTACATGAGATTTCATAGGTGAATAAGAACTCTATAGGGAAGCAGGCCACAAGCTATTTGGGTCATATTCTGGCAAAAACCTGGTAATATTCTACCTATGTTCTGAGACCTGGATTAAGGCTGATTTCAAAAGTAATGAACTAATTGATTTTGCAGAGATTGGCGTCAAGGTTCTGTCGCAGTCCTTGCTCGCTGCTCTTCTCTAGGTCTACCTTGGGAGATAACAAGGGCATAAAAAGATAGAATATTGTGCCCTTTTGCAGAAGAAGGAGCATTTGATGTTGTAGACAAGCCTGGTACAGAGAAAGCAGCTGTAATTAAAACAGAGATCAGCACTAGTCAAGAAAAATCTGCTGCTCTCTACTGAAGCACTAGGAAAGGTGTCCTGGAGACAATATGTCACCTTCTAAAGAGTCCATCTGCAAAAATCCAAATTCATTTGAGAGGAAGACTAAACTTAGAATTACAAGTTAAAAGAAAAGCTCTTGGCTCAAAATATCTAAGAAGTCAATTCCTCTGGTCTGCCTAGAGGGCAGAAACCAATGAGACTGTTGTCTAAGGAGGCTAGGCTACATCCCTAGTGGGCAGCAAAACTTGGTAGTGTTGTTACTGCATAGTGCCTGGTTAACAGTCAGAAAAGATAAAGAGTCAGGGGTTTGTGTTGGTTTTTGTTAAGTTCTAGAAGACAGCTAAGGCCAGGCAATGTGTATCACTATTTGTCTCCCTGGAAGAAGATCCAAAAGAGCCCTTGCATGAAGCTGTGAAGGTGAGTGTCTTAGCTAGAATTTCCATTGCAGTGATGAAAGACTGGGTCCAAAAGTAGCCTGGGGAGGAAAGGATTTATTTTGTGTACACTTCCATATTATACTCCATTATCAAAGGAAGTCAAACCAGGAATTCAAGGAAAGTAGGGAAACTTGAAGCAGAGGCCAGAGAGGAACACTATTTACACTAGCTTGCATCCTACGGCTTGCGCAGCCTATATTCATATATAACCCAGGACCACCTCTTTAGAGGTTGTGCCATCTACAATAGCCTAAGCCCTCCCACATCAATCAACAGTTTTTAAAATGCCCCATATATTTCCCTACTGGCCAGTCTTACACAGACATTTTCTCAGTTGTGGCTCACTCTTCCCAGATAGCTGTGGTTTGTGTCAAGCTGACACAAAACCAACCAGGATGATGAACCTACGTTGAGAAGGCCACCATGGGATATTTAAGACACAAGGATGAAGGAACAGCCGGTCTGGGAAACACTGAGCCTAAAGGGAAGTTCCGAGCACAGAGGGGAGTGGAATTCAATGTGCTGCAGATGGTGCATGGCATTGGAGAGGTAGAGCTGCCAAATTTGAATCTCTGATAATTCTACCATGGGTATCGGAAGCCTACTGAAAACTGCATTTGTGTTTTCTCTGCTGGCTTTCTGGTGGTTTTGGTGTAACCAGGGCTTCACAGAGAACCCTTGATTCAAACAACATACATACATACATACATACATACATACATATATAAGAAAACATCATACATAAAAAGATAGAAAAAGTTATACTTTTAAACTCCTGTATTTAAGTTACAGATTATTCTTTTTCTGTAAAAAGCTTTTTTTTTGTTTAGTTTTGTTTTTTGGTTTTTTGAGACAGGGTTTCTCTGTGCAGTCCTGGCTGTCCTGGAACTCACTCTGTAGACCAGGCTGGCCTCGAACTCAGAAATCTGCCTGCCTCTGCCTCCCAAGTGCTGGGATTAAAGGTGTGGGCCACCACCGCCCAGCTCAAAAAGCTTTTTTTATTAGATATTATCTTTATTTCAAAGGTTCTCCCCATTCCTTGTTTCCCCTCCATAAACGCCCTACCCCATCCTCCTTCACTCTGCTCACTATCCCAACCACTCCCACTGTCCTTTCCTGGCATTCCCCTACACTGGGTCCTTTCACAGGACCAAGGAAGGACCTCTCCTCTCATTGATGTCCAACAAGGCAATCCTCTGCTACATATGCAGCTGGAGCCATAGGTCCCTCCATGTGTACCTTTTGGTTGGTGGTTTAGTCTCTGGGAGCTCTGTTTGGTTCATATTGTTCCTCCTATGGGGCTGCAAACCACTTCATCTTCTTGGGTCCTTTCTCTGGCTCCTCCATTAGAGACCCTGTGCTTAGTCTAATGGATGGCTATGAGCTTCCACTTCTGTACTTGTCAGGCATTGGCAGAGACTCTCAGGAGACACCTATATTAGGCTCCTGTCAACAAGCACTTGTTGGCATCCACAATAGTGTCTGGGTTTGGTAACTGTATATGGGATGGACCCATATGGGTTGGGGCAGTCTCTGGATGGTCTTTCTTTTATTCTCTGCTCCACACTTTATCTCTGTATCTCCTCCCATGGGTATTTTGTTCCCCCTTCTAAGAAGGACCAAAGTATTCATACTTTGGTCTTCCTTCTTCTTGAGCTTCATGTGGTCTGTGAATTGTATCTTGGCTATTCCAGGCTTCTGGCCTAATATCCACTTATCAGTGAGTATATACCATATGTGTTCTTTTTTGATTGGGTTATATCATTCGGGATGATATTTTCTAGTTCCATCCATTTGCCTAAGAATTTCATGAATTCATTGTTTTTAGTAGATGAGTAGGACTCCATTGTGTAAATGTACCACAGTTTCTGTATCTATTCCTCTATAAGGGACATCTGCATTCTTTCCAGATTCTAGCTATTATAAATAAGGTTGCTGTGCAATCAGACAACATAAGGAAGTCAAAGGGATACAAATTGGAAAGGAAGAAGTCAAACTATCATTATTTGCAGACAATATGATAGTTTACTTAAGCGACCCAAAGAACTCCACCAGAGAACTTCTACAGCTGATAAACAACTTCAGCAAAGTGGCAGGTTATAAAATTAACTCAAGCAAATCAGTAGCCTTCTTGTACTCAAAGGACAAGCAGGCTGAAAACGAAGTCAGGGAAATAACACCCTTCACAATAGCCACAAACAACATAAAGTACCTTGGCATAACTCTAACCAAACAAGCAAAAGATCTGTACGACAGGAACTTCAAGTTCTTGAAGAAAGAAATCAAAGAAGACCTCAGAAGATGGAAAAATATTTCTTGCTCCTGGATTGGCAGGATCAATATAGTAAAAATGGCCATCTTGCCAAAAGCAATCTACAGATTCAATGTGATCCCCATCAAAATCCCAACTCAATTGTTCATAGATCTAGAAAGAGCAATTCTCAAATTCATCTGGAGCAACAAAAAACCCAGGATAGCTAAAACTATTCTCAACAATAAAAGGAATTCTGGGGGAATCTATATCCCTGACCTTAAGCAGTACTACAGAGCATTTGTGTTAAAAACTGCATGGTATTGGTACAGCAACAGGCAAGTAGATCAATGGAATAGGATTGAAGACCGAGAAATGAACCCACAGACTTATGGTCACTTGATCTTTGATAAAGGAGCCACAACCATTCAGTGGAATAAAGATAGCCTTTTCAACAAATGGTTCTGGTTCAACTGGAGGTCAACATGCAGAAGAATGCGAATTAACCCACTCTTATCTCTTTGCACTAAGATCAACTCCAAGTGGATCAAGGACCTCCACATAAAACCAGACACACTGAAACTATTAGAAAAGAAACTTGGGAAGACCCTGGAGGACATGGGCACAGGGGTAAAGTTCCTGAACAGAACACCAATAGCTTAAGCTCTAAGATCAAGAATTGACAAATGGGACCTCATAAAATTACAAAGTTTCTGCAAGGCAAAGGACACTGTCAGAAGAACAAAATGGCAACCAACAAAGTGGGAAAAGATCTTCACCAACCCCACATCCAACAGAGGGCTAATATCCAATATATACAAAGAACTCAAGAAGTTAGACCCCAAAGAATCAAATAACCCTATCAAAAAATGGGGTACAGAGCTAAACAAAGAATTTTCACCAGAAGAAATTCGGATGGCTGAGAAACACCTTAAGAGATGTTCAACATCATTAGTCATCAGGGAAATGCAAATCCAAACAACCCTGAGATTCCACCTCACACCAGTCAGAATGGCTAAGATTAAAAACTCAAGAGACAACAAGTGCTGGCAAGGATGTGGAGAAAGAGGAACACTCCTCCACTGTTGGTGGGATTGCAAAATGGTAAAAACGCTCTTGAAATCAGTTTGGCGGTTCCTCAGAAAATTGGGCATGTCACTTCCAGAGGACCCTGGCATACCACTCCTGGGCATATACCCAGAGGATTCCCCTGCATATAATAAAGACATATGCTCCACTATGTTTATAGCAGCCTTGTTTATAATAGCCAGAAATTGGAAGGAGCCCAAATATCCCTCAAAGGAGGGATGGATACAGAAAATGTGGTATATTTATACAGTGGAATACTACTCAGCAATTAAAAATAATGCACTCATACAATTTGTAGGTAAATGGTTAGATCTAGAAAATATCATCCTGAGTGAGTTAACCCAATCACAAAAGAATACACATGAAATACAATCACTGATAAGTGGATATTAATGAGCCCAGAAGCCCTAAATACTCAAGGCACAATTAGCAAGTCAAATGATTCCCAAGAAGAAGAAAGGAGAGGACCCTGGGCCTGTAAAGATTGGATCCAGTTTTGTAAAGAAACCGTGAGGGGAGGGGGAATGATTGGCGAATAGTTGGGGGGGGAGAGGAACTATGGGACGTATGTGGGGGGGGAGGAATTGGGAAAGGGGAAAGCCTTTGGAATGTAAACATAGAATATAGAAAATAAAATTGGGCATGTCACTTCCAGAGGACCCTGGCATACCACTGCTGGGCATATACCCAGAGGATTCCCCTGCATACAATAAAGACACATACTCCACTATGTTTATAGCAGCCTTGTTTATAATAGCCAGAAATTGGAAGGAGCCCAGATATCCCTCAAAAGAGGAATGGATACAGAAAATGTGGTATATTTATACAATGTACTACTCAGCAATTAAAAATAACGAACTCATGCAATTTGTAGGTAAATGGTTAGATCTGGAAAATATCATCCTAAGTGAGCTAACCCAATCACAAAAGAATACACATGAAATGCAATCACTGATAAGTGGATATTAATGAGCCCATAAGCCCTAAATGCTCAAGGCACAATTAGCAAGTCAAATGACTCCCAAGAAGAAGAAAGGAGAGGACCCTGGGCCTGTAAAGATTGGATCCAGTTTTGTAAACCCAGAACAGAGAAATCATGGGGGGGGGGTGAATGATTGGGGAATAGCATGGGGGGGGAGAGGAATTATGGGACATATGGTGGGGGAAACTGGGAAAGAGGAAAGCCTTTTGAATGTAAACATAGAATATAGAAAATAAAAATTAAATTAAAAAATTAGCACAAAAAATTAAAAAAAAACAAGGCTGCTGTGTATATAGTGGAATGTGTATCCTTATTACGTGTTGGAGTGTCTTCTGAGTATATGCCCAGGAGTGGTATAGCTGGGTCTTCAGGTAGTACTATGTCCAATTTTCTGAGAAACTGCAAAACTGACTACCAGAGTGGTTGTACCAGGGTGCAATCCCACCACGAATGAAGGAGTGTTCCTCTTTCTCCACATCCTCACCAGTATCTGCTGTCACCTGAGTTTTTGATCTTAGACATTTTGACTGGTATGAGGTGGAATCTCAGAGTTGTTTTGATTTGCATTTCCCTGTTGACTAAGGATGTTGAATATTTCTTTAGGTGCTTTTCAGCTATTCAGTAATCCTCAGTTAAGAATTCTTTGTTTAGCTTTGTACCCTATTTTTAATAGGGTTATTAGGTTCTTTGGAGTCTAACTTCTTCAGTTCTTTGTATATATTAGATATTAGTACTCTATAAGATGTAGGATTGATAAAGATCCTTTCCCAATCTGTTGGTTGCTGTTTTGTCCTATTGACAGTGTCCTTTGCCTTTTGTTTTTGTTTTTGTGTTTTTGTTTTGTTTTTTTGTTTTGTTTTTTTTTTTGCACTTCTATGAGGTTCCATTTGTCAATTCTTGATCTTAGAGAATAAGCTATTGGTGTTCTGATCAGGAAATTTTCCCCTATGCCCAAGCGCTTGAGGCTCTTCCCAACTTCCTTTCTATTAGTTTCAGTGTATCTGGTTTTATGTGAAGGTCCTTAATCCACTTGGACCTGAGCTTTGTACAAGGAGATAAGAATGGATCCACTTGCATTCTTCTACATGCTAACTGCCAGTTGAACCAGCACCATTTCTTGAAAATGCTGTCTTTTTTTTTTTTTCACCAGATGGTTTTAGCTCCTTTGTCAAAGATCAAGTGACCATAGGTTAATTTCTGGGTCTTCAATCCTATTCCATTGATCTTCCTGTCTGTCTCTATACTAATACCATGCAGTTTTTTATCATGATTGCTCTGCTTGAGGTCCAGGATACTGATTTCCCTCAGAAGTTCTTTATTGCTGCGAATAGTTTTCGCTATCATTTTTTTTTTTAATTTTTGTTATTCCAGATGAATTTGGAAATTCGCTATCCTGAGGTTTTTTTGGTTTTTTTTTGTTTGTTTGTTTGTTTTTGTTATTCCAGATGAATTTGGAAATTGCTGTTTCTAACCCTACAAAGAATTTAGTTGGAAAGGTTATTACCTAAAAGCAGTACAGTATGCTTGAGTGTGAAGTTGATAGCAGGTAGAATTTCTATGGTTGTTAATATTGATTGTTAATTTGATAAGAGACAAGTCTCTAGGAATGCCAGTGAAGATCTAGTTTTCATTAGTTGAGGTAGGAGAGCCCACCCTAGATGTGGGCAGCCTTTTTCTATGGATGGGGCTTCTAAATAAATAAAGAGGGGTCAGGGACAGTGAGGACCAGCATGCACCCCACCTGCTGCCTGAATACAGATACAACAGGATTAGTAGTGTCCTGTTTCTCCCTCTCTGCCTTCCCTGCAGTGGTGCATGGCATCCTCAACTTTAACCAAAAAGAAAACAGAAAATTCTCTTCCTTCTCTATGTTGCCTTTGTCAGACATTTTTTTAAATAGAAACAAGTAAAGTAACTAATTTAAATGTCACATCTTTCTCTGTCCCTCTTTGGTTCCTAGCTATGAGTTAGTGACTTCTTTCTGCCACCTGCTCAGGCTTGGTACCTGGACCATTCTGTGCTAACCAAAGGCTCCTAAGCAAGACCACCACTGACCAAGGATTGAGACTTCTGGAATATCTACTCAAAATTAATGTTTTCTCTTCTAAGTTCATTACCGTGGGTATTTACTAAAGTCATGAAAGGCTGATATAGCATATAAAGAGAATTCAAAGGAACTTGAGCCTAAAAGACAAAAAGGTAGGGAAGAAGGGAGCTACCCAGTCAGAGAATTCAAAAACTCGCTAAGAATCTCCCCAGTGTATTCACCAGAATACTGATTAGATCACAGATGTAAGATCAATGCCGAGGGCTAGAAAGCTTCATGTAAAAATCTTACAAGGAAATCCAGGACTCGAGGCAGGGATGAATCTGTAACTACCAAAAGCAATGGAAAATCTGTAACCCATAGGAAACTGAACAGAATACTTAGAAGGATACTACCTCAAGATACAAAAAAATTAACCCTATGCTAAGCAAGAATCTGTCCCATCGTACAAATCAGAAAAGAAAAACATCAAAATGCCAAACTTTCCTCCATCCCAAAACCAATCTGAAGAACACTCATAGGAAAAAAAAAATTCTAGAAGAAAATGTTTAAAAGGTTTGGTGTTCTGTGAAACAATGAGAAAATACTCAGACATGCATAAAGACAGGAACAGACAATCAATTTACAAAAACAAAAAACAAAACCTAATAGAATACTATAAACAGAATTAGCAAGAAAGACTTAAAATTGATTTTATATCTAAGCCTAACCATGTATTTCAAAACATAACATGTAAATTATATAAACATACCAATTGATCAAGATAATAACAGATCAAGCAAAATACAAGAATTAACTATTTACTATCTACAATAAACATACCTTGCCCTGAAGACAACAAAAACAACAACAACAAAATGTAAAAAGAATCAGCAAAAGCTGGGCGTGGTGGCGCATACCTGTAATCCCAGCCCTTGGGAGGGAGAGGCAGGCAGATTTCTGAGTTCCAGGCCAGCCTGGTCTATAGAGTGAGTTCCAGGACAGCCAGGACCACACAGAGAAACCCTGTCTCAAGAAACCAAAATAAAAAAATCAGCAAAGGAGGGGTGTCATGGTGATCAGTATTGCTCAGGTACTTAATATCAGAATTCAAACTAGAGAGTACTGCAAAGAAAAGACAAAAAAGTATCTACAGCTAAGTCTGAGAGTTAATTCCCCGCTTCCACTGACAGCAGAATGGAGAAGTAATCAGACCAAGACATCACCCTTGGATCTGGTAAGATGAGCCCATTAATGGGATGTAAGAGGATATTAGGGGCAGCATCCTGGCTAACAGGGTGTGGAGGACAATGGATGGTGACCAAGTGCCTATAGAAGCGCTGTTCCTAAGGGCTCCCTAGAGACTCTTGCAGTAAAATAGAGCAAAGAGTGAACTGCACCAAGGGCAATGTGTGTGAGCCAACAGCTTTCCTTTACTTCATTAGAAATGTAAACTAAGCTAAAACACATTCACATGCTTTCCAGAAAGTTTTGGAAATACTTTCAGAAACCAGAGACACAAAGGGAAGAATGAAGATAATTATAATTATGACATTGCTAAACAAAGACAAAAGAATCTGAGAACAAGAAAATTGTGTAACTTCACATGTTGGAAACTTAGCAATACATTCATAGACAATTTAGGGGTTAGAGGATATATTGTAATAAAAATTATGGAATACTTCAAAATGAAGAAAAACTCAAGGAAGCAATATGAATAAACGTTTGGTATGACGCTGTTAAAATAGGAATAAAGGGTATTTATACTCTTAAAAGCATACATTGAAATTAAAATGGCTAGTTATTATTAATAAATATCATACTTGAAAATTAGGAGGAAAAAGAAAAGCAATATCTGTCCCAAAGTGTCTGGACTGCGTAAGGAGCATAATGCATAAAGTATTCCAGAACTATCCTACCAAATGTCAAGTTGACAGGTTTACCAACAAAATAACAGATCAATGCTTAAAGGCCAAGTGTACAAAGCCAAGGCAAGACACAACTCAAATAGACTCCCACCTACATCGACAATTATGTCGATTCTATTTCCTACCCTGGCAAATGGAGATAGACAAGATCAATGGGACAATAATTCCTTGTAGCGAAATCCCAAACCACACATTCAATATCTCAAAAATGCATGCATAAAGCAGTCCAAAAGCCATATTTTGAGGCCACACACTATTGACACATGCCCAAGCTCTGAGGTCACAGAAGCTAATCACATTCCCTCAAAACTCTTTTACCATAATAAGATGGTATAACATTATATTTTTAATCCTCTGCCACTGGACAGAAAATTTAATGTGCATTAACTCCAACAGAAAATTAATTCCTAGGAAAAGCTAGGAACAAAAATTTTTCAATGTGATATATTCAGGTCTTGGACATCTCAAGATATAGGGTCGTAAATTGTATAGTAAAATATGAGACTCTGACATCAGAATTTGTTCAAAACTAAACCTGTCCTTGTCTTCTACCCCATAAGGTAACATTCTTTTATTTCTTAAATTTTTGGTGAGGTACCATTGCTCATGGTTGGAAGGAAATCCCTTTGTCATTGATTGGGACAAATATTATATTATTTAAATAGATTCATATGATACTAGATTAATAAGCAAGTATGCATCACATTAGAAAATTGGTTTTTCACTGAGTTAAAAACCACTGTATGAACAATAATTTTTTTTAAGATCATTAAATAGCACACTCTGTCACTCTCAAACGAAGCCATGTCCTCTGGGCCCCAGCACAGAAAACATTTGTAGGACAATGTGGTGACAGTTGTGAGGAGAAAGCCATGGCTCTGAGAACGGGAGCAACCCTGAAAGAGCCGGTTTCAGCCAGGAAAATAATGGGAGAAACATAATTATGTGTTTAAGTGGAAAGTTATAGGCAAAAGGCTCAAAAGCAAAATATGATTCCAGACTATATGCTCAGTAATTATATTACAAATTTTCCATCCTACCACAATAAAATGTTCTTTTAAATAAAGTAATATTCCAAACCACTGGAGTGTTTATAAAATCATATGGGCCCTGAGGAAGGAAGGGGCATTGAGGATACAAGATCAACTTGAAGGTCTAGCATTGCAGAAGAGACTTTTCTTCTGCTGAAGTGACACAGGAGACTAGGATACACTGTGGGCTACATGGGTATTTGTTGAACAAGCATCGGCAATCTCTAAGTTCCAGAAACTCTTCTAAGAGTGTTACATACAGGCATCAGCATTGCAATGCCCCACCATCTTACACAGAAGATTTCCTTATCTCTATGCTGCAGGTAAGATAACAAAACCCAGAGGGAAGTCTGGTAAAATGTGCATACTATGAAAGTCAGAAGAGATGGAGAAGAACCTCTCCCCAGTAATCTGCCTCCAGACTTGATTAAAAACTACTTGAGAGTCACACTCTCATAAAGTACCTTGGCGGGACTCTAACCAAACAAGCAAAAGATCTGTATGACAGGAACTTCAAGTCCTTGAAGAAAGAAATCAAAGAAGACCTCAGAAGATGGAAAAATATTTCTTGCTCTTGGATTGGCAGGATCAATATACTAAAAATGGCCACCTTGCCAAAAGCAATCTACAGATTCAATGCAATCCCCATCAAAATCCCAACTCAATTCTTCATAGATCTAGAAAGGGCAATTCTCAAATTCATCTGGAATAACAAAAAACCCAGGATATCTAAAACTATTCTCAACAATAAAAGGACTTCTGGGGGAATCAATATCCCTGACCTCAAGCAGTACTACAGAGCAATTGTGTTAAAAACTGCATGGTATTGGTACAGCAACAGGCAAGTAGATCAATGGAATAGGATTGAAGACACAGAAATGAACCTACAGACTTATGGTCACTTGATCTTTGATAAAGGAGCTACAACCATCCAGTGGAAAAAAGATAGCCTTTTCAATAAATGGTGCTGGTTCAACTGGAGGTCAACATACAGAAGAAAGCAAATCGACCCACTCTTCTCTCCTTATACTAAGATCAACTCCAAGGACCCCCACATAAAACCAGACACACTGAAACTATTAGAAAAGAAACTTGGGAAGACCCTGGAGGACATGGGCACAGGGGGAAAGTTCCTGAACAGAACACCAATAGCTTATGCTCTAAGATCAAGAATTGACCAATGGGACCTCATAAAATTACAAAGTTTCTGTAAGGCAAAGGACACCGTCAGAAGGACAAAACGGCAACCAACAAAGTGGGAAATGATCTTCACCAACCCCACATCCGACAGAGGGCTAATATCCAATATATACAAAGAACTCAAGAAGTTAGACCCCAAAGAACCAAATAACCCTATCAAAAAATGGGGTACAGAGCTAAACAAATAATTTTCACCAGAAGAAATTCGGATGGTTGAGAAACACCTTAAGAGATGTTCAACATCATTAGTCATCAGGGAAATGCAAATCAAAACAACCCTGAGATTCCACCTCACACCAGTCAGAATGGCTAAGATTAAAAACTCGAGAGACAACAAGTGCTGGCGAGGATGTGGAGAACGAGGAACACTCCTCCACTGTTGGTGGGATTGCAAAATGGTAAAACTGCTCTGGAAATCAGTGTGGTGGTTCCTCAGAAAATTGGGCATGTCACTTCCAGAGGATCCTGGCATACCACTCCTGGGCATATACCCAGAGGATTCCCCTGCATACAATAAAGACACATGCTCTACTATGTTTATATCAGCCTTGTTTATAATAGCCAGAAATTGGAAGGAGCCCAGATATCCCTCAAAAGAGGAATAGATACAGAAAATGTGGTATATTTATACAATGGATTACTACTCAGCAATTAAAAATAATGAATTCATGCAATTTGTAGGTAAATGGTGAGATCTGGAAAATATCATCCTAAGTGAGCTAACCCAATCACAAAAGAATACACATGAAATGCAATCACTGATAAGTGGATATTAATGAGCCCAGATTCCCTAAATGCTCAAGGCACAATTAGCAAGTCAAATGACTCCCAAGAAGAAGAAAGGAGAGGACCCTGGGCCTGTAAAGATTGGATCCAGTTTTGTAGACCCAGAACAGAGAAATCGTGGGGGGGAGGAAATGATTGGGGAATAGCTGGGGGGGGGAGAGGAATTATGGGACATACGGTGGGGGGAAACTGGGAAAGGGGAAAGCCTTTGGAATGTAAACATAGAATATAGAAAATAAAAATTAAATAAAATTTAAAAAAAGGATTGACAAATGTGACCTCATAAAATTACAAAGTTTCTGTAAGGCAAAGAATACTGTCAGAAGGACAAAACAGCAACCAACAAAGTGGGAAAAGATCTTCACCAACCCCACATCCAACAGAGGGCTAATATCCAATATATACAAAGAACTCAAGAAGTTAGACCCCAAAGAATCAAATAACCTATCAAAAATGGGCTACAGAGCTAAACAAAGTATTTTCACCTGAAGAAATTCGGATGGTTGAGAAACACCTTAAGAGATGTTCAACATCATTAGTCATCAGGGAAATGCAAATCAAAACAACCCTGAGATTCCACCTCACACCAGTCAGAATGGCTAAGATTAAAAACTCAAGAGACAACAGGTGCTGGAGAGGATGTGGATAAAGAGGAACACTCCTCCACTGTTGGTGGGATTGCAAGATGTTACAACCACTCTGGAAATCAGTCTGGCGGTTCCTCAGAAAATTGAGCATGTCACTTCCAGAGGACCCTGGCATACCACTCCTGGGCATATACCCTGAGGATTCCCCTGCATACAATAAAGACACATGCTCCACTATGTTTATAGCAGCCTTGTTTATAATAGCCAGAAGTTGGAAGGAGCCCAGATATCCCTCAAAGGAGGAGTGGATACAGAAAATGTGATATATATCTACAATGGAATATTACTCAGCAATTAAAAATAATGAATCCATGCAATTTGTAGGTAAATGATTAGATCTGGAAAATATCATCCTAAGTGAGTTAACCCAATCGCAAAAGAATACACATGAAATGCAATCACTGATAAGTGGACATTAATGAGCCCAGAAGTCCTAAATACTCAAGGCACAATTAGCAAGTCAAATGATTCCCAAGAAGAAGAAAAGAGAGGACCCTGGGCCTGAAAAGATTAGATCCAGTTTTGTAGGGGAGTACCAGAAGAGAGAAATAGTGGGGGGGGGTGATTGGGGAATAGTTGGGGGGGGAGAGGACTTATGGGACGTATGGTGGGGGGGAACTGGGAAAGGGAGGGGGGGAACTGGGAAAGGGAAAAGCCTTTGGAATGTAGACAAAAACTATAGAATTAAAAAAAACGAAAAAAAAAACTACATAGAACTCATTTTCTAGGGAGATAAAAATCAAAGGAACTAACTTACTGACCTTTCAAATAGTTTCAAAAATGATAAAGGCTCATGTGTCCATGAGTAGCCCACAGACACTGAGGTAAATGGAAGAGAAAATTGAGAAAAAGGTAAGAAAAAAAAAAGAAGAAGAAAACAAAACACAAGGAGAAAGAAGCAGTTCTGTAGGCAGAGCCGATGCAGTGGGAGCTAAGCAGGAAGTTGCTATGAATATTTGTTCAGTTAGCGCTAAGGTTGCCTTCCTTTCGCTTCTAATAATTTTTATTACTCAAATTTACATTTTTATGACTCAAATTTATACTCACAAACCAAGAACTTTCAAAAACGGTTCAAGAAAACCCATCATCGTTGCAGCCCAAGGCCCAAGGCCCAAAAGCAAGCAAAGAGAAAAAGATTTAAAAAAAAAAAAAATCCTGAAAGGAAAAAAAAAAAAAAAAAAAAAAACTACACCAAAGGGCAGGTTGTTGTCATACAGAACTTAATTCCCATTGGGTTGTTTTATAAGATATTAGTGCTGCTAACATATCAAAATCGTAACTTATTAGTGGAAAGCAACTGAAGCAAGGATCTAAACAGAAAGCATTTGCACTGACTAGACATGCTTCTGAACCTGTCACCTGAGTCTTTAGCACTCAGTAGACACACTCCCTGAGATGTGACCTGAGACAGTAAGTCTGCATGAGGAAGCAGCCTTGTTCTGTGGTAATGAAGGTTGTTGTGATAGTTATCATGGGGTAAAACTTCAACATAATTTTTGATTTTGTATCTATTGCTTTCAGAATGAACCCATGTATACAGAAATATAACATTTCCTAAGTACATATAATATTCTAGACTTATATCCTATTTGAGTTTCTTTAAAGTTGGGGTAAATATACTTTTAATAAAATAAATTAATGGCTAAATTTACTATTATCTTTCTAATGGTCTTTAAAATGATTATAACTACTCTAAACAAATGCATATCTTACTACAAATAACATGCATACACTAACAAAATCTCACTTATTTTGAAGTTTAAGTGTTTTGGGAAGATAATTTTACAGTAATATTTATATTACTATAAACAATATAGATGATTTATAGTGAAATTATGTAAATATAATTTACAGAAATATTATAATACTGTTTATAGTAATATAAATATGAAAATTATAATTTTACTACAGAGAACTACTGTAAATTTACCATAGTAATTTAAAATAACTAATATATTGACAGGAACATAATAAATTGTTATGTATGCAAATAGGAAGCCTAAAAAGCATGCTAAATTCTTATAATTTTGACATAAACAAGCACAATTACAGACGTAAACACAAATGATCTAAAGTGTATAGGAAAATATGTACCCTTTATATCCATCGCTATCAATTATATTTTATATTGTTAGTAAATATGTGAGAAAATAAACATTAGAGTGAATAATAGTTTAAAGACATCATTAGTCTTTAATACTTTCAGATAAATTTTTATAGCAGCGAATAAAAAAACTAAACCAAGTATCTTCTTTAAATATGTTGGGAAGATTAATATTATATGTTTATTGATAATAACATATTATCCTTCTTTTCAATCTCTAAATACATCCATGATTTACATAAGCAAAGATTATTAGGGGATATGAAGGATCCAATATATCTTTAGTAGATCTATACTATAAAACAAATAGATTTAATAAGATATATTAATACATTACATAATTTTTAATTACTATTTTAAAAAGAAGCTTTTAATTTGATCTATTATGAATGGATTATCAGACTCCAAAGTAACATAGCATAGGACTGAAGATCATTTAGTAATGATCTTTCCTCAGCTACCTACAGTTACTATAAAATGAGAAAAATATATTTCTCATATGTAGAAACAAAATAGTCTGAATATTTACACAAGACAAACTAATCACAAAAGAGTGAAATACATATTTAAATTAACTAATCTAGACATGATCCCAACTTATGGTGGTTCAGCTTATAATCTGTTGATTTCTTTGTAGTGTGTGAGAAAAGGAGGAATCCCTGGGAGCTGGTCTTCACCCCTCTCCTGGGTGGGTGGGTGGCAGTCTCATGCTAATAGAACCCTTGGCAGTGTTGGTGGGATGGTGCTCCCATCAGCCACACAGAGAGGAGGGTGAGATGGTGCTCCCATCAGCCACACAGTCAGGAGAGCATGCAAATGGGGCTGTACAGCTCACCGTTATGTTAAGCTCTGGTATTTTGCAATCTGACCATATTAAATGAATTTCCTTTCCAGTATGTTCAATTTACACTATTTCAAAGGACATAAACTCATCTCAAGTCAAGGAGCACCAGTGTTTAATATTACTATTCATAGACACAGGACACCTTTATGCTGGATCCTCATGATGCCTCTCAAAAGGGGGAAGAAGTCAACTTAAATATCCAAGACAAAGTACACACACTAGGCCACTCTCCCAAAGTTGCCAAGTCAACTACAGAGCTTCACTGACTCCAGAACCTGTTCTTCAATATCCCACCCTTCAGCACAATCTGAATCTATGTGCAGTTAGGCAGCGCATGCCTGAGAAGTTGAAAGTTAATTTTAAAGGTCACATCATGCAAATTTGAAGCTTAAAAAGTATTTACTACCGGCTGTAGACAGATATCTCATGGATAATTCCAATTAACTAATCTTTGAAAGTGCAAAGCACCTGTAGTTGAAATGATGTTTCTCTCCATACTGGTAAATGGAACATCAATGCTGTTAACATCCCTGGTTCAATTTAGCTTTTTAAATACACTCATTCTGTGTAAGGCGGCATGGAAGATCTGTCGTGGTTTGTATCTGGAGCAGGCATAGAAGCTCATCTAAGGCATCACTTTATCACTTCCAACCGTGAGGTTCTGCATTGTGAGTACTCAACCAGAAATCTCATTACTTTAATAGCAACAGAGCAAGAAAAATACATGGTGTAGGAGAAGTCTTATAAACAGTGATGCCCCCAAATATTACACTTTGCTCATACAAGCTTAAATCCTAGCCCACGCAGCTCAGTCTTTTGAAGAGTTCTTGCACACATTGTTAGTTGCTTGATATAGGAAAAAGTACTTCCTACCCTCATGAATTTATAATCTCATTAGAAAAAAAGCATCCGCCAGTAGCTAAATGTCAAACATAATAAAATGATTATATCTCAAAAAGCAAATGCAATTAAGAAGACACATCAACATTCAGTTATAAAAATGGGAAGATGTTTGACAAAACAGAAAGATTGGAGAAGGCCCTCACAACGTCTGCCTCATGACCGTCTAAACACAGAGGGATAGGAGGAGGGTAATTTGATACCTCAGTGGACAGGACAGTTTCTTAGGCAGACTGCAACATGTATGTATTTCTTAAATAAAGTAATTTTGCATAATAATATCAATACCAGTATAGCTCATTTTAACACAGATGTAACCTTGAAATCTTCTTTAAACACATGTTTAAATTCATTTCCATTACTCCTCTTAAAGTTGTGTATCTACCAAGTATTCTGTTTAAAAAAATAGAACTAATTAAAAAGTAAAGAAGGCAAAGATGTGGGTGTATACACAAACGTGCACAACTGCAAACAAAATTAGATTAGATTGTAAGGGAGAAAATGCCTGTTCTCTCATGCATAAGGTGAGTGACAGTAATCTAAGTTTAAAAGGAACATTCCATGCAAGATAATCTTCTCCAAAATTGATCACAATTAAGAATTTGCAGACGATATGATAGTTTACCTAAGCGACCCAAAAAACTCCACCAGAGAACTTCTACAGCTGATAAACAACTTCAGCAAAGTGGCAGGTTATAAAATTAACTCAAGCAAGTCAGTGGCCTTCTTGTACTCAAAGGACAAGCAGGCTGAGAAAGAAATTAGGGAAATAACACCCTTCACAATAGCCACAAACAACATAAAGTACCTTGGCATAACTCTAACCAAACAAGCAAAAGATCTGTACAACAGGAACTTCAAGTCCTTGAAGAAAGAAATCGAAGAAGACCTCAGAAGATGGAAAAATATTTCTTGCTCCTGGATTGGCAGGATCAATATAGTAAAAATGGCCATCTTGCCAAAAGCAATATACAGATTCAATGCGATCCCCATCAAAATCCCAAATCAATTCTTCATAGATCTAGAAAGAGCAATTCTCAAATTCATCTGGAGCAACAAAAAACCCAGGATAGCTAAAACTATTCTCAACAATAAAAGGAATTCTGGGGGAATCAATATCCCTGACCTCAAGCAGTACTACAGAGCAATTGTGTTAAAAACTGCATGGTATTGGTATAGCAACAGGCAAGCAGATCAATGGAACAGGATTGAAGACCCAGAAATTAACCCACAGACTTATGGTCACTTGATCTTTGATAAAGGAGCCACAACCATCCGGTGGAATAAAGATAGCCTTTTCAACAAATGGTGCTGGTTCAACTGGAGGTCAACATGCAGAAGAATGCGAATTGACCCACTCTTATCTTTTTGCACTAAGATCAACTCCAAGTGGATCAAGGACCTCCACATAAAACCAGACACACTGAAACTATTAGAAAAGAAACTTGGGAAGATCCTGGAGGACTTGGGCACAGGGGAAAAGTTCCTGAACAGAACACCAATAGCTTATGCTCTAAGATCAAGAATCGACAAATGGGACCTCATAAAATTACAAAGTTTCTGCAAAGCAAAGGACACTGTCAGAAGGACAAAATGGCAACCAACAAAGTGGGAAAAGATCTTCACCAACTCCACATCCGACAGAGGGCTAATATCCAATATATACAAAGAACTCAAGAAGTTAGACCGCAAAGAACCAAATAACCCTATCAAAAAATGGGGCACAGAGCTAAACAAAGAATTTTCACCAGAAGAAATTCGGATGGCCGAGAAACACCTTAAAAGATGTTCAACATCATTAGTCATCAGGGAAATGCAAATCCAAACAACCCTGAGATTCCACCTCACACCAGTCAGAATGGCTAAGATTAAAAACTCAAGAGACAACAAGTGCTGGCAAGGATGTGGAGAAAGAGGAACACTCCTCCACTGTTGGTGGGATTGCAAAATGATAAAACCACTCTGGAAATCAGTGTGGCGGTTCCTCAGAAAATTGGGCATGTCACTTCCAGAGGACCCTGGCATACCACTCCTGGGCATATACCCAGAGGATTCCCCTGCATACAATAAAGACATATGCTCCACTATGTTTATAGCAGCCTTGTTTATAATAGCCAGATATTGGAAGGAGCCCAAATATCCCTCAAAGGAGGAATGGATACAGAAAATGTGGAATATTTATACAATGGAATACTACTCAGCAATTAAAAATAATGAATTCATGCAATTTGTAGGTAAATGATTAGACCTGGAAAATATCATCCTGAGTGAATTAACCCAATCACAAAAGAATGCACATGAAATGCAATCACTGATAAGTGGATATTAATGAGCCCAGAAGCCCTAAATACTCAAGACACAAATAGCAAGTCAAATGATTCCCAAGAAGAGGAAAGGAGAGGACCCTGGGCCTGTAAAGATTGCATCCAGTTTAGTAAAGAAACCGAGCGGGGAGGGGGAATGATTGGGGAATAGTTGGGGGGGAGAGGAACTATGGGAACTGTGGTGGGTGGGAACTGGGAAAGGGGAAAGCCTTTGGAATGTAAACATAGAATATAGAAAATAAAAATAAAAAAATAAAAAAAAAGAAATTAAAAAAAAAAACCTATTCTCTGAGTAAGAAAAAAAAATGGATTCTTGTTTTAATTCTTAAATCTTTACTTCGGGATTTTGCTTCTTCCTAGGATTTAAAAGGAAGATGTGGTATTTATAAAACAGAAAAGTAGCAACCTCAGAAATCATAGATTGTGTCAGCTTGACACAAACTGGAGTCATTTGAGAAGAGCGAACCCTAACTGAGAAAATGTCTCCGTCAGCTCGGCCTTGGTGTGAGCCTGCAGTGTGTGTTCATGAGTAATGTTCGATACAGGAGCATCCCATGGACCATCCATTGCACCGTGCCCCTGCCAGGATGGTGGCCCCGAGTTCTATAAGAATAAAGGCTGAACAAGGTAGGAGGAGAAAACAGCAAGCAGCATTCCTTCCTTCGCGATCTCTACTTCACTTCCTGCCTCCAGGTTCCAGCCCTGTGAGTACGCCCTGGTTTCCTTTGATGATGAGGTGTGATATGGTACTATAAGCCACAGAAACCTTTTCTTCCCTAAGCTACTTAGGTCATGATGTTTTATCACAGCCATAGATACCCTGACTCAGATAGGATTTACTAAACAGACCTAAAATACAAACAATTCCCTCCTACTCCCCATCCCCCCCCACCTGCATGTATCACAGATCAAGTAACCCTTAGTGCAGGCAGCCTTACAGAAATCCTGCCTTCTTCAAGAGTTTCTGAGGTTTCCCTACTTATGTCTCTTTTAATTAATATATAAATCAACCTAGATTTCAATCTAGCAAAAAGAAAAAGAAAAAGTAACATTTGGCTGAGTTATTTTGAGTTTGTGGATCGTCTTTCAGTCTCTCTCTGCTTTATCTATTTTCCATAGACGATCTGCTGGTCTTGGTATTTGATACTTTTGTTCTCTTTATTAGTGGCATTCCCCCTTTGAAATCATTTTATTTCTGGTATATTTGGAATTTAGCTTAGAAGGTTGTCAAATTTTATTGCTGACATTGCAAACTTATTTTTATTGTTGGACTTTTATATATGACTTTGGAAAAATGCTTGAATTAATTTAGATAGCTGAAATACACAGCCTATTTTATATATACCCTATTATATATATATATATATATATATATATATATATATATATATATATTTTGTTGTTGTTGTTGTTTGGTTTGGTTCAATTCCCAAAACCCACATGGCATTTCAGAACAGTTTCTAATTCCAGTGTCAGGGAATCTGACACCTCTTCTAGCCTATCTTGCACCAGGAATGCACATGGGACACAAACATAATGCAGGCAAAATATCCATTCACATGAAATACATTTATTTTTTAAATTTTTTGGTAAAAGTTTTTGTAGTCAGTATCACTGATTCCTTCCTACTTAAAAGACTGTGCTTTCACCCTTCTGCTATGAAATATGATGTTGCAGCTTTGTCAACTGTCTCTGTCAAGTGATCTAGTAGGGACCATGTATTTTGATCATAAGGTATTGCAGGTGTCATCTGCAGAGTGGTTTTTGATACTGAAATGATCTATAATAATAACCCACTGACCTTGTGAGATAAAAAAAATTACATTAAATTATTTTATCTATGTTAAATCAAACTCATACTGGCCCCAATCCCATTCCTTTCTTTCTTCTCACTAACAAATGCCATTTTTAGGAGGTAAGTATCTGGCATGTGCCCTATCTGGGACACGGAAGTCTGTGTCTGTATCTCTGATTTTCTGTTATTGCTTTCAACCATTTTTGTGCCAGTTTGCTTAACTAGTAGATGCTGTAAATGTAACAGTAAAAAAAAAAATTGTCTGAAGTCCTTTGTAATTTTATGTCCAGAGGAAGTTCATTTTTGGTTGTTTTGTTTTGCTTGGGGAGAGTGGAGGTTTGAGAGGGAATGTCAGAGAGTACATGTCAGTCCACTGGAGTTGGGAAATGACATTTTCCAATGAATGGTCTCTACCCCAAGGAGAGGTTGTTTGTTCTACCCTTCTAATAACTCTCTCAAAGAACAGACATTTGGAGTCTGAACCTTTTCTTGCATGCCCTAACCTCCAAGTTACATCCTGTCTCCCTATTAAAATTCCCTGCTCCCAGCTGCCGCCTCCTGAGTCTGGAAATGCAAGACAGAAGGCTTGCTAAGCCAATATCACCATCCTGGGGATGATTTTTCCTGGACTTTGGTCCAATAATTCTGCCTTATCATGCCAGTTTTTGGATGCCTTAGGGCAGCATTGTGAAAGTTGGAGAGTTCTTAATTAATCTCAGCATGAGCTGATCAAAGCTAACTTATCCCTCATATTTGTCAGGGACCGGACCTCTGGCTGTATCTTAGAAGAATTTCCTGTAATGTCCAAAACCCCATCCAAGAAAAGGGAAGAACATAATGTTAACTTGTTTGGCTGCATGTAGTTTCTATTTGAAAGAAGTTTTAAGAGAACTTCTTTTAAATTTAATTATGATAAGAATATGTTCATTAAAGTAGCAATGCTCAATAAAATTCTAGAACTCTTAACTGATAGGAAGGCAGAGTCCAGCAATAAGAGAGTAAAGGCGTTCAAAAACAGCTATTATGAAGCTCTCAGAGACACCTGCTACAAAGCAATATCAAAACGCAAACCCTCAATGGCAAGAGCTTAAACAAGTAGCACAGAGAATGTACGGGTGTATCACTTAGAACCAACACAGCCTTCTCTTCTGCGCAGCTCATAGATGATAAGACCAAGCAGTAACTCAGACACGACTCTGCGCTCTGACACAATGGGAGCAGGGGGCAGACACGTGGGAGTCATTAGTGTCAGTAAATATAAAGCACTCACACGAGTGCAGGTGTGAGTAAACATGAGCTCCAGAGGAACACAGGATGGAGACCCACATGAGGAGATAAAAATAAGGGCTCACGTCCTAGTGAGAAGGAGCAAACAGGGGAAGAGGATCTCACAGTCCCTGCAGGTATCCAGCACTGGCACTGAACACAGTGACCTCTAAAGGAAATACTGGGCGACACTGGGTAACAATTCCCAAATCACACCCGGAGATTCAGATAATGGCAGGGTGTAATGTAACGCTCTCCCTGACATTACTTTGAAAAGTGACAGTTTAAAACTGAAATTCATTAACTCTGCATAGGAAATATTTTAAAATGAATATCAAAAATTCAAAAGCAAAGTGAAACTTTAAAGGTTCTTTTGGAAAGTTGTTTGGATGGTGTTTTGCTGGGGCAAACACATGAAGGAACATTTTTTGTTAACGCGGACAAGTGGACAAAGGTGTGAAAGGCTAAGGCAGACTCCTGAAGGAATGTTCAGCTGAAGCAGACACAGGAGAGAGGATGTTCTGGCAAAGCAAACATGTAAAAGGACATGTAATGAAGGATTCCTTGCTAACAATACGCATGTAATGTCCAGAGCTATAACAGTGTGTCATACCATGTGGTAGGAACTTGACATTGATCAAGGTGAACTTCCTCTCCCAGCCTTTGTTGAGCAGGGATTCCTGTGCTGTTGAGGATCCTGCTCCTAGGGTGGAGTGCTCTAGGCAGCGTCAAGGTGAAGTTCCTCCAGCTCTATGAATTCCTGAATTAAGCAGGTGACCCACCCAACTGCCAGAGCAGTGGAGCCAACACTCAACAAAGAGCCAGATCAGGTCCAGATCAGTTCCCTGAACTCACCCAGGAGTCTGGGAGGAGGGGCTCACCCAAACTGTTAAATTGTCAGACCTCCATTAAACTTTGGCCTCAGTAGGTAAACTATCGTCCTGGCCCCCATTCTTTTTACCGATTCCCCCATCCATCCCTCAGCTTCTGTTCCAGGAACCCAGTCCGCAGTAGCTGCACGCAGCTTCAGCCTGCCTTACATTGCAGAGTTGGGACTCCAACACAGAGAGAAAAGCACCAAAAAATGTATGGTTGTGCGCTGAAGCTTCTTTCTGCTTCCTCAGAGTTGGGCTGATTGGATATCTGTGCTGAGGCAAGGCACACGGAGGACGCCTGATGTCTGGAGGGTAGAAACAGGACTCCACGGAGTGACAGAGACAGAGCCTGGCTTGCTGGTACAGGCAGCTGTGCAACGCTTGTGGGTCTCATGTTTTCGCTGATCTTCGCTTCCCTGAGAAAGGCAGCCAAGAACTTCTCCTGGTATCTCTCCAGGTCCTTTCTGCTGACTCGAGCAGAGGCTGGGACCTGGCTGTCTCTGCTAGGTCGGTCACTACTGTTGCTAACCCAACTGTACTGAACTGGACTGCTGGGATGTCTTCGGTCTCATAACCCGTGAACTAAGCTGCCAATGTCCAGGTAACAAAGATGGGACTTGCTCCAAAGAATATTTTTTATTCAATATATTCTTTATTTACATTTCAAATGATTTTTCCTTTCCAGGATCCCTCGTCCCTGAAAGTCCCATAAGCCCTCTTCCCTCCGCCTGTTCCCCAGTCAATCCTTTCCTGATTCCCTATCCTGGTAGTCCCCTACACTGTTGCACTGAGCCTTTCCAGGACCAGGGGCCTCTCCTTCCTTCTTCTTGGGCATCATTTGATATGTGAATTGTTTCCTGGGTATTCCGAGCTTCTGGGCTAATATCCGCTTATCAGTGAGTACATACTATGTGTGTTCTTTTGTGATTGGTTCACCTCACTCAGGATGACATTCTCTAGTTCCACCCACTTGCCTAAGAATTTCATGAATTCATTGTTTTTAATTGCTGAGTAGTATTCCATAGTGTAAATATACCTCATTTTCTGTATCCATTCCTCCGTTGAGGGACATCTGGGTTCTTTCCAGCTTCTGGCTATTATAAATAGGGCTGCTACAAACATAGTGGAGCGTGTATCTTTATTACATGCAGGGGAATCCTCTGGGTATATGCCCAGGAGTGGTACAACGGGGTAATATCATGCCCAGTTATCTGAGGAACTGCCAGACTGACTTCCAAAGTGGTTGCACCAGCTTGCAACACCACCAGCAGTGGAGGATCTCATGTTTTCACTGATCTTCGCTTCCCTGAGAAAGGCAGCCAAGAACTTCTCCTGGTGTCCCTCCTCCAGGTCCTTTCTGCTGACTCGAGCAGAGGCTGGGGCCTGGCTGTCTCTGCTAGGTCGGTCACTACTGTTGCTAACCCAACTGTACTGAACTGGACTGCTGGGATGTCTCTGTCTCATAACCCGTGAACTAAGCTGCCAATGTCCTCTTTTTCACATCCTCACCAGCACTTGTTTTCTCCTGTGGTTTTGATCTTAGCTATAAAAGAACATTTTAAACAGGTCTAGTTTCCCCATATCTTTTCTTTTCCACTACCTCTGAAGGATGGTGGGCTACTAGGGAAGCTAAAGCATTTAAGAGTCATCATTAAAAGTAAGATTTGGAAAAAAATTAAAGATACACTAAAGACTTATAAATAGTATTAAAAGTATTACAAAGAAAAAACTTTTCTAGAAAGTAAGTCTGAAGAAAATTAAAATAGGTTATAGAAAGAAGAAAATCACCACTGTGAAATAAAGACTTCCGGCTTTGGGGGCACAGCAAGATGTAAATAAAAAAATTTTTCAGGAAGATTTTCAGATATTAGTAATAAGACTTCTAAATGTCAAAGAGATTTGAACTGACAGAAGAAACAATGAGTGTGGAATTGTAAATGTAAACAGTGTGCAGTAGAAGCAGCTCTGCGTGAGAGACATCCTAGAAGCTACTAGTATAAAACAAAAATGGTTTCAGTTTTAGTTGTTGTGAGCCAAGCACGTGAGAACAGATATGCTGTGAGGTCAGGCTCATGGTTTCTTAAGGGTGCAGTTAAGGCTTTGGCCTAGGCTGTCTTTTAGTGCTTGGCACAAGCTCAAGAATCTGGTTTTAGGAAGGCTCACAGAACAGGTGGCAGCTTATAAATGCAGAGACTATGGACTGCAGGTTTCAACCACTTGCTACATGGTGTCTTTTAAAGGAATGTTTGAGGGCCAATGACGTACACCAATGACCTGCCAAACTGAGAGAGGAAGGTGCCTTGGTGTCTTTCCACAAAAGCCACATGCTAACACTTCTGACTTACCTGTTTATTAAAGCACGTTCCTAGTCCAGCTCAAGCTCAACTGGAGAGAAGTCAGGACTCCATCCATTAAATGTTGCGTCAAAGACTTTGTGAACATATTTTAAACTGCCACATATATAGGCAGAATGTTGGTATGTGGATCACAGGTGCGAGGAATTTATGCAGAAGGAAGGAGAACCACACAGATGTTCCCACCACAAACCAACAGATTTTCAGGAAACCCATAGACAAGCCCCTAGAAGAGGAAGGTCCCAGAAAGCACAGCAGCATTCTTGATCCTCTCTGACAACCCTCGCCACAAAGATCTTAACATAGTAAGGAAGACACACGTGACCTGGCACCGTGGGCAAAGAGAAAGGACTAGGGTTTACACTAAATGAGGAACCAATTAACCAGAATGCATGAGTTGGCAATTGGAAGTTAGCAGTTAACCCTGGAAGTTAGCAATGCAGAACACCATGCTGGCTTCTCATCAAAGAGAAGGTGTAAGTCCTACGGCAGTTTCTTTTAACAGTGAAGTCCATTCCAACGGGATGAAGACATGGTGACTGAGAGAGCACCCGAGGTGGTAGTCACTTCACTGGGACTTAGGAATGTCTTATCTGGCTGAGCACTATGTGTAAGACCTCATACTAAAACTTTATGAATAGCTTACCTGGCTGAGCTCAAATCCACTTGCACAGTTTCAAGAAACAATAGAGAAAATGAACTATATTCCAAGTTGAGTAAAACTCACTAATGGGATTTTTCTCCCTCTTGGTTACACAGATAGAGGCCAGATTAGAGCAGATTAAATGTAGATAAAGGCTGGTTTATTAGGAGGAAGTTCTCAGGCAGGTTCACCAATATCACAAATGGAGTTCAGATATGAGTGTGTGCATGTGTGTGTGTGTGTATGTGTGTGTATGTATGTATATACACACATACAAACATATATACACATACGTGCACACTCATGCAGTCATACATATATACATGCATGCACACACACATAAACACATACACACACATACACACACACACACACACACACACTCACACACACACACCACCTCATCCAACCCTTCAGTTACTTATATAGAGGAATCCACAATGTGCCTAGAGGAACAAGATGCACTTCTTTAAAAAAAAAAAATGCCTGAGGAGAATCTCTCTTGCCCCTCCCCCCCAAAAAAATGAATAATGAATGAAGAACAGGTTGAATAAAGAATCTGTGCAAAAGGAGACATATTTAAATTTGTCTTTTCACCTGCAAAAACAATGGAAATGCAGGCAAATTAGGGGCTTCAAGTTGTTAAGCTTTCAACTGAATCTAAAACATGCAGAGCACAATGTGAAGAGTAATATATAAACCCAGTGTATCTAGAACATTTTTCACTGTGGATTCCTGTTGCGTGTAGCCAGAGAGGAGGCACCAGGGGCTTCTGCTGATGGGATGCTGTTTACCTTTGTCACACGTTTCTGGAAGGTGCCCTGCTGCATCACTGTATCACTCAGCAGGCTCTAGTGACACATCTAGTGACTCATTCCCTTCCACCCACAGGTGCAAAGTCACCCAGATGCTGCTAAGTCTCTGTCTGAAACACACTGTGTTCCCTCTTGTTTGCACCACACCTTTGAATCTAAAAAATCTCCTCCAACATGCTAACCTGGTCATCTTATGTGCTAGAAATGCTTGCTGGCACAGAGTGCCCCAATTTCTTTAGGTTCCTTTTATTTTGCACTACCTATGATTTCTCAGTGTCTATATTTTATTTCTAGTTAATAATAATTTCCGATAGGTAAAACGGTATTATATTTGTTGTGTTTTGCAGCGTATCTAGAAATGCCTGGTAGAATTCTACACTGAGCTTATTAATGTAAATATTGCATGGCAAAATCCTTAGGGAATGAGAACACTCAGTCCACTTTTCAGTTTTAAAGAATACCATACCTAGTTATTAGTGTGTGGTGCATCCTTTTAATTTAACCCTCCTATCTGTTTGAAAACTTGTACCATTTGACCAGTGTTGATCTGAAAGCCTCCTTGACCACTGCCACCATTTTTTAATTCCCATCATCCTCCATTTTTTGAATGAGAAAATTCAGTACATCTCTACTGATTATCACTTGGATAATTATGTGTCATTAGGTTTTATGTTGAAGAAGTTCTGCCTAGATTATTGGGTTATTGACATATAAAATAATCTTGTCTAATACTTTCTATTATTCGCGGTTTCCTTTATTCGTTTTGAGCCCTATTTGGCACTAAAAAAAAAAATGTGGCAATGGAAGGAATTAAAACTATAATTGATATGGTATAAAATAGCTTTTCAAATGTATAGCTACTTATTAAGTATACTATTAAAGAAAATAGCCCCATTATTCAAATTTTTAATAATGGTAAAAGCCGCCACTCTCTCATTTTGTAGCCAGCAAATTGGTCTCATACACTTTTATTTTATCCAAATCAGCAAATGAGGAAACTTTCTAAGAAGTGGCTAATTAACATTTCGGAGGAACAAAGGCTGTAGGCTGTAGAGTTAAGCCTCCTACAGCCAGTCAGTAAAAGCTTTCCACTAGCAGGTAAGTTTAACATACACATAAAGCAGTGTGCTCTCCTGATTCTGTATTAGCTCCGGGTATTTTCTCATATGGGTCTCTTAGTCTCAGCTACCCTATTATCCAGTTACAAATGCCTCTTATAAATGCCTCTTACATTTTATCCAGTCATAAATGCCTCTTATGTTTTCTGTGTACCCTATCTTCAAATATGTAATATCAGACTTTTTCAAGTATCAATTAGCAATAAGTTTCATATTCCCAGAATAAATGCATTCTTTGCACATGGGGCTTGCATTCCTTTCACATCAGTAAATGTGATTATACTTACAAACTTCATCATCTTATACTATAATTTATGAGGCATACTCCCGAGACAGAAAAACAAAAGTGAAACAGATATTATTATTATTATTATTATTATTATTATTATTATTATTATTTTATTATTTTGGTTTGAGCATTCACAAGTTCATTAGTTCATTGTAGTGACATAACAGGAGAAAGGAAGGCTACAGTCTTCAGGATGGGTCAAGTTTGGATTCATAGGTGTGCTAGAAAACTTTCATGATAGTTAAATATACATTTTGGAAAACACAACTTTCTCTTTAGTCTACATCCTGGACTTAGGAATGATTTTAGAGAGACCACCCCTTCCCCAAAATAAAACAGACTCTGTGGCAATGCCACCCAAGACTGGAGGGAAGCACTGGAAATTGAGCCAAGGGCCTTTCCCTGCTGTGAAGCGAGCTACACGCCCAGCATCTTTCCCAGAGTTTTGATCCAGCCGTTTACAGTGAGTGACTCCTGGCAGCAGGCATCTGCAGAACACAAGTACCCAGCTGGGCTTGACAAACACTGCTGTAAACAGTCAGTAGCATCATTACAGCATGTCCATAATGCAAATGCAATACTGCACCCACATGAATTGATTCCTGCCGTTCATATCCCTCATATTCGGGGTAAGGAGACCTATCATTTCATGGCAACTTAAAGTCAAAAGTCCTCTCTGCCTAGCACATCTAGGTGATCTTACTTAAAACAACAACTTTATGAATTGCTAATATTTTCTGTTTGCTTTTCTTTACCTTCCTGGGTACGTGCACTTACAAGTATGTAAAGTTTGTACTGTATGTGAATGTAGCCACATGCATGCCATGACACATACGTGAGGCTCAGAGAAATACCTTAGCTGTTGACCTTTGCCTTCTACCTTGTTTGAGAAAGACTGCTGCTCACCAGAACACATGTCTGTCTATCTGGAGGGGAGCACTCAGTACGTTTTTCTGTCTCTTCCTCCCAGCTCATAATAGTACAGGGTTTATACTCACTGCTACTCTGTCTTTCAGTGGGTATGAAGCATCAAAGTTACAGCCTTACCCTTGAAAGACAAGTGCTTTATTCACAGAGCTGTCTCTGTGGCCCCTTTTGTCTGATTTCAGTAGATGAATGGACTCTAATTATGTACCCGTTCCTTTTCATTTCCTGGAGACACTTCTCCTATTAATGCTTTCCTGACTGGTCCCTTGTTGGCACTGGGGTTGGCCTTGTAGGATCAATATTCCACACAAGTATCCCTGTTCAAGATTCCACTAAAGGAGTCACTGTCTGCACATGTGCAGGTGATTAGCACATCTGATCTACGGGTCCTTAGAATTACAAAGGACTACCTCAGAGTTAAGTAACATATTCTACTGCTGACAAATCAAAGCCCAAAGAGTTTAAGTAACTGAGTTCATAGCAAGTCAGAATCATCTCATCTCTATATTCCTGATGTTGTGCTCTTGAAATCATTCAAATCATATGCAAAGACACAATGGCAAGTTAGAATTTATTTCTCACAGTATTCAGTGTGTAAGCAGACATTTACAGCTACCATTTTATTTATCTAAAGTGATATATTTACCTTTGCTGATAGCATCATTTTAACGCTGTAAATCTGGGGGCAACTTTTCATTCCCGTTGTACACTTACTTTCAAATACATCTACATTAACTTCATCTCTCCACATTTAACTAAAATTTAGTTTAGGAAGGTAGCCTGATTTTAATACATTGTTCAAGGATGAATTAAGGAAATCAATATGATAAAATTATAAGAAGTACCAATATAAAAGTGTTCAGGTTCAAATATCTGATAGTATAGGGCTCATTATAACTTAGATACAGATGTATTTAGATCTCTTAAGAAATCGTTTATATAGTGACTCACGAACTGCATTTTTTTTTCTTCAAACTACTCAGATTCCTTCCTCTTTAGCATGTAGGATACCAGAAAGTAAGAAAGAGAATAAAAGGAAGTAAGAAAGAATCTTTTGACCGTAGTCATCTTCCATGAAATATACTAACAACTGCATAGAAAATTGTGTCTGTTCAGCTAGTTTCCTCCTTGCCTATGTGATGCCAGAACACCAAACAGTCAAGGACTTAAGTTAGGCACCACCCAGAAAAGAGCTTTGTACCACTGATTCCTAAGACAGATCAAGGGGCCACAAGGTTTTTCACATGGATTCTTGACTGCTTTTCTTGGAAGTAACAGGGCAAACTTGTATTTCTCTAAAAGTTAATTTCATAAACGTAACACATTTTATAGGCAACTTGATTTTCTGTTTCACATCCTCAGGGATCCACTGGAAGAGTCAGGAAGTATCAAGTCCTTAATTTCTGTCCTGGAAACTGTTTTTTTTAATTATTTTATTTATTTATATCCAAACATTGCCCCCTCACGTTCCCCCCTCCCAGAGTTCTTCACCCCATTCCTCATGCTCTTTGCCTCTCCCCACTGTGTGTGTGTGTTTGTTTGTATGTGTGTGTGTTTGTGTGCATGCACGTGCATGTGTATTTCCTCATATGTTTGCCAACCTGGAGACCTATAATCCAAATCATTGTGACAATATAGTTTTTTTTAAAAAATCCAGAATGCATCTGCAATGATTTGAATAGAATAAACTCTATTGATAATTAATTTTTATAATTGTGCATTTCTGACCTATTTTGAGCAAAACTTTTTTACTAGATATGTTCTTTATTTACATTTCAAATGATTTCCCCTTTCCTGGATCCCCCCTCCATGAAAGTCCCATAAGCCCTCTTCCCTCTCCCTGTTCCCCCATCTACCCCTTCCCACTTCCCTGTTCTGGTATTCCCCTATACGGCTGCACTGAGCCTTTCCAGAGTCAGGGTCCATTCCTTCCTTCTTCTTGGATATCATTTGATTTGTTGATTGTGTCTTGGGTATTCCAAGCTTCTAGGTTAATATCCACTGATCTGTGAGGGCATACTAGGAGTGTTCTTTTGAGATTGGGTTAACTCACTTAGCATGATGTTCTCCAGCTCCATCCATTTGTCTAAGAATTTCATGAATTCATTGTTTCTAATGGCTGAATAGTAATCCATTGTGTATACTCCATTGTGTACTCCACATTTTTTGTATCCATTCCTCCATTTAGGGACATATGGGTTCTTTCCAGCTTCTGGCTATTATAAATAGGGCTGCTATGAACATAGTGTAGCATGTATCCTTATTACATGCTGGGGAATCCTCTGGGTACATTCCCAGGAGTGGTATAGCAGGGTCCTCTGGAAGTGTTGTGCCCAGTTTTCTGAGGAACTGCCAGACTGATTTCCAGAGTGGTTGTACCAGCTTGCATTCCCACCAGCAGTGGAGGAGTGTTCCTCTTTCTCCGCATCCTTGCCAACACCTGCTCTCTCCTGAGTTTTTAATCTTTGCTATTCTGACTGTTGTGAGATGAAATCTCGGGGTTGTTTTGATTTGCATTTCCCTAATGACTAATGATGTTGAACATTTCTCAAGGTGCTTTTCAGCCATCTGAAGTTCTTCAGGTGAAAATTCTTTGTTTAGCTCTGTACCCCATTTTTTAAATAGGGTTATCTGGTTCTCTGGGGTATAACTTCTTGAGTTCTTTGTATATATTGGATATTAGCCCTCTGTCGGATGTAGGGTTTATGAAGATCTTTTCCCAATTTGTTGGTGAGCAAAACTTTTAATACAGAGAATTAGGAGTAATTATAGGACTCCAGATTGGTAAACATATCAGAAAACATAAACACACACACACACACACACACACACACACAAACACACACAAACACACACATATACACTCACCTTCCCTTACCCACACAACTGAAATTGTTGTGAGCAGGTAAACAGTTTTCTGAAGTTCCTTTTCAGGATGATGTTTTTGACAATTTGGAATTTTAACTTTATAAAGTTGGACTAATGCTTACATGAAAATGTGGGAAAGAATTGGAATCAGAACCCAATTATGAAAGCCAATGAAAATCACAGCAGACATGTTTAAAAAACTCCATATTCTCACACATCTCTCATTTCTCCGACTCCTTGTCGTGTGCTCTGTTCCAGAAACACAAACATATTTGTATCTATTCACCATGTCAGCATTTATGAAATAATGATAAATTCACAAAGTTCTATAGTTTCTATAACAGTGATTTTAATTTAGTAGGAATTATAACATAATTCTTCGTAACTTGGTAGCCTGGCTGACGCTCATTGCATTGCTCTTTAATTCCAACCATAATTACTAATATGAATTCTCAAATTATATGACAAAAATATCTATACATACTATATACATACATATACATATATAATGATGAAAATATACACACACACATGTGATAAAGAATAAATACAATTAAGAGACTGCAGCAAAGTTCAAGAGGTTTCAAGTGTGGGTTGAAAAAAAATCTGCATGGACAATATAATCAGACCAGGGCAAGGAGGGAGCTGCTGGCAGAATTTGCTGAAGTCAGGCTTCAGAGCAAAGCAGTAGGCTTCAGAAGAGAGGCGAAGGCCAGAGACAGGTCAGGAGCAGAAAATGACAGGTCCTTCCCTGGTCCAGAGGGAGGATAAATGAACAAATAAACAGGTGGACAGGCAAATCGGTAATTAGGAAGGCAACTGAGTTGCATTGGGAACTCAGCATCGGGAAATAGGCAAGCCAAAGCTCCAAAGTATTCATATTCTTTTTTTTTTATTTTCTATATTCTATGTTTACATTCCAAAGGCTTTCCCCTTTCCCAGTTCCCCCCACCACACGTCCCATAATTCCTCTTGGGATACCATGTGTCACATGGGAATGAGGCCATACAAGTTAGTTGTCTCTTACTTTAAGCAGTGCAGGTGACGGATACCCTTTCCTTTGCTCTGGTATCTCTGCTAAGTTCTTGAGCCTGGTTTTCTTTAATGTGCTAATGTGTTCCCACAGTTTTAATTCAACCCAATAAATTTATAGGGTAACTCAAAACTAAGTTATTTATTAGTCTGTGCTGGATGGTGGCATCTGACATTGTACAGTTTCAGGGTCTACTTGGAGCTGCCAGTAATCCTTCTCCCTCAAATTCTTGTAAAATGCAGACACGTGGGGCAGACACACCAGATCTGTACAACCAATAAATGTTTTCAGACTTGCTATCTACCTATTAGAAAAAATAGTAACTTGGCACATGATGTATGTCTAAAATATCAGCACTCAGGAAGAAGGCTGAGTTAGAAGGAGCAGATACATTCAAGGGCAGTCTAATCCACTCGGACTCTAGGACGAGTCTTAACCTCTTGGTCATGACCACTTTCCATATCCTGCATATCAGATATTTACATTAAGACTCATAACAACAAACTAGCTATGAAGTAGCAATGAAATATTTTATGGATGGAGGTCACAACAACAAGACAAACCATATACAAAGGTCACAGCTTTAGGAAAGTTGAGAAACACTGACATAGAGCATTCAAGACCAGCTAGAATGCCTCTGTTTTCAAACAACAACAAACCAAGAAGAAACCAGAAAGAAGTTCAATTGATTTTGTAAATCTCTCAAAAGTAAGTATTGCATTGTACAGTTGTTTTGGTTGGCTCGTCAGTTTTGGAGGTGAAAGCATTCTTAAACTGAAAGATGCGCAGTAAAATGCACTAGCGTGTGGAGATGTAAAAGGCTGCCCCCTTCTCCAAAGGGTGGTTTTACATGAACATCCCCTTTTGATTTTCTACTACTAGACTGTGCTTCCCAAATGTGCACCCGTACACTGGAAATATAATGGCGCTTCCTGAAAGTCAATTTACCTGATCCTGCACCCACTCAATCAGACTTCTGTAGAATAGATTAGAAGCTACTTTTTAAAATTTTTATTCCATGCTCTCTTTGATATAAATGTTTTAGATTTAGTTGCTAAGACATTTAGAATTGTCAATGGCACATTTTGAGCCTATGTTAGACTAAATGGTGACACTCGTTTCAGCCACTATGTGACCTGAGTTTGTGACCCTAGGGACTTGGAGCACAGGGCTTTTCCTTCATCTAGTCAAGCCTCTTATAGGTTGACAATCTAAAGTCAGAATTCCAGTGCCTTTTCCTATCCTTGCAGAACTATTTCATTAAGTGTCTTGTCTTTTCTTATAAGCACACTAACTATTGGGTTTAAGATCTACATGGTGAGCTCACCTCTGATCTTAACTAATAATGTTGGCAATTTCTATTCTCTTTTGGTTTTGCTTTTGAAACAGGGTCTCTCTACATAGCCTTGACTATCTTGGAACTCATTATGTAGATGAGGCTGGCTTCAAACTCAGTAAGATCCACTAGTTCCTTCAGTAACTTCAAAATCCACAAGCGAAGACACTCTTTATCAACATAATAGTAGGTCATTCTTGTTTACTATTAGAGAGTCCAGCACAATGCTTAAGATCAACAACCAAGGTTGAGGTATACTTGTGTCTCATTTAGAAACAAACTCCTCCACCCTAAAATCCCTTGCATTTTGCATCAGATTCATCCTCAAGTACTACCATCCCCTAGACTGTTCTTCTCATAGCATACTATACTTTTCTTTCTGGCCAATAAACTCAACAGGTATTCTTTGTGTCCCAAGGAACTTCATGTATATTTGAATGCTAAGGGGTTGGCTTCCAAACACACAGGCGACATTGGATTCTCGTTTGTAATATTGTATCCCATTTCATAAGTATAAATTTAGACTTATGAATTTAAACGTTTCTAACTATAACATAACATCATAGTGCCTGTCAGAACTCTTCACTGAACTTTTATTTCTCCTCTGGAAAATACTGATACAACTAATGTAAATAAGAGAATGATCAAGAATGTCTGACTTTGAAAGTTCACATTTGCCTCCCTTTACTGTCACCCGACAAGAACGGTAGTCAGTCCTACTATTTTATGGATAAAAATTTTCTTGCACAGGTCCACCCAAGCAATTACCCATGCTTTGAAAAAGAGTACAGTGCCAGGTTTCACATTATATAAGAGGTCAACACCAGGTTTGATATTATATCCCTTTTGATTTTCCTAAAAAAAAAAAAAAAATCAATAGAGACACCTATTGGAATAGTTTCCCTCCTTTAGAAGGGGATGCTCACAAAGAACTTGCTTGTCCTGCTTTAACTGTGGCTATAACTGCAGTCGCTATATTGTGACCATGAGGGAACCAACCAGAGGGAGAAATCATCCATGCTTAGGAACATGGAGGAGCAACACAAGAAGACACTGAGTTATCTCGATGCTCAGCAACTACTTAACTGTGAACTGGGAAGAATGAGAGAGCGCACTCTTGTTTGTCACATGCATATATTACATTTTCATTAAAACACAGTGCTTAAAAGACAGAACTGGCCAAAACCTAAAAAACAGCCTTTTAGATTACTGTCTTAAGATATTTCTTATGACTTACAGAATATGAATGTTCAAATTTTATTCCTGATATAGTATATTATAATTTGTGACAACATACCAGAATACCTCACAGATCACTTAAAGACTAAACAAAAGTCAATATACTAGTATATTATTATAAACCTGATAACTTTTAGGATTCAAAAGAGCCATATTTGGAAAGAAACCCAAGCATATCATTTATCTCCATTTACAGCCATATCTCAGGGACACTTATAAGCAGATTTGCTATTCCATTAAGACAGCAGAGATTACAAAGCACTCTGCAGGTTATTTATTTTGCCACATGCCATTCTGAGTTACACACTCATGAGACTGCTTTGCAAATAAGTTAAAACTCATTCATGTCTGCCAATTATTCTCTGCGATTGCTAAATCTTTATCTACATTATTCATGCCTGCCTGTATTCCAGAGACGCTACTTGAAGTCCTGGAAAATGGAAGCCTCCTAAAGAAGACAGTTTCTCCTTTGCAGAGAATGAGAGATTCAAGATGAGCTGTACCCCATGAAGCCACATTATGCAGGCTTGCCCTGGGCCTGGAGGAATCAATATATTAGCATACCTATCTCCTCTTCAGGGCATATATGGGCATCACAATCCACCCGTAAACAAGTTCTGGCATAGATTACATTTGCCATCTCATTAACACCATACACTGGGCTTAATGTTAATAGTGCAGTCTTCCTTCAGAGGGTCACCACTGATAACAGGAGACAGGAGAGAGCACTCAGGAGAGGAGAACAACAAAAGCAAGTATTCAGCTGAGAAAGCATGTTCCACAGCATGGAGGGACGACGAAATGGAAGCAGCACAACAGCAAACCAAATCATTCAGGAATTGTAAAAATCAGTCCTTTGAGGGTATTTTGGAGATCTCTTGATGAGGGACTAAGAATAAGGTGTTAGGGTAGAAAAGAGAAGTTGCCTGGGTAGATATGAGGAATCCCAGCCCCTGAGCAGGGTATGTAGTATGGAAGTAGTCATCAGGACATGACCGCAGGGTATGTAGTATGTATGTAGTCATCAGGATATAACACAGCTGAAACTCCATTGAGACATTAAGACAGCTCCACTTTGGAGGGGTAACTTGAAGTAGCAACAGCAAGGGACAGAGTCACCAACTGCTGCTGTTGTGGGTGGGAATGAGTACCACACAGTTGGAATTACCTGGCTCTGCATGAGTCAGGGAGCATGTGTGAATTATTGCCTATTGTGTTGATACACTAAAGAAACACGCCACAAATGAGTTGTCCATTTTACAACTTAGAGTATGATTTTTATGGAAAGGTGTTAATATTTTTATTTAATTAAATACACAAACCTAATTGAAAGTACCAACACCGAAAGGCCAGATATTAAATATATCTTCCTACTGAAAACCTTCACAGTTGTCTGAAGTTGTTTCTGTTGATGTGCGTTAGAGCCTGATCCATAGCACCTTTCTTAAAGCTGCGACAAACCGATAAGCTGTACCCCCTAGCACCACGTTCTCAGGCTCGGGTGTTAGGAATCTGTAGTCTGACTGGGCATACGTGTATGTTTCTGTGTATGAATCTAGCCAGTGCCCACATGGCTTATCTTTAAATGTTTAATGACAGCTTACATAATGAAGTAACACACCAAAACTTTCTAAACATATATAATTTCAAACTTGGTACTGACAGCAATAAATAATTTTAAAGTGAAAATTAAGTGTAGTAGTTTAGATCCAGGCAGCGGTGGTACACACCTGTAATTCTATCACTCGGGAGGCAAAAACAAGCAGATCTCTGAGTTTGAGGCCAGCGTGGTCCACAGGGTGAATTCAGGTCAGCCAAGGCTACATAGAGAAACCTAGTCTCCAAAAACTAAAAACAAAACAAAACAAAAAACAAAAAAAAAACTAAAAAAAAAATAGGGGCTTAGAAAGATTTTATAACAGAATTTATAATTATTTATTATTGTCTAGGCCAATGAACAGTAATTGAATATAATTCTAATTCTAGAACACTAAATTGTATTTTAAAATAAGTAATTAGCACGTGAATTTGCTTTAAATGAGGAAACTCCTTTAAGGCTCAATAATACATTCCCTAGCAAAATTTTCAAATATATGTACTCATTTTTACATTAAATAGAATTCATAGAGAAGTTTGATTCTAGGAACACAAACCTGTATCTATGGTCCTTCCTACAGAAGCCTCTTAGAGTTTCTGGGTTATTTCCAGAAATATAACTGCTTACCTTTCCCACAATCTTATTCATGACTTACAAGAAGTGTGAAAACCTATGGTCAATCATAAGAATTTTGCTCCATAGACAAGCCATTTCTACTAATGATTTGTCTTTCTGAATGTACAGGAACTTCCAGCACCTACATGATTAAGGCTACTTTGTATATCAGAGTCTAGATTTCCGTAGTATACTCATTAGGAAGTATTAGATATTTTGATCTGGTTTTACTACCTTTTGTCCTTATTTCTCAGAGTGAGTTCACTAACTTCTTACTATTTGTTTTTGCTTTCTTTTTGTTTGTTTGAATACCTTGTTTTAGAGGTATTATTTAGAAATAGTGAAATTTCCACACAATTTTGTAAATATATATTAACTTAACCCAAAACAATTGTAAGAACACTGCAATGGGTATAAAGTAGTCAGCAATAAACAAACTGCATATATTTTGCTGTTGATAACTTTAAAATTGGCATGGAATAAAAATTGCTAGCCAAAATCAACAGCTATGTAATGACTACAGGAGACCATGCTATTTCTGGAACTGCATAGACATAGTATGTTTGGAAACAACATCAGAATTGTGACCATGGATAAAGTTTAAAACCTGTTCAGTTCCTTTTTAAGATCCACTAACTCATACACAGGCTAAACAGCACCATTTCCTGCAAGGTAGGGATGAACGCCTCCTTCCCCCAGATGCAGGCTTGCTCCTGGACTGCTACCGCCACAGGTTAGGGGTGTTCAGTAAAATTCTCCTGAGTCATTTCTACTCCAACAGGTATATCTTCTGATATTGATGTATTGTTTGGGATGTTTTATATGTTGCTAAGTATTTTTTCCTTGCAGTTAAATATTCAGTGCCTGAGAGATAACTGCAAGCAGAGTGTAATGGACCAACTCGACCCAGTGTGAACTATCAAGTATAGATTCCACTAATGGACCAACTCGACCCACAGTGAGCTATTAAGTGTATATCCCACTAATAGACCAACTTGACCCAGTGTGAGCTATTAAGTGTAGATTTCCATTTATCGCTTGCTACAGGAAACTCCTAGCTTGTCTAATCAGTGAAACCTTAGGATCTCTAGGAATCAGTAATCACTAGGGATCGGTATCCATCGCCCACCAATCACCTACATAGGTGATACAGTCATATCCACTGGAAATGGTGAAAAAAAAATCCTAAAACCAGCACAGGTGTTTGACACAGCTCCATCAGTGCCAAGCCAAATGCTATGATTGCTGTCATTCTGTCTCACCTTTTTAGATTTTGTTTTCTACATGTTGCATTCTTGGAGAATTTCTGCATTATGACTCACTGTATGTCTTTTCCATAGAAAATTATGTCTGAGTCTTTTTTAGGAGAGTCCTAAACATAACTTTATCCTGCCATTCTTTGGAAGCCTTCCTTATGCCCAGAAGAGTGTGCTAAGCTCAGTGAAGCATGGAGGTATGCATTTCTAAATGAGGAATCTTCCTGAGCTATCTGTCCCTAGGCAGACTCAAACAGTGCAAGGTAAACAGAGACAATTGATTAACTCTGACTGGCCAGGAGAATTAGTATTTATCAACTTCCTTTTATGATACCCTTAGAGCTCTCTGAAAGCATAGTTTAAAGATAGTGGGTCATGCAGGCGTACACCCCTAGAGGAATACAACTCACTCTGAAAGCATAGTTTAAAGATAGTGGGTCATGCAGGAGAACACCCCTAGAGGAATAGAACTCAGTGATTACACGAGATTGACTAAAATGACCTTTTTCTACTTTATAGCCTAGACAATGAAATGACACAGTCAAAGGAGTTAGTTAGTAGAATCTGCTATTCATAAAAAGACAAGGTCAGGTATTTGATGTTAGTCTGAAGTACATTAAAATTGCAAATACTTTTAGCCTAAAATCAGGCAGTCATATAATAAATGTTTTTGCTTTGGCAGAGACATTCTTTAAATTCTTTGAACTGGAGTTATTGGGCTAATAATAAAAATAAGATGTGTTCTATTTGTACTTTGTAATTGCGACTGAACTTGTAACCCCAGACATGTAATGAAAAGTCAAACACATGTCCAGAAACAACATGATATAATCTGTACTTCATGGGTAGTCATGAGTCTGTCTTTGTTCTATGGAGCCTGTATAAATAAAGAAGCAATCTGATTGCTAGTCAGTCAGGCTACAAGATTCCCTTGACCACAGTACCTGACTCACTCTTCCCTTGCCAGCACCTTATCTTCTCTTGGGCCACCCCTGTCAAATGGTCTGGGGCTAGCTCCTGACATATAGACAGGCTAATGTAGGAACAGCAAAAGTCCTCATAGGCACTGATGTGATACAGCCAAGATTTACATAAGCATGCCAATGGATGTACATTAAAGGTCTGCATTGTTACTTTGAGGGAGGTACAGGTTTTCTACAGGGAGGCTTGGGGAAAACATTATGATGTGTATTTGTAGTAATGCTGCAGGATTACCTTCCAAACAGAAATAGCTTCCATATCAACCGGGAGGTCCTGGTTCTTTGTACTGATTTATGTATAATACCTGAGTGAGAGAGTGTGAGGAGGTCACTCAGGTGAGGGCTTTGGTTACCAGCCTCAGAGCTTTCCCATTGAGTGTAGCAGAAGCAACATTTCAGTGAGATGCCTGTCCCTTAGTTCTCATGCTAATTGTTATCAATTAGTAATCTATGTTGTTAAGTACCTAAGGGCTGGGAACAGTGTGGACGAATATTGAGCATTGTTACCCACAAGATAAATATTCACTAAATAAAGAATAATCAGAGATTAAATATGTATCCCATCAAAAAAGCTACAGTGAACAGTTACAGAAACAGCAGTGATGGACAGGGTGCTCAGAAACAAACATTCAGACATTGCTGGTGAAAATATAGAAGAGCGAGATCTTGCCTTGGGTCACTGCAGATTGCTCGCAGCTGCGGTCAGGTGTGTGGACAGAGACCTAGCCTAGCATCGACTACCCCATCAGGCTCTTGCCTGCACCCAGAGCCAGAGCAGCTCGGCAGGTCTGTGCACCTACAGCTTGGCGGTGCACCAAGCAGCAGATCAGCTCGGCAGGCAGTCTCTGCACCAGGCAGGCATGAACTTGCTCATGGGTCTGTGCCTGGAGTACAGCCAGAGGCTGACATCTTGCCTCAAGACACCACAGACAACTAACCAGACAGAGCCCTGTGGACTGATAGAGCCACTATCTAAGTTCCAGCTGTCCAACCAGGGAACCTCTGGTCCTGCAGGGACTCCTGCAGTTAGACAGAACCCTGAGACCTGCCACCATCTTGGAGCTGGTGTCCTGAACAGATCACCATAAAGATCTAACAGACTAGCCCAGATCGGTGGAAAAAAAGATCTGATTCTTAAGAGCTGGCAAATAGGCAGGCCAGGAGGAGACCACGGGAGGCCAATTGCAGGTTCAGCAGCAAGCCTGGGGAAGACTTGGGTCCTGGCCCAGCAGAGCTGAGGAGGTAATTTGGAGCCCAGTGGCCGAAACCTTCCAGTCTCCACTTCGGAAGCACTGATGCCCTCTATGACAGCAGCTCCAAACGCCAGACTCACAGGAGCTTCAAACACCAACCAGTAACAACAAGACCAACTAACTCCAGAGATAAACAGATGGCAAAAGGCAAATGTAGGAACATTACTAACAGAAATCAAGGCAATATGGCAGCATCTGAACCCAATTTGCCAACCACAGCAAGTCCTGGATACCCCAACACACCAAAAAAACGAGTTGGATTTAAAAGCACTGGTCATGATGCTGCTAGAGGAACACAAAAAAGACTTAAACAAACCTCTTAAAGAAATGCAAGAGAACATGAATAGGATAGAAGCCCTTACAATGAAAACACAAAAATCACTCAAAGAATTCCAGAATATCAACAGACAGAAGCCAATAAAGAGGAAATGAGAAAAGCACTTAAAGAAATGCAGGAGAAATTGAGTCAACAGGCAGAAGTCATGAAAGAGGAAACACAAAAATCTCTTAAAGAATTGAAAGAAAACACAAACAAACAAGTGAAGGAACTGAGCAAAACCATCCAAGAGGTAGAAACAACTAAGAAATCACAAAGGGAGACAACTTTGGAGATAGAGAATCTTAGGAAGAAATCAGGGGCCATAGATGCAAATATCAACAACAGAATACAAGAGATAGAAGTAAGAATCTCAGATGCTGAAGATACCATAGTAACCATTGACTCCTCAGTGAAAGAAAATGCAAAATGCAAAAGGCTTGTAACCCAAAACATCCAGGAAATCCAGGACACAATGAGAAGACCAAACCTAAGGATTATAGGGATAGATGAGAGTGAAGATCTATAATTTAAAGGGCCAGCAAATATCTTCAACAAAATTATGGAAGAAAACTTCCCTAACCTAAAGAGAGAGATGCCCATGAATGTACAAGAAGCTTTGTAATTTTATAATGTCCCATTTGTCTATTCTTTTTTTTTTAATTTTTTTTATTTTCTATATTCTATGTTTACATTCCAAAGGCTTTCCCCTTTCCCAATTACCCCCCACCATATGTCCCATAATTCCTCTCCCCCCCCCGCTATTCCCCACTCATTCCCCCCCCCACGATTTCCATTTGTCTATTCTTGATCTTAGAGAATAAGCTATTGTTCAGTCTTTCCCCCTGAGCCAATGTCCTCAAGGGTCTTCCCCAGTTTTTTTTTTCTATTAATCTTAGTGTGTTTGGTTTAATGTGGAGGTCCTTGATCCACTTGGAGTTGAGCTTAGTACAAGGAGATAAGAGTGGATCAATTCTCATTCTTCTGCATGTTGACCTCCAGTTGAGCCAGCACCATTTGTTGAAAATGCTATCTTTTTTCCACTGGATGTTTTCAGCTCCTTTGTCAAAGATCAATTGGCCATAGATATGTGGGTTCAATTCTGGGTATTCAATCCTATTACATTGATCCACCTCTCTGTCACTGTACCAATACCATGCAGTTTTTAACACTACTGTTCTGTAGCATTGCTTGAGGTCCACCATATTGATTCCCCAAGAAGTTCATTCACTGTTGATGATAGTTTTAGCTATCCTTGGGTTTTTTGTTATTCCAGATGAATTTGAGAATTCCTCTTTCTAACTCTATGAAGAATTGAGTTGGCATTTTGGTGGGGATTGCATTGAATCTGTATATTGCTTTGGGCAAGATTGCCATTTTAGCTATATTAATCCTGCCAACCCACGAGCATGGAAGATTTATCCATTTTCTGAGGTCTTCTTCCATTTCCTTCTTCAGAGAACTGAAGTTTTTGTCATACAAATCATTCACTTGTTTGGTTAGAGTCACACCAAGGCAAAAGACACTGTCAAAAGGACAAATCAGCAACCAACAAATTGGTAAAAGATCTTCACCAACCCTACAAGTGACACAGGGCGAATATCCAATGTATACAAAGAACTCAAGAAGTTAGACCCCAGAAAACTAAATACCCTATCAAAAAATGGGGTACAAAGCTAAACAAAGACTTTTCACCTGAAGAAATTCAGATGGCAGAGAAACACCTTAAAATATGTTCAACATCATTAGTCATTAGAGAAATGCAAATCAAAACAGCCCTGTGATTTCACCTCACACCAGTCAGAATGGCTAAGATTAAAAACTCAGGAGACAGCAGGTGTTGGCGAGGCTGTAGAGAAAGAGGAACACTCTTCCGCTGCTGGTGGGACTGCAAGCTGGTACAACCACTCTGGAAATCAGTCTGGCGGTTCCTCAGAAAACTGGACATGATACTTCCAGAGGACCCAGCCATATCACTCCTGGGTATATACCCAGAAGATTCCCCAGCATGCAATAAGGATGTTCATAGCGGCCTTATTTATAATAGCCAGAAGCTGGAAAGAACCCAGATGTCCCTCAACGGAGAAATGGATACAAAAAATGTGGTATATATACACAATGGAGTACTATTCGGCCATCAGAAACAATGAATTCATGAAATTCTTAGAGAAATAGATGGATCTGGAGAACATCATACTAAGTGAGGTTACCCAGTCTCAAAAGAACACCTATGGTATGCACTCACTGATAAGCAGATATTAGCCTAGAAGCTTGGAATACCCAAGATACAATCCACATGTCAAATGATGTCCAAGAAGGAAGGAGTGGCCCCTGGTTCTGAAAAGGCTCAGTGCAGCACTGTAGGGGAATACTAGAACAGGGAAGTGGGAAGGGGTGGATGGGGGAACAGGGGGAGGGAAAAGGGCATGTGGGATCTTTGGAGGGCGGGAAACCAGAAAAAGGGAAATTAAATATAAATATAGAATATATCCAATAAAAAATTTAAAAAAACACAACAAAAAAGAAAAGAAAAGAAAATATAGAAGAGCAGAGCCATTCAAAACAATTCATTTCAATATTTTGTTATCTAGCTAGGCATGTAATGATTATAGCAACTGTCAATTACAATCTTAGTATTTATAACAGAGTAGCAAAAACTATGGCTACAGAAAAACCTGCTCAAATGTTGATTACTTAGTGAATGGATAATCCCAATGGAACAAGAATGGACACAAAGTAACTATCCTACCCCAAGGATTTACATGCCCACAGCATGGTACCCAACAATAGAAATGAACTGTACACATGTACAACAGTTTGAGCAACTCTTAAGGAAATTATCTGTAATTTTACAAAGAAAAATGGGGACAATGACAAATCATAACATATTACTTATATCATTCTTAAAATGGCACAATTAGAGAAGGGGAGAAAAACAGCGATTGCCAGGGTCAAGAACTACAGACATGCCTGTAAAATATCTTTCTATATTTAGTTGTCCCAAAGTTGATGTTCTATATGTGGTATTGCATTACGACATGTAACACATTCCTTAGGAAGGAAACTGAGGGAATAATATGTTAACTCTGTGTGAATTTTTTCTTGCAGCTGACTGACACTAGGCTATTATCTCAAAATGATCAATTTGAGAAGAAAATCATAGGCAAGGCAAGAAACAGCCAGAAGACAGGAAGGGAAAGACATTCCTTAGCTATTTCCTTCTAACAACAAAAGTTGATGTGGATAAGTCTTTGTGGTTTATCTCTTTGAATGCATAAAGGGAGACTTGGGCTAAAGGGTAATAAATGCAAGGATCACTAAAATTTTGTTCGTATGAGAACACTGTCAAATACCTGGAGTTTTGGGAAAGATTTTTTTTCAAGGCATTTTAAGTATTCATTATGAGTCGGGCTTAAGTTCAACTCTGTAGAAAGGTTATAAGGACACAAAACACAGCGTATTCTGATGGGATAGTCTAACAAGTTGGCATTATAAAGAACTCAGAGTATGTTCAGTTTAACTCACCAGTCCTTCACTGGAATTCTATGAAGACATTTGACCAAAGAGCAGTAGATAGGTTTTGGTTTTACAAAGCAGGAACTGTTTTAGCAAAGTTTTCCCAGATTTATAGATTCATTAGTGGTAAGCAAAATGTCAGTTTTTAGTGAGTGTATGCTATATAAACTCAAGAGGAGGAGGACACCAAGAACCCTTCAGCTCTTGTCGTTATAAGTTATTTATTCCACAATAGAATGTAATCAAGCAGGCCCAGTTTCATTGTGGTTACATATTTATCCACTAGACAAAATGCAGAGACAATGGGGACTTACAATTAGAGCACAAAGAAATAGGTTTTATTAAATTTAAACATAGAGGGGGATTTAATGAATATTTAAGAAATCCCAAGTTCCAAACTCCATCTAAATCTGGTCTCAAAACAATAAAAACCTTATTATAATAAATGATAATATCACTGGACTTTATTACTAGAGCTTTCATTCATTTCTAATCTCTGTGGCTATATTAAGTAAACACTCTTTAATTTCACTCTTCTTAGGAATTGACTGGTCCCGGCTGCACATTATTAAGAGAGTGTTTCATTCCCTTTGCAGTTTGCAGAGGGGTTGCTTTCCGTTAATGAGAATGCATAATTATCGCTAAACAGTGCCATTAGAAGTACATATTTTCATTTAATGGAAGAATGTGGAAAAGTGGGCATATAATTTCAAATTTTCTAAAATAACTGGAGAATTCGTATTCAACAATACTCTACAAAGTAAAGACGGCAAAAATTAACACATCACGTTAATCGAGAAACAAACATAATATCAGAAAGTTTCCTCTGTTCCCACAGCAGTTTCTCACAGATCGAACTGAATTGCTGGAGATGCATTTTGACTCTTCCAGACCTGTTGCAGAGGCTCATTCTACAGGCATATATTTAGGACTTTGATTTAACAAATAAAATTATGTGTAAACACTTGCTTTCTTCTTTTCTGCAAAAAGTACCCATACTAGTTAGATTTAGGTAGAAATTACCTAAGCAGTATGGTCCCTTGCCTCCCCTAAACCTGGACTGTTCCTGTACTCAGACTCTGTTTCAAAATAGGACAGACAGGTGATTCAGACTAAATTGAGGCTGAGCTTTAATGTGTATCATAACCTTGTGAAAATGAAAGAAAAGATATGAGGAAAATGTTATCTACTTCAAAGTCATTTACCCAGACCAACTAAATTACCACACTTGCTGCGTATTTATCATCCAAATCAATTAAATCTGCCTCTCAAATCACACACATGGAGTACGGCACTTCACCAGCTCTAAGTTACCATCAGCTGGAACATCCATCATTATTTTATGTTCTGTTTAGAAGGGGGAAATGCTGCCAATAAAACTATGACGCACCATCAAATTTAATCTAATGCCTCAATTTCAAGTAAAACTGCGCCTCAGAGATGATAAGATGCTTTAAACGAAATGTGTGTGCTAAAGGATCAGGGGCCCTGTCAGTGAAGGGCTTGCCTCGTGAGCGTGAGGTTGGCCATTCAGATCCCCACACTCTCAGTGCAAAATCATGGCTCTGTACCTTTAACCCAAGTAGTGGGAGTGGTGCTACGGAGGAGCCCAGACCTGGCTAAACTAACTGATGTGGCAAAACCCAGGTCTGTGAGAAACACTAGAGAGAGAGAGAGGGAGAGAGACAGAGAGAGAGAGAGAGAGAGAGAGAGAGAGAGAGAGAGAGAGAGAGAGAGAGAAGGGGAGAGAGAGAGAGAGACAGAGAGAGAGAGAGAGAGAGAGAGAGAGAGAGAGAGAATGAATGAGAATATGATCAAAGAGACAAAAAGAAATAAAAGGCAGAGAAACAGTTGAACAGTTGAGGAAGACAGTTTAATGTCAATATCTGGTCTCTACATCTATCTATACAGACAAAAATATACACACATGCATGCCACACGTAACCATCACACTACACACACACACACACACACACACACACACACACACAGAGAGAGAGAGAGAGAGAGAAACAAAGAGCTACATAATCCCAAAACTGTGTCCATACCACACAAAATCATGCCATGATTTTAAATAATGCTCAGATTTTTAAAAAAATGTTATAAAAAAAGATTAAAACATGAACATGGGAGGTGCTCAGAACCAGCTGGCGGCAGCAGAACCAGGTACCCGAGACAGCCTGAGCTTAAGACCTTCGGGGACTCAGGCCTGGAGTGGGAGTTGGGTACAGAATAGCGGCTGCACTCTGCACTCGCCGGGCGGACCCCGAGCTCCCTGCAGGCAGCTGCCATATTGCCTGCGGCTTCCCGCCCAGCTGGTAGTGGGGAAGCCGGAGTGTCAGCCAGCGTGCCAGGTGCTCAGAACCAGCCTGCAGCGGCGGAACCAGGTACCCGAGACAGCCCGAGCTTAAGACCTTTGGGGACTCAGGCCTGGAGTGGGAGTTGGGTACAGAATAGCGGCTGCACTCTGCACTCACGGGGCGGACCCCGAGCTCCCTGCAGGCAGCTGCCATATTGCCTGCGGCTTCCCATCCAGCTGGTGGTGGGGAAGCCGGAGTCAGCCAGTGCGCCAGCTGCCCAGACCCAGCCAGAGGCCGAACCAGCCTCCCATCCAGCTGGTGGCAGGGAAGCTGGAAACCGGACCCAGCCAGCTTCCCAGCAGCTTGGGACCAGCAGGCGGAACCAGATAACTGAGATATCCCAACTTTAAGACCCCTGGGGAAACAGGATATCAGACAGCAAACCCTGAGCAGGAGCAGTGCAGAGCAGCCACCCAACAGGCAGAACCAAATACCTGGGATATCCTGAGTTTAAGACCTCGGGGGACTCAGGCCACCTGTCAGCAATCTGTGAGCAAGACCCCCGCAGGACAGTGATTCAGGTATCCCAGTCGCTGGGAAATAGCCTTACAACCCCACAGGAGGGTCAAGCACCAGCTAGTAACTACAGGACCAACTAACACCAGAGTTAACCAGATGGCAAAAGGCAAACATAAGATCGCTACTAACAAAAATCAAGGCAATATGGCGGCATCTGAACCCAGTTCCCCAACAGCAATAAATATTGGATACCCCGAAACACCAGAAAAACAAGACTCAGATCTAAAATCACTGGTCAGGATGCTGATAGAGGAACACTTAGATAAATCTCTTAAAGTAATACATGAGAAAATAGATCAAAAGCTAGAAACCATTGCAAGGCAAACACAATTAAATCCCAGATATCTCAACACACCAGAAAAACAAGACTCAGATCTAAAATCACTGGTAAAGATGCAGATTGAGGATCACTTAGATAAATTTCTTAAAGTAATAGAGGAGAAAATAGATCAAAAATTAGAAGCCCATACAAGGCAGACACAAAAATCACTTAAAGAAATCCAGGAGAATATAGAGCAAAAAATGAATCCCAATAAGGGGGAGAAACAAAAATCACCTAAAGAAATACAAGAGAACATGGGTCAACGAGTAGAAGTCATAAAAGAGGAAACACAAAAATCCCTTAAAGAATTACAGGAAAACACAAACAAGCAACTGAAAGATCTGAGCAAAACCATCCAGAATCTAAAAACAGAAGTAGAAACAACTAAGCAATCGCAAAGGGAGACAATGTTGGAGATAGAAAACCTTGGGAAGAAATCAGGAGTCATAGATGCAAATATCAACAATAGAATACAAGAGATAGAAGACAGAATCTCAGATGCTGAAGATACCATAGGAACCATGGATTCAACAATTAAAGAAAATGCAAAATGCAAAAAGCTGGTAACCCAAAACATTCAGGAAATCCAGGACACAATGAGAAGACCAAACCTAAGGATTATAGGGATAGATGAGAATGAAGATCTACAACTTAAAGGGCCAGAAAATATCTTCTACAAAATTATGGAAGAAAATTTCCCCAACCTAAAGAGAGAGATGCCCATGAATATACAAGAAGCCTATAGAACCCCAAATAGACTGGACCAGAACAGAAATACTTCCCGTCACATAATAATCAAAACCCCAAATGTACTAAACAAAGAAAGAATATTAAAGGCAGTAAGAGAAAAAGGACAAGTAACATATAAAGGAAGACCTATCAGAATTACACCAGACTTCTCACCTGAGACCATGAAAGCTAGAAGATCCTGGGCAGACCTCATGCAGACCCTAAGAGAACACAAACTGCAGCCAAGACTACTATACCCAGCAAAACTCTCAATTGCCATAGATGGGGAAACCAAGATATTCCACGACAAAACCAAATTTGCAAGATACTTATCTACAAACCCAGCCCTACAAAGGATAATAGGGGAAAAATACCAACACAAGGGGGGAAACAACACCCCAGAAGAAACAAGATAGAAACCCCATCTCATCCAACTCAAAAGAAGAGAACCACTCAAATACAAATAATAATAATAATGCCCAAAATGTCAGGAAGTAATAATTACTATTCCTTAATATCTCTTAATATCAATGGACTCAATTCCCCAATCAAAAGACACAGACTAACAGACTGGATACGGAAACAGGACCCTACATTTTGCTGCATACAGGAAACACATCTCAGTGTCAAAGACAAACACCACCTTAGAGTAAAAGGCTGGAAGACAGTTCTACAAGCAAATGGTCCCAGGAAACAAGCTGGAGTAGCCATTCTAATATCAGATAAAATCGACTTTCAACCTAAAGTCATCAAAAGAGACACAGAAGGTCACTTCCTGCTTGTCAAAGGGAAAATCTACCAAGAAGAATTCTCAATACTGAACATCTATGCGCCAAATGTAAGGGCACCCTCATTCGTAAAAGAAACTTTACTAAAGCTTAAAGCACACATCGCACCTAACACAATGATTGTAGGTGACTTCAACACTCCACTCTCCTCAATGGACCAATCAGGAAAGCAGAAACTAAACAGGGACACAGTGAAACTAATTGAAGCTTTGGACCAATTGGATTTAGCAGATATATATAGAACATTCCATCCTAAAACAAAAGAGTATACCTTTTTCTCAGCACCGCACGGTACCTTCTCAAAAATTGATCATATAATTGGTCACAAGACAGACCTCAACAAATACAAGAAGACCGAACTAATCCCATGTCTCCTATCGGATCACTATGGAGTAAAAGTGGTCTTCAATAGCAAGAAGAACAATAGAAAGCCCACATACACATGGAAACTGAACAATACTCTACTCAATGACACCCTGGTCAAGGAAGAAATAAAGAAAGAAATCAAAGACTTTTTAGACTTCAATGAAAATGAAGGTACGACCTACCCAAATCTCTGGGATACAATGAAAGCAGTGCTAAGAGGAAAACTCATAGCCCTGAGTGCCTCCAAAAAGAAACTGGAAAGAGCATACACTAGCAACTTAACAGCACACCTGAAGGCCCTGGAACAAAAAGAAGCTAACTCACCCAGGAGGAGTAGAAGAGAGGAAATCATCAAACTAAGGGCTGAAATCAATCAAGCAGAAACAAAGAGAACCATACAAAGAATCAACAAAACCAAGAGCTGGTTCTTCGAGAAAATCAACAAGATAGATAAACCCTTAGCTAGACTAACCAAAGGGCACAGAGATAGTATCCAAATTAACAAAATTAAAAATGAAAAAGGGGGATATAACAACAGAAACAGAGGAAATTCAAAAGATCATCAGATCCTACTACAAAGGCCTATACTCAAAACAACTGGAGAATCTGGAGGAAATGGACAATTTCCTAGACAGATACCAAATACCAAAATTAAATCAGCATCAAGTAGACCAGCTAAACAGTCCCATAACCCTTAAAGAAATAGAAGGGGTTATAGAAAGCCTCCCAACCAAAAAAAGTACGGGACCAGATGGTTTTAGTGCAGAATTCTACCAGACCTTCAAAGAAGACTTAACACCAATACTCTTCAAACTATTCCACAAAATAGAGACAGAAGGGACACTGCCCAACTCGTTCTTTGAAACCACAATTACGCTGATACCTAAACCACAAAAAGATCCAACAAAGAAAGAGAACTACAGGCCAATTTCTCTTATGAATATAGATGCAAAAATACTAAATAAAATTCTTGCCAACCGAATCCAAGAGCATATCAAAACGATCATTCACCATGATCAAGTAGGCTTCATTACAGGAATGCAGTGATGGTTCAATATACGGAAATCCATCAATGTAATCCACTACATAAACAAACTAAAAGAAAAAAACCACATGGTCATCTCATTAGATGCTGAAAAAGCATTTGACAAAATTCAGCATTCTTTCATGCTAAAAGTCTTGGAAAGAGCAGGAATTCAAGGCACATACCTAAACATAGTAAAAGCAATCTACAGCAAACCAGTAGCCAACATCAAAATAAATGGAGAGAAACTTGAAGCAATCCCACTAAAATCAGGGACTAGACAAGGCTGTCCTCTCTCTCCATATCTTTTCAATATAGTACTTGAAGTTCTAGCGAGAGCAATCAGACAACATAAGGAAGTCAAAGGGATACAAATTGGAAAGGAAGAAGTCAAAGTATCATTATTTGCAGATGATATGATAGTCTACTTAAGCGATCCAAAAAACTCCACCAGAGAACTTCTACAGCTGATAAACAACTTCAGCAACGTGGGTGGTTATAAAATTAACTCAAGCAAATCAGTAGCCTTCTTGTACTCAAAGGACAAGCAGGCTGAGAAAGAAGTTAGGGAAATAACACCCTTCACAATAGCCACAAACAACATAAAGTACCTTGGCGTAACTCTAACCAAACAAGTGAAAGATCTGTATGACAGGAACTTCAAGTCCCTGAAGAAAGAAATCGAAGAAGACCTCAGAAGATGGAAAAATATTTCTTGCTCCTGGATTGGCAGGATCAATATAGTAAAAATGGCCATCTTGCCAAAAGCAATCTACAGATTCAATGCAATCCCCATCAAAATCCCAAATCAATTCTTCATAGATCTAGAAAGAGCAATTCTCAAATTCATCTGGAGCAACAAAAAACCCAGGATAGCTAAAACTATTCTCAACAATAAAAGGACTTCTGGGGGAATCAATATCCCTGACCTCAAGCAGTACTACAGAGCAATTGTGTTAAAAAATGCATGGTATTGGTACAGCAACAGGCAGGTAGATCAATGGAATAGGATTGAAGACCCAGAAATGAACCCACAGACTTATGGTCACTTGATCTTTGATAAAGGAGCCACAACCATCCAGTGGAAAAAAGATAGCCTTTTCAACAAATGCTGCTGGTTCAACTGGAGGTCAACATGCAGAAGAATGCGAATTGACCCACTCTTATCTCCTTGTACTAAGATCAACTCCAAGTGGATCAAGGACCTCCACATAAAACCAGACACACTGAAACTATTAGAAAAGAAACTTGGGAAGACCCTGGAGGACATGGGCACAGGGGGAAAGTTCCTGAACAGAACACCAATAGCTTATACTCTAAGATCAAGAATGGACAAATGGGACCTCATAAAATTACAAAGTTTCTGTAAGGCAAAGGACACTGTCAGAAGGACAAAACGGCAACCAACAACGTGGGAAATGATCTTCACCAACCCCACATCAGACAGAGGGCTAATATCCAATATATACAAAGAACTCAAAAAGTTAGACCCCAAAGAACCAAATAACCCTATCAAAAAATGGGGTACAGAGCTAAACAAAGAATTTTCACCAGAAGAAATTCGGATGGCCGAGAAACACCTTAAGAGATGTTCAACATCATTAGTCATCAGGGAAATGCAAATCAAAACAACCCTGAGATTCCACCTCACTCCAGTCAGAATGGCTAAGATTAAAAACTCGAGAGACAACAAGTGCTGGAGAGGATGTGGAGAAAGAGGAACACTCCTCCACTGTTGGTGGGATTGCAAAATGGTAAAACCACTCTGGAAATCAGTGTGGCGGTTCCTCAGAAAATTGGGCATGCCACTCCCAGAGGACCCTGGAATACCACTCCTGGGCATATACCCAGAGGATTCCTCTGCATACAACAAAGACACATGCTCCACTATGTTTATAGCAGACTTGTTTATAATAGCCAGAAATTGGAAGGAGCCTAGATATCCCTCAAAAGAGGAATGGATACAGAAAATGTGGTATATTTATACAATGGAGTACTACTCAGCAATTAAAAATAATGAATTCATGCAATTTGTAGGTAAATGGTTAGATCTGGAAACTATCATCCTAAGTGAGCTAACCCAATCACAAAAGAATACACATGAAATGCAATCACTGATAAGTGGATATTAATGAGCCCAGAAGCCCTAAATACTCAAGGCACAATTAGCAAGTCAAATGACTCTCAAGAAGAAAAAAAGGAGAGTACCCTGGGCCTGTAAAGATTGGATCCTGTATTGTAGACCCAGAACAGAGAAATCGTGGGGGGGGAAGAGTGGGGAATAGCATGGGGGGGAGAGGAATTATGGGACATATGGTGGGGGGTAACTGGGAAAGGGGAAAGCCTTTGGAATGTAAACAAAGAATATGGAAAATAAAAAAAAACATGAACATGGCACTGGGGTAATTAGCACTGAGGTGTGTAAGACTGTTCTAAAATAAAACCATTGGTGATTAAAACATTGGTGATAGAAACAGGCTGGAGAGCTGCCTCAGTGTGTAGTAGTATCTGTCCTGCAAGCACATTCATATTGCACTCATGGCTCCAGAACCACCAATGCAGCCACAAGCACACGGCCTATGGAGAGGCTGGAGATGGGACAGGAGAACCTTCAGCCGTTTGCGAACCAGCTAGCCTGACTAGTGAAGCAGTGAAGAGACTCTGCCTCAAATCATACAGAGGTGAGATCTCATATGAATCTTGTACAACATGCTAAAATAATAAATTTAATAAAAACAACTGCACAATTTTCAACCACCATTTTGCCAACGTCTAAAACATTCAATATGGTTGATGTCCTTTCTGATTTCTAGAATCTGTTCAGTGAAACTATTGATAATTTTTTTTTTAATTCTACCAGGCAAACTATCTGACTTACTTGTACAGTGCAATGAAATGAGACTATATCAAAAATACAAATATCTCAGCATATAGAGAAATAACCTCACCGCTAATATCTCAGACCTATTTACAAAAATTGTCAGGTATTGAAAAGAAAACCTCTATTTAAAAATTAACTAAGCATGAGTTAGCTAAAGTAAGTATATAGTATTTGGAATTGCTTGGCATATTAAAAGTGCTGTTTATGAAATTACTAAGCTCCTCACCAGAAATTAACTTGGATACACTATTCTACGCAGCAGTGATTTTGAAGATCATCTGTATTAATTTAAAATAGAATTCTGTTTACTTAAAATAGACAATTATTGGTTTCTTGGATATTAAATTAAATATAAGCTTGGGTTAATGCCATTTGAGAGCATTATAATTTCAATTTATACACTGATTTACATGATTCATGATTTATGTTGTACCATCTACTTCTATCATGCTTTGAAAACTAAATGCATAGCAGTTATTTGCTTTGGCTATAGATCTGCTACTACAAAGACATTATGGATACATCAATTTTTTTTCTTTACTGAAATAGTGCCATTATTTTAAATGGTCTCCAAGAAGAGCTTACATCATTCAATGACAAATGGTTATTACATGACCGTAGTCATTTTTACCACGCCCTCAAGTTGTGTGTATCTTTGTCAGATCAAAGGACTAAAGGAAATAATGAGCAAAAATAGGAACTCAATTGTAGAAAACAGGCTAACATTACAACATGTTAAATAAAAATGCATTGGGTCACAAAACCCCTATCCCGTAAAACTAATTCCAGAACTCACCTTTTCTAAGTGGGCCAATGCAAAAAACATATGCAGTGACGAGTCACTAACGACCAATGAAATGAGGAAGAAAGCCAGACTTCCAAAGTAATTGATTCAGACACTAACATCTGTTGTATATGGTTGGTTGTAACTTGAAATTGTTTCCATTTTTCTACTTAAAGATGTACCAAGTAATTCTATTATAATGTTGTGTTACATGTTTCCTAAGTTACTAAATATAATGTAAGGCATGTTTTTCAAAAAAAATAGGTAATAGACAATGGAGAATACTCTCCGATGACATGAACTCAATAGTAATGAAACTGGAAAGACAAAACTAAAATATGAATATACATTATTTTATTGAAAATAAGGAAATAAAATGTGGATATGAATCAATTATATTCATTGCCATTGCCATAGGATTTATGTGGAATTTTAAGTTTTAAAATAGTCTCAACATGTAATTCCTGACTTAAAGTTTTAATTATACAATGGGATAAAAACATGAAAATTAAATCCTGTATCCAAAAAGTAAAGAAATGCACGGAGTGAAGGCAGAAAACATGACGACGTACTGGTGAAATACACAACAAAATAACTAATAAATGGATGGAATATGAGTTGTGGATTCAAGTAAGATAATGATCAACAGAAGCATACAAATACCCAATGAAAATTATTCAGTATCACTAATTACCAGGAAATTACAAATTGAGCCACAGTGAGATGTAATCATGCATCTATCTTGATGGTTATTATCCAATTAAGAAAATAAAAGAGATGGTTAGTGTTGACAAGGATATGGTGAGACAAACCCTCACACACTGTTGCCGGGAAGGCAAAGGGTGAAGCAGCTGTCAGAGTGGTATAATGTCCACTCAGAACCTCAAACACTGAATTTCCATATGACCCAGCAGTGCAGACTTCTCAAAAAGAATTGAAGTGGAGACCTCCCAACTGCATGCAGCCTTATGCCTAGCTACCCCAGAGAAGGAGCATAAGAAACCTGTGTCCATGGAGATCAATAAGTACTTGCATCTGTTTGCCTCGGGTTTCAGAAACCAGGGAATTCTTCACTATGTAACAGCATGAAGAAGGCTGGTGCACACCTGGTAGAGTCAAACAAGGCAGTGAAGCAAGTGAAAGCACCCCACAATCCCACTTAGATGAGCTATGTATCAAATTGAAACTCCCAAAACCAGAGTACAGTCCTGCTTGTTGAGGGAAAAGCAGTGAATTAGTATTTACAATTTAAAACCTTAAAAGGCGAGATAGTCAACTTCTAGACCGACTGTACGGCACAGCAGGCAATGCACACTCGGTAAAGAAGGGAGCTCTTACCTGTACACCCCAGACATAACTTTTAGTAGAGGCGAAAAAGGAATCATCATGATACATGATACTATTTACAAACAACACCCAAAAAAACGAAGATATGTAAGACAAAGATATAAGGATTTTAATAACAAGTTTGTGAGACTAATGCAGTAGTTATATGTAGGCTCAGAAATTTTTTTTAAGATTTATTTTTTTTTATGTATATGAGTACACTGTAGCTGTCTTCAGATGCACCCAAAGAGGGCTTCAGATCCCATTACAGATGGTTGGAAGCCACCATATGGTTACTGGGAATTGAACTCAGGACCTCTTGAAGAGCAGTCAGTGCTCTTAACCACTGAGCCATCTCTCCAGTTCTGGCTCAGAACTTTTTTTAAAAACCTGCTTTTAATAAGGGTTCTCAAATGCTTCGACCTCACCCATGGAAAGAAATAAGGTAACTGGGACAAGGGGATGGGGATGCTAAGTTCTTTGGTGCGATTCCAACGCCCTTTTTTCAGGATGCCAGCAGTCCAGTTCAGTAGTGTCAGAATATCAAACCGGAACCGACAGGGAAGGCACAGTCTAAGAGAAGCATCCAGGCCTCTGCCCAATTGGCACAGGTCAGCGTGAGCAAACAGAAGGAGCCAGGATACCTGGAGAAGCTCTCTTCCATGCCTCTCTCAATGAAGTGAAGACCAGCTATGATACGAGACCAAGGAAGTGTTTCAAGGCTAGCTATGCAAGCACTCTGTCACTAACCAGTTACTGAGTCCTATTTATGCTCTCTCCAATCATCATATGTCCTCCAATGGGCCTTGCCTGAGGAAGACAGCACTTGAGTCTCCATCACATGACACAACCAGAAACGTCTACTTTAGTTACATGTGGATATGTATTTAAACACATACTGTTTAACCATGTGGAAAGTTTATGAAATTCTATGTGGTTACACTAGACAGCACAAAGGCCAATACACCTAGTTAAACAGACTATGCCAACACAAAAGTAACATGCAATAAGGACACATGATCCACTATGTTCATAGCAGCCTTATTTATTATAGCCAGAAGCTGGAAAGAACCCAGATGTTCCTCAATGGAGGAATGGATACAGAAAATGTGGTATATTTACACAATGGAATACTACTCAGCAATTAAAAATGATGAATTCATGAAATTCTTAGTTAAATGGTTGGATCTGGAAAATATCATCCTAAGTGAGGAAACCCAGTCACAAAAGAATATACATGGAATGCAATCACTGATAAGTGGATATTAACCTAGACGCTCTGAATACCCAAGACACAATTCACATATCAAATCATTCCCAAGAAGAAGGAAGGAGAGGTCCTGGAAAGGCTTGAAGTAGCATTGTAAGGGATTAGCAGGACAGAGAAGTGGGAGGGGGTTGATTGGAGAACAGGTGGAGGGAAGAGGGCTTATGGGACTTACAGAGAGGGGGGAACTAGGAAAGGGAAAATCATTTGGAATGTAAACAAAGAGTTTAGAAAATAAAAAAAGAAAAGAAAAGAAAAGAAAAGAAAAGAAAAGAAAAGAAAAGAAAAGAAAAGAAAAGAAAAGAAAAGAAAAATAGGTTTGAATACTGAAGAAAAAAAAAGTAATAGCTTTCAAATCTCTGACCACGTCACAGCATAAGAAGGACACAGCTGTGTATTGTAAAGACTTTCCTATAAGGGAAAGAGTGAATAATCAGGAAAAAAAATCCTTCAAAAGTAATTGAAATATTACATATTGCTCTGTAATGGTATCTAGCATACCTAAGAGTAGAGTGCAGGCAAAGGAAGCATTAGAAGTAATAAAGAATTGTTATTAATGAATTGCTGGATTAAAAATATGGATAATTGCATCCCAGCTGCAGATTTCAAACTCCACCCTGACACTGTTGCTGATGCCAAGAAGTGCTTGTGGACAGGAACCTGATATAGCTGTCTTCTGAGAGGCTCTACCAGCACCTGTCTAATACAGATGCAGACACTCATAGCCAACCATTGGACTGAGCACAGGGATACCAATGGAGGAGTTAGAGAAAGGACTGAAGGAACTGAAGGGGATTGCAACTCTATAAGAAGAACAACATCAACCAACCAGACCCCACCCCCAGTGTTCCCATGGACTAAACCACCAACCAAAGGGTACACGTGGAAGGACCCATGGCTCCAGCTGCATATGTGGCAGAGGATGGTCTTGTTGGACATCAGTGGGAGGAGAGGTCCTTGGTCCTGTAGAAGCTTGGTTCCCCAGTGTAGGGGAATGCTAGGGTGGTAAGGCAGGAGTGGATGGGTGGGTGGGTGAGCTACTTCATAGCAGCAATGGGTCAGGGGGATGGGATGGGTGTTTACAGAGGGAAAACTGGGAAGGGGTTTTATTTACATTTGAAATGTAAATAGAATATCAAATAAAATCATAGTAAATATGAATAAGTATTGGTCAAAAACCAATCATGTTTTAATATTTATGCCATCTAAAGTGTGAATGAGTGACTAGAGAAGTTGACTTTGTGGATAAAAGCGTCTACTAGTCTTGTAGAGGCCCCAGGCTTCTCACACAACCTGTAACTGTGGTCCAGGGGATATCTTTGGCCTTGATAGACCCCTACACTCACATGCACATCACAGTCACAAATACATCCACATAATTTAAAATAAATCTTTAAAAGAGTGAATTTGGAAAAGAAATTATACTCCATAAGAAAAAAAATTACATTGAAAACTCTAGAAAAAGAAAAAGTTCATTAAGTTTATTTTTGTATTATAAAATAAAAGTTCTGAGACATAGAAAAACGACATCTCATCATGTGAACGATCACTTGAGCAGTGTTGATATTGTTTTAAAGGCAGCAAGCCAACACTTGCAAGGCTGAGCTCGGGAACCATTGGGAGTTACCATGGCCAGGCTGGGCTAGGTAGCAGGACTAACAGGACCTTGTCCCAAAACCAAGAAAAAGCAGAAATGAGGAGTAAGGAGGTGAGAGAAAGGAAGGAGAAAATACAGCTCAACATAATTTGAAAAATGATTTGGCTGCAAGTATTCATTCACACACAACAGATATTTAAGAAATTATAAATGAAACAGTTTTTAAATTTTTAATCTCAATTTGACCAGCCTTAATAAAATGTGCACTAATAGCTATATAAGGCTTTAACCTTCTAAACAAAATAAAATTCATCACTTTTTTCTTTTCCCCTTTTTTTTTTTTTTTGACCTGCTAAGCTTCCTGGAGCACAACAGTCAGGTGTGGTGCTTAAGAACTAGGTTTTTATCTCTGTCATTTTGCTAACTTTGTGACCTTCTAGAAAGTTTTCTCTTTTTTTTTCTTTTTCTTTTATTGGATATTTTCTTAATTTACATCTCAAATGCCTTTCCAGGTCTCCCCTCCAGAAACCCCAATCCCATCCTCCCTCCCCCTGCCTCTATGAGCGGGCTACCCCACCCACACTCACTCCTGCCTTCCCTCTCTGGTATTCCCCTACACTGGGGCATCAAACCCCGCACAGGACTCTCCTCCCACTGATGTCCAACAAAGCCATTCTCCACCACATACACAGCCTGAGCCCTGGGTCCCTCCATGTGTATTCTTTGGTTGATGGTCCAGTCCCTGGGAGCTCTGAGGGGTCTGGCAGGTTGACACTGTTGCTCCCCACCACGAGGCTGCAAACCCCTTCATCTCCTTCAGTCCCTTCTCCAATTCCTCCATCTGGGACCCTGCTCTCAGTCCAATCGTTGGCTATGAGCATCCTCCTCTGTATTTCAGGCTCTGACAGTCTCTCAGGAGACAGCCATATCAGGCTCCTGTCAGCAAACCTTCCCAGGCGCTCACAATAGCTTCCGGGTTTGGTGACTGTATATGATATGGATCCCCGGCGGGGCAGTCTCTGGGTGGCCTTTCCTTCAGTTTCTACTCCACACTTCCATATTTCCTCCAGTGAGTATTTTGTTCTCCCTTCTAAGAAGCACTTGAAGCACCCACACGTTGATCTTCCTTCTTCTTGAGTTTCATGTGACCTATGAATTGTATCTTGGGTGTTCTGAACTTTGGGGCTAATATCTACTTATCTGTGAGTGCATACCATGTGTTCTTTTGTGACTGGTTTAACTCACTCAGGATAGTATTTTCAAGTTACATCCACTAAATATATAATCATGTAAATCTCTATCCGTTCACCACTCACCAAATATATACAATTACTATTGTGCAAATTTTTATTGAATGGACTTCTGACTAACTTATAAGTGTGACAGTTTAGTTGGATATGTTATTTTCAGTTCAGAGCATTTCTGTGTCTTAACTTGGACTCTGAAAGTGACATCCAAGAGGAACAATCTGTGTCCATCTGGACCACTTTTTGAGATGGAGGCTCGTAGTCTCAAGAGACAATGCCTTGTTCAATTCTATGTTTGCAGCATCTGAAATCATTCTAGCTACTGATTAGCAAAGCTAAATACACTTTACAGGAATAGTTTTTTTCGTATTTATTTTTTACACTCCAGATTTTATTAATTCCCCCTCAGTTCACCCTCGAACCAATCCACATCCCATACCTCATCCCCCCAAGGTTGTCCCCCACCCCACCTGATCTCCAAATTCCCTGAGGCCTCCAGTCTCTTGAGGGTAAGGTTCATCTCTGATCAAACCCAGACCCAGCAGTCCTCCGCTGTATATGTGTTTGGGGGCCCCACATCAACTGGTACATGCTGCCTGTTTGGTGGTCCAGTGTCTGAGAGATCTTGGGGGTCCAGATCAATGGAGACTGCTGGTCCTACTACAGAGGAGCTTTCCTCCTCAGCTTCCCCCAACCTCTCCCCAATTCAACCACAGGGGTCAGAAGCTTCTGACCATTGGTTGGGTGCAAATATCTGCATCTGACTCTTTCAGCTGCTTGTTGGTCCTTCCAGAGTATGGTCATGATAAGTTCCTTTTTGTGAGCACTCCATAGCCTTAGTAACAGTGTCAGGCCTCCCTTTGAGCTGGATTCTACTTTGGGCCTGTAACTGGACCTTCTTTTCCTCGGGCTCCTCTCAATTTCCATCCCTGTAGTTCTTTCAGACAGGAACAAGTATGGTTGAGAGTTTTGACTGTGGGATGGCAACCCCCTCCCTCATTTGATGCCCTGTCTTCCTGTTGGAGGTGGGCTCTATAAGTTCCCTCTCCCTATTTTTGGGCATTTCATCTAAGGTCCTGAGTTTCTCACCTCCAAGGTCTCTTGTGCATTCTGGAGTGCCCCCCTCCCCCAGCCCACAGGAATAGTTTTTTTAAATGCACATTTTGGCTTTATCTTGAAAATCCATCTTTTACATATATTTATGTCCGTCTACTTTATTAAAATATATCACACATGCCATAAAATTCACAAGGTATTACACACTATAATGGTTTTTAGTGTATCTGTGCAGAAGGTAATCACAATTACCTTCAGATCACTTTCATCACCACCTCAATACCCCTATGTCCTAATTTTCTTCCTGACAAATAACTAGATCTCAATCAAAGATAAAGGTGTTTTCTATCACTAGAAATGTGTGTCTGTGTAGAATCCATATGAATAGACTCATGATCAATATCTACTCATTTGGAATGCTCTAGAAAACAGCAGCATACATGTGGGATTACGTTAAGGTAAAACATAATCGAAATAAGAATTTAATATGAAGGCATAACAAACACAGTATTTGTGACCTTTAGATGAGAACCATTGATAGCAAGGACCCTAGGACCTGGTCTGGATGATGTTAAAGCAGATCTCATTGGGTAAAAACGTGTTTGAGAGTGAACATGGTTCATTTAGACTGTTGAACCTAACAGGAAGAAAATCTTGAAGTCAGTCTTAAAGGTAAGCTGCTAGCTTTCTCAAGTAGACTGGTGGTGTTTCTTCAGATTTTCTAGGACATGCCAGGGACAAAGAATTGCCTTGTTTTCAATTACATAGATTTGTGTGTTACTTTTCAGATTTTTATTGCATTACTATGTTACTATTTCCATATGAACATGACTTGGAGCATATAATACATAAAACAGAGACTTTATTTCTGATTTTAAAGCAAATACTCCTGATAATGATTCTTTGTACTACTTGAATTACATGATAATTCTGTAATTGGTCAGTTGTCTAGTTCTGTGTTCTTCTTTCATTTTTAATTCTTATTTATATTTTGTTTTATCTTTAAACATGGCTGCATGTATATTGCTGCTTTCTAGTACATCACAAATGATTAGATATTGATCATGAATTGGATCCTTTACCACCATAAAATACTCATTCTAGTTTTCAGATTATTTTCAATATTAGACCTACCATTTACACACCTGAGTAGTCTGAATTATTCCTTGCTTTCTGAATATCTTTGTTTCTTTTCTTGTCTTCATGCCTATGGGGATATTTCCAGGACAGTGTGAGACACAGATGGTTAAAATGAGACATGTTCCTTGTTTCTATCTTCAAGGCTCAGTTCTCAGATTCCACATCAAATAGGAGGTGGAGTCTGAGTTTCCAACTCAGTTTCTGAGAAACTGGCATTTCTCAAGTGGAAGGTCCCTTGGCCTCTAGTGTGTGAAGTATTCCTATCATTAAAATATTGAACTCTGCCAAGTATTTGTATCTATTGAAAAGACTGTACAAAATACACACATATCTTCATTCAGTTAACATGCTACAAAAGATAATTCGCTTTCAAATGTTGAACCAAGATTCCATTTCTGGGAGAAATCCCTCTTGATGACAGTGCACATTTTAAAATGTTTTGATCATATTTTATTGACTATTTTCCCATCTGTAAAAATAGAACTATTAGTGGCTAGATTTTTGTGTCAATGATTTTGTCTGGTTTATGGATCAGGACAACACTGACCTCAGAAATAAGTTGGGGAGTGTTCCTTTGTCATTTTGGGGGGCATTTGTGCAAGAGTGGTAAATACATTTAGATATTGTAAAGGTCAATCAGTAAAGGCATCTGTACTTACACTTATTTTTACAAGATTCCTTCCCCTTAGGGATAATGCATAGTTTTACTTGTCCTGTGTTCACTGAGATTTTCGACTTCAAAAATTTTGATTACATTGGATCTTACTGAAATTGTAAGTTTATGTAAGTAATCTAATTCATTTGCACAAAGAATCACTTACATTTGCTTATTTCTGTAAAGAAACCAACTGTGTTCCCTTTGTTGCTGATTTTTGCAACTGAGGAGGCTTCTTTATCTGTCAGCATTAATTTTTTTACTTTTTTTTATTTTATTATCTATATTCTATGTTTACATTCCAAAGGCTTTCCCCTTTCCCAGTTCCCACCCACCATAGTTCCCATAGTTCCTCTGATTTTGTTGGCTTCCTGACTTGTTTTTCTATTGCCCTCTTAAGTCATTTCCTATCAAATACGTTTATTATTTGTTTCCTCTACAGGCATTAGTGTAGTTTGTTATTTTTATGGAGGTAAAACATGTTAGTTTTATTTTGGTGGTTTTTTTTCTGACACTTTTTCTTTATCCTTTTTTTTCCTTTTGTTTTGATAAGACGGTATTTCTGTTTGGCCCTGGTTGTCCTGGAACTCATTCTGCAAAACAACCTGGCCTCAAGCTCACAGATATCTCCCTGCCACTGCCTCCTGAGTGCTGGGATTACAGCCATGTGCCACCATCACACAGGTGACAATTCTCATTAACATAAACATTTATGTAAATGACCTGCTTAGTTTTGATTGGCCAATTAGTTTTTTTTAATTAGGTATATTCTTTATTTACATTTCAAATGTGTCCCCTTTCCTGGTTCCCCTCCTCCCCCGAAAATCCTGTAAGCCATATCCCCTTCCCCCAATCAACCCCACTTCCCTGTCCTGGTGTTCCTCTACACTAGGACATCAAGTCTTTCCAGGACCAAGGACCTCTTCTCCCTTTGGTGTCTAACAAGACCATCCTCTGCTGCCTATGTGTCTGGGGCAATGGGTAACTCCATGTGTTCTCTTTGGCTGATGGTTTTATCCCTGGGAGCTCAGGGAGTACTGGGTGACTCATATTGTTGTTCCTCCTGTGGCCTGCAAAACTCTTCAGCAACTTGGGGAGCTCAGTTCAATGGCTGACGCAGAGTGCCCCCCTCTGTATTTGTCATGCACTAGGAGAGCCTCCCAGGTGATAGCTATATCCAGCTCTGGTCAGCCAGCACTTGTGGACACCCACAATAGTGCCTGGGTTTTGTAACTGTATATAGGATGCATCCCTGGGTGGGGTAGAAATGACACTAGAAAAAGCAAAGATACTATCATGACCCATGCTCACAGCTCTTATGCAGGGATGTTTCTTACCAATAATGTCCTGCAGTTTTACAAACCTCTGGTTCATTTCTTGGATACTGAAGTTTTGACTGTGGTATTATTGCTACTTTAATGAAGAGATGAATTTTTCACAGAGCTTTACTTCAGCACTTTTGGTGATAGCCTGTACAAATTTTTTAAACAAATATGATAATACAAAAAGTAGATTTTTTTAAAATAGAGAAATTTCAAAAATAAATGGTAGTACACTAATTTAATGACAGGATTAAGTCATTACAATGATTTAAAAATGGTTAATCAAATAAAATGTTTGTAGTGTTTGGATCCTTATTTAAGATTCAAGAAGGTAGTATCAGTCACTAATAGCCATTAAATACTTCTTCATGTAACTGCTAAGTATGAGTTATAAACATTGTCTCATTTTATTATAGTACAAATGATATAATAAATATACTAAGTTCTTGTTTTAGTTGTGTGAACACTTAAAGTTCTTAGAGTTCTGTGCTATTCCAAGGTCATATCAATAAAAAATAGCACAGTGAGTATCAAATATTGCACCTATCCACCACCAAAAAAAAATGAAAATTCCATGATAATCAACACTAAAAATCTCTTAGCTATATATCATTTTGTGTGACTCAAGTAGGTGAACATTACTCTATAGAAATATAATAAAGTTTACAAAATATAAAAAAATAAACACAAAAATTTGCAGGAAAATGACTGGACATCGAGTGTATATTATTAAACAAAATTACACAATATCAAAAAGGAAAAAATGTAGGCCCTTGCCTACAGTGTGTATGTGTGTGTACACACATGCATGCATGCAAGTGTATAAGCGTGCATGTAAATAAATGTACTTTTGGGTAGAGTATAAGGTGGAGAAAGGAAAACAAGAAAGGGTAAGGTGATGAGGAAGGTCTGAATGCTGGCAAATGACTCTGAACAATGCAGGAGGAAATAAACCTACTTCTTTTTGCCATTCAATTGTCATGGACATTTTGGGTTTGGTGGTGGACGATGCCTAAAGAGTATCATAAAAACAGTGAAAGTATGCGAAGCCCCCAGCTTCAGAATGGCTGCTCTAACCATGTACGAGTTCATGAGTTGCTTCATGTTGCTGAGTCCTATTCTTGTTTTCTGCAAGAACTGCACAACTAAGCTTTGATTTTAAAACTATGGGTAAAAAATATTAATATAAGAGATTGCCGGATGCCAGGCAGTGGTGGCGCATGCCTTTAATCCCAGCACTTGGGAGGCAGAGGCAGGTGGATTTCTGAGTTCGAGGCCAGCCTGGTCTACAGAGTGAGTTCCAGGACAGCCTGGGCTATACAAAGAAACCCTGTCTAGAAAAACCAAGAGAGAGAGAGAGAGAGAGAGAGAGAGAGAGAGAGAGAGAGAGAGAGAGAGAGAGAGAGAGATTGAGATTGAGATTGCCGGATACTGCAAAGTCCATTGCAAAAGAAGAAAGTGACATGAACTAAGGCGAGGTCTAAAATAGGGTCGTTAAGAAACTGAGGAAGTTAATTACCAGGAATCAGTGTTTGATTGGAAAAGGTAAGGAGGGTGGTGGAGGAATTCATACATGCTTGTAATTCCTCACTTCCCATCAGTCTTCAGATTGTTCTCCTCACAGCAGCTCAATGTTGATTCATTCATTCAACATTGATTCTTTCATTCATTGTTGATTCATTCATTCAATGTTGATCCAGTATTCCTTTCTCTGTAAGGAATAATTCCAACACCAGGATTTCTAAATTATAGCTACTAATCATTCAATAATAAAAAAAAACAACTCTCTCAGTATGGAATGCCAAAAAACCAGCAAATATGGGTGTAAAATTAAATGCCGGATAGTGCAGCTAAAAGTACTTCAGATTATAAAATCATAAAGTGACCATTTCAGAGATGTGAAAACTAAGGCACAGAAAACTTAGCAGAGTTTGCATGGGCAAAGTATGGTCAAGATAACACCATAATTGTGGTGTTATCCACAATATCCACCAATATTTGTGACTAAAATTAACTTATAAATTTGTATGTATATATAAGCACACAGAGTTTCTATAACTAATGAACGATGGAAAGATTTTCATGTTTAATAACAGAAAATTGCTTTCTGTTCTTCCTAACCTAATTTATCTTAAATCATAATACACAGTCCTGAAGCACCCCAATGTTAGTTGAGCAATATATAATCTATAACGGCCTTTTGAGAAAAGGCTGCTTGGTCTTCTCAGCAGGGCAGACTATTCTTTCTCTCTCTCTCTCTCTCTCTCTCTCTCTCTCTCTCTCTCTCTCTCTCACACACACACACACACACACACACACACACACACATATACACACACACACACACATACACACACACACACACACACACACAAATAATTGTATCACTGTGCTTCAGTGCAAATTCTCAGAGGGGAGCAGCTGTACAGAAATGCTGCAACTGGTTTCATTAAAAATAATATAGCACAGAGACTATTTCATGTGACACGTCTCTTCCCTATTTTCATCAACTACAATATCCTAATGTCAGATCTCTGATTCAGAGATTGGAAGGAGGGTGTTCTAAAGGGCTCTAAATCTGTGTGCTCAGAAGCGTATAAAGATTCAACCGCCTAATTATCTCTAAATTAATAATCTACTGAGCAAGTAAAGGAGAAGAATTATGGAGGTCACCCAGAGGCATACATGACCCGCTTCAGATTGGCTTTTTCAGAATGGATTAGACCAGCTCTCTTACATACTCTAATTCTCTCAGACCCCTGTGTAAGCTCTCCTCAGCTACATTCTCCTTATTGCAAATTATCTGTCTTCTAAGACAGTTTGTTCTATAAGGTCAAAGGATTAGATTATTTTGCTTCTTGGCCAGAGGCCCCATCCCTGTTCACAAATGGGTATTCAGACACTTAATTCCAAATTATGAAACCAGCTCTTTTATTCAGAAAAGCTGACCCATGAAAAATAATGAGAACAGAGCTGATAGTGGCGGTTAAGTTCCCATAGAGAAGAGAAAATGATGGAAATGACCTGGAAGAACTTTGGAATCACTCGGCTTCTCTTGGCCCACAGCATCCAACGGCCACTAGATCTGACGCTGCTTTCAAGTATCCCTTCGTAATCTCTATAACCTGTCAACCCTCAAATCATCTTACTTTTCCATTGTATTAACAAACAAACATCAAACTCTGCATTCTCGGGTCCTGCACAGCAATTCACGACTGACCAACCACACTTTGTTGTTTCTTCTCTCAATGATCAATTTGGTCAGCCGTGTATATTTTGAGTTCTTTTCCTTTAGTTCAGATACATTTTTATAAAGCACGTCATTTTATCGTTTTTTTTCCCTTAACTAATCATTTCACCAGTCTGGAACGGCTCATAAAACATTCACAACAGATTGTGTAATTCGGTGTAAATGTAGCCATCAAGATCCTTCTGAATACGGACTTTTAAAAGTTCCTGATCATGAGAAATTGTACTGACAAAAACCCACACATATACATGAATTACCCAACACAGTTCATTTATTTTGAACCTCAAATTTCTTTAGTTCTGGTCTCCATTTAGAATCATGTGGCTGATTGATCTTGGAGCATCTTCCTGCACTGGAATTATACAACTGCCAAACTCTTCAAAGACAAGACCATTTATGATTTAATTATTTTTAGCCAGGGCTTGAATAAAAGATTGTATACCATGCATATTCCGGGTTTTTGTAGAACTCATATTAAAGTCTTCACACAGGTGTCAGTTTCCTCAATCTTGCCATCTGGTCTTTTGCTTTTGTTTCAAGTAATGTATTTGTTGTGTTTCTAGAGTAGTTTGTCTAATTCTCACATTCAATACCAAATGCTCAAGAATTGTTTGGATAAATGTGAAAATCTAGGTGAGCTAGAGTCACACAGACAAACATTTCTGGTGACAAATCCTGCCACGGCAACTAATACATTTGGTCTTATTAATGCAAAGTTCTTTCTAAAAGACTCGGGGATAATACTGAAACAGTATTTCAGTCACCATTTCCCATCTAAAGGTAGAAGGACACATCATATTGAATGACAAAGTGAAACCGGGTGAAAACAGAAAGGCAGGCACAACGCACTCCCTTCTAGGTTCCTGCACACCCATTCCCCATTTATAGCATTTGTCACAGTTCTATCTACCCAAGTTGCATGGAAAAGGAGCAAGAAAAGAACACAAACAAAGCTATTCTTTGAATAAGCACACACCTTACAAGTGTGATGAGACACCTTGTTTTCCTCCATGAGTGGATAGAAAGGATCCTAAAGAAACCAAGGATTACCGTTGTCAATTTTGATGTTAACAAGAATCTTGCTTTGCCAGGTTTTTCTTCCCATTCGCTCAGAGAAAGCCAATAGTTTAGAACAGAATTTTTATAGAAAAAAATTATTACCACTTTTTCCTTATTTAAAATGACTTCCACAAAGTCGCTTCAGGTTTGAGGATGACTCGTATGAATAACTGTAGTTTTTCAGTAAGAAGCCAGCTGTCCAAGTGTAAAACAATGGATTGCTACTTGTAAATGATTTCTGTGCAAATTTATCCAGCACAAAATAAGATTTAAATACAATGTGTGACAATTGCATTCAACTTGTAAAGCAAATCATTACTCAAAGATATTGTGAAGCCTATCTTAGTCAAAGCCCTCTTCCAGTGCTTTTCCTCTAGATCTAGCAATCACAGAAGCAAAGATGAATACTGTAAAATATCTAAATGCACTCAATCTAGAGGAATTCAATATTGGAAAGCAGAAGACTCCAGTAAGCCCCATCAAACATCAGATTTTTGAGTGATAAAAGAGGCTTAGCTTGCTATTACCAGTCACACAAAGTCTTTGTTTTCAAAAATTATTTCCATTTAATAATCCAACACACCAATGTCTTATTTCCTTAATATTTACACATTATATTTGAGTTAGAATCAATTAAACATACCCAGGTTTCACAAAGGCCAGCATGCACTCTATTCTAGAGAAATAGATACTAGAATCTAAAAGGAAAACGTCCTCTCTTTGCCATGGAAGTGACTAATTAAATTAAAATAATGTTGAGAATGTACCAGTTCACAGTTTCTATGTTCACTTTTAAAATAGTCACATTATGTGTAAATTATTACTCAAGCCACAAACATTAGGCTACTAGTATCAGAATCCTAATGCCAAAGTCAAACTTGATCTCAGTGAGGTTGGAAACTTCTGATTAATACCATTTGCTGATTATGGTGTAAATTTTCCCATTATGGCTTATTTTTTGCTACCAAGATGGGAAGAGCCTTCTTATATTCCAGTGGCTGATTCGGGCAGCACTGTTGATTTAAGTGGACAGTAATACTGACCTAAATGCCAACTTTTTCATGTAAGATAAAAGAAAGGATAAATTAATTGTCCTCTGCTGAAGCTGTACAAGATACAACCACAGCTATTTACCAAATATGTTCATTTATTCAAGAAAAGGCAAACACTGTTTTCTATGGGTAGCCCAGATCCCATGGGTTGTTGACTGATTAGATCCACAAAGGCAGTGGGAGCAGAGATATCCAAGAGGTTTGGAAGTCTTGACTACTGATGGTGAATGATCATAAAGGACCACTTGTTAGTAGGCAGATCAACTTTACGTACAATGATTGAAGGTTTATAATGTTTTGAGGAACTGAGGGTAGGGACATCCAGGATGGGCAAAGATCATTGGCTGGGGAACTAGGGTACCTAGAATGCCTCATTTGCATGAGGAAGCATTTCAGGACTCTCAGGTGCTGGCTGAACAAGTTTTGTCAGGAGAAAGGAAATTGATCCTATAAACTAAGAATTGAGACTACATGACATTCCTCAGGCAGAGGACTTAGTCCTCAAGTGTGGGGACTTGGAATTACCCAGACAAGGTCAGTGAAGAAGAAACTCTGCTAACCAAGGGAGTCCTCTATTACTCGCTGATCCCCAGAAGGCTATCTGGTAGAGTTCAAACTAAATCAGAAGTTTTCCCTCAATTTACAGTGAAAAATTGGGCTCAGTTGAAATGAAAGTGTAGCATCTCATGATGGAGCTATAATACTCTATTGAAGTGGAAGATAGAAACGAGGGGAACCAACTTCAGAGTTGCATAGTGATGTGTTTATAAAAAAAGTAAAGGGAAATAAGATATGTTCTAATAGGGTATGATGAGGTATGGGGAAAAGAGGTATCTCAGTGGGCCCATGCCAAGGTATTCCTGCCCCCTAAGGTATCAGCACACAATGGTATTGCATAGAATAGAGTTTATTCAGGGTATGGGGAGAGGAGTTAGGGTAGTGGAGGTAGAGAAAGGCAGAGATAGGGAAAGAGTAGAGAAGTAGAAGCCAGCCATGACCACATGGAGAGAGGGGGGAAAAGGAATAGGGAAGGAAAGAGTCTAAGAGGGCAAGAGAGAAGCAAGTGGGAAGTGGGGGTAAGAAAGAAATTTGGGGACAAACATCCCCATTTATAGTGGGTCTGGCCTACCTAGCTATTGCCAGGTAATTGTGGGGAGGAGCATACCTGGCTGTTGCCAGGTTACTGTGGGGTGGAGCTTAGACAGAATTCCCTGTTCTGATTTAATTAAAAAGGAAACAATTAGAAAGAGGTGATGGCAAAGCAGGAATAGGGTAATCATGATATCTGGCTGCTTCATGCTGACTTTGGGGTGTCTCTGGGGAACCTAGAAGAATGGATATGGGGAATGTTTAACCAGTCTTAGGAGAATTGGCTGTTTCCTTGCTGTCCAGGGTCTGTGGATCCACCTGATGACAGATCAGAAGAAACAGGTCCAGTAGAAACATCTGTGTCTGTGAAAGGAGACAGAGCATCTGAAAGTTGCTTCTCTGGAGCTGCCCAGGGTGTACTAAGTACCTGGACTTGACAAGATGTTGAAACACATATTATAGGTAGAGAATAAGATTTAGTATTTTTGAAAAAATCTTAAGATGTACATTTAAATCTCAGAAGAATCCCACCCTTTGGAAATAGTAGTAAGTGGGAACTTTGGGCAGAGGTACTTATCTGGATGGAGTCTATTGGGTCCAGGAGAGGTAGATTTGAGTGGATTTCCTATACCTTTAAGTTTATAAAAGAGATAACAACATGAGTTAATAACATGAACAATCTTTAAGATGAGCCTTTTGTGGAGCAGATGGAACAAGATTAAATAGTTGGATTACATAGTGGAATGTTTTATTAGAGCTAGGCAAATTTATAAGAACTCAGATAATGTTAGGACAGTAGCATACCAAGAAGAGGAAATATGTATCCATTCCTCCATTGAGGTACATCTGGGTTCTTTCCATCTTCTGGCTATTATAAACAGGGCTGCTATGAACATAGTGGAGCATGTGTCCTTATTACATGCTGGAGAATCCTCTGGGTATATGCAGGATCCTTCCGTAGTGTTATGTCCAGTTTTCTGAGAACTGACAAACTGATTTCCAGAGTGGTTTTACCAGCTTGCAATCCCACCAGCAGTGGAGGAGTGTCCCTTTTTCTCCACAAACTCTCCAGCACCTGCTGTCTCCTGAGATTTTTTTCTTAGCCATTCTGACTGGTGTGAGGTGAAATCTCAGGGTTCTTTTGATTTGCATTTCCCTGATGACTAAGGATGTTGAACATTTCTTTAGGTGCTTCTCAGCCATTCAATATTACTCAGGTGAAAATTCTTTGCTTACCTCTGTACCCCATTTTTAATAGAATTATTTGTTTCTCTGGAGTCTAAACTTCTTGAGTTCTTTTTATATATTGGATATTAGCCCTCTGTTAGATGTAGAGTTGGTAAAGATCTTTTCCCAATTTGTTGATTGTCATTTTGTCCTGTTGACAGTATCCTTTGCCTTACAGAATTTGTAATTTTATGAGGTCCCATTTGCAAATTATTGTTCTTCGGGCATAGGCTATTGGTGTTCTGTTCAGGAAAGTTTCCCCTGGACGCATGTGTTCAAGGCTCTTCCCCAGTTTCTTTTCTATTAGTTTCAGTGTGTCTGGTTTATGTGAAGGTCCTTGATCCACTTGGACTTGAGCTTAGTACAAGGGGATAAGAATGGATCAAATGGATATAGAAAATGTGAACACACACACACACACACACACACACACACACACTGGAGCCATTAAAAACAATGAATTCATGAAATTCTTAGACAAATGGATGGAACTAGAGAATATCATCCTGAGTGAGGCAACCCAGTCACAAAAGAACATTCATGGTATGCACTAACTGATAAGTTGATATTAGCCTAGAAGCTAGAAGCTTGGAATACCCAAGACACAGTTCACATATCAAATGATGCCCAAGAAAGAGGAAGAACAAAGTATGGATCCTTGGGTAGAAAGAGAAAAAGAATACCCACAGAAGGAGAAACAAAGACAAAAGGTTGAGCAGAGTCTGAGGGAAAGACCATCCAGAGACTACCCCACACAGGGATGCATCCTATATACAGTTACAAAACCCAGACACTATTGTGGATGCCCACAAGTGCTGGCTGACCACAGCCAGATATAGCTATCACATGGGAGGCTCTCCTAGTGCATAACAAATACAGAGGGGGGCACTCTGTGCCAGCCATTGAACTGAGCACAAGGTCCCCAATGGGGGAGCTAGAGAAAGGACCCAAGAAGCTAAAGGGGTTTGCAGTGCCACAGAAGGAAAAACAATACGAGTCACCTAGTACACTCAGAGCTCCCAGGGAAAAAAACATCAACCAAAGAGTACCCATGTCTCCAGACACATTAGCAGCAGAGGAAGGTCTTGTTAGACACCAAAGGGAGAAGAGGCCCTTTGTCCTGGAAAGACTTGGTACCTTAGTGTAGAGGAATACCAAGACAGTAAAGCAGGGGAGGGTTGATTGGGGAAGGTGAGATGGCTTATGGGATTTTTGGGGAGGGGGCAACTAAGAAAGGGGAAAAGATTTGAAATGTAAATAAAGAATATGCCTAATTAAAAAAAAATAAATAAAAAGAAATATATTAAAAAAAGAAGGGGAAATATAAAGTATTTAATTAATGGAAACTGAGTTTAGATAAGGAAATAACAGATTACATCTGTGATTTTTCTAGCTTTCAATATAGTTTGAAGTCTGAGAAAGAATAAGCAATAGTTTATCAGTTATATGCCAGTTATATATTATTTTAAAAAATGACAAGAGTTCACAAGGCAACAGTTCTCTGTGGTCTCTGATCTCAATGGCAACTTGGGCAGAGACAGTCTGGCTTTTAAGTACAAAAGACGCAGGGCTTTTTCTCTGTGGAGTGGATATGCATGACATGAGAAATGGCTTACCTTGATTTAGCTAAGTCATTTGACTCAGAGCAACCGAGTTGTCCACTGAGTTTCTCAGTGATTATCATATTGCAATCCAGGCAATATCATGTAGCTGTGTCCACACCTTCTGAGACCATTTACCATCTTGGACCAACTATTAAAGGCTTTGGGAATTCTGTCTTCATTAACAATAATTAGCAAACTTCTGACAGAATTGAGGGCTCTATAGATTTGTGATGACAAAATAGAATTTAATGACAGTATTAAGAATCATATTGAGAGCTCGCTAGGCTTGCAGCGAGGCCACCATCTTGCCTCAGGTCACTGTGGACAGATGGCAGCTGGGGCCAAGTGTGTGGACAGAATCCCAGCCTAACAGCGACTACCCCATCAGGCTCTTGCCTGTACCCAGAGCCAGATCAGCTTGGTGGGCGGTCTCTGCACCAACGCACACGGCACCAACCTGCTGGGTTTGTGCCTGGAGTATGGCCAGAGGCCAACATCATACCTCAGGGCACCACAGACAGCTAACCAGACAGAGCCCTGTAGACTGAGATTGTCACCATCTAGGCTCCAGCAGTCCAACCAGGGAACTTCCTATCCTGCAGAGAACCCTGTGGTTAGACAGAGCCCGGAGACCCGCCACCATCTTAGAACTGGTGACCTGAACAGGTCACCATAGAGAACCAACAGAGGAGCCCAGATCACCATAAAGATCTACCAGAGGAGCCCAGATTGGTGGAAAAAAGATCTGATTTTTTTGATACTATCATCATTTTATTTCTTTATATATATATATATATATATATATATATATATATATATATATATAATTGTCCCCCCTCAACTATTCCCCAATCATCCCCCACCACCACCATTTCCCTGTTCTGGTACTCTCCTACAAAACTGGATCCAATCTTTACAGGCCCAGGGTCCTCTCCTTTCTTCTTCATGGAAATCATTTGACTTGCTAATTGTGCCTTGAGTATTTAGGGCTTCTGGGCTCATTAATATCTACTTATCAGTGATTGCATTTCATTTGTATTCTTTTGTGATTGGGTTAACTGGCTTAGGATGGTATTTTCCAGATCTAACCATTTGCAAACAAATTGAATGAATTCATTATTTTTAATTGCTGAGTAGTATTCCATTGAATAAATATACCACATTTTCTGTATCCATTCCTCCTTTGAGGGATATCTGGGCTCCTTCCAACTTCTGGCTATTATAAACAAGGCTGCCATGAACATAATGGAGCATGTGTCTTTATTATATGCAGGGGAATCCTCTGGGTATATGCCCAGGAGTGGTATGACAGGGTCCTCTGGAAGTGTCATGCCCAATTTTCTGAGGAACCACCAAACTGATTTCCAGAACAGTTGTACCGTCTTGCAATCCCACCAACAGTGTAGGAGTGTTCCTCTTACTCCACATCCTCGCCAGCACTTGTTGTCTCCTCAATTTTTAATCTTAGCCATTCTAACTGGTATGAGGAGGAATCTCAGGGTTTTTAATTTCCCTGATGACTAATGATATTAAACATCTCTTAAGGTGTTTCTCGGCCATCTGAATTTCTTCTGGTGACAATTCTTTGTTTAGCGCTGTATCCCATTTTTAATAGGGTTATTTGGTTCTTTGGGGTCTAACTTCTTGAGTTTTTATATACATTTGATATCAGCCCTCTGTCGGATGTGGGGTTGGTGAAGATCTTATCCCAATTTGTTGGTTGGGGTTTTGTCCTTCTGACAGTGTCCTTTCCTTACAGAAATTTTGTAATTTTATGAGGTCCCATTTGTCAATTCTGGATTTTAGAGCATAAGCTATTGGTGTTCTGTTCAGGAACTTTCCCTAGGCAGGTCAGGAGGAGACAACAGGAGGCCAATTGTACATCCAGCAGCAAACCCAGGGAAGACTTAGGTCCCGCCCAGCAGAGCTGAGGAGGTAATTCAGAACCCAGTAGCGGAAACCTTCCAGTCTCCACCTTGGTAGCACGGCCCTCTACAACAGCAGCGCCAAATGCCAGGCTCGCAGGAGATTCAAACACCAACCAGTAACAACAAGGCCAACTAATTCCAGAGATAAACAGATGACAAAAGGCAAACGTAGGAACGTTACTAACAGAAATCAAGGCAATATGGCAGCATCGGAACCCAATTTGCCAACCACAGGAAGTCCTGGATACCCCAACATACCAAAAAAAAACGAGTTGGATTTAAAAGCACTGGTCATGATGCTGCTAGAGAAACTCAAAAAAGACAGAAACAAACCTCTTAAAGAAATTCAGGAGAACATGAATAGGGTAGAAGCCCTTACAATGAAAACACAAAAATCACTTAAAGAATTCCAGGAGAATATGGATTAACAGACAGAAGCCAATAAAGAGGAAATGAGAAAATCACTTAAAGAAATGCAGGAGAAATTGAGTCAACAGACAGAAGTCATGAAAGAGGAAACACAAAAATCTCTTAAAGAATTTCAAGAAAACCCAAACAAACAAGTGAAGGAATTGAGCAAAACCATCCAAGATCTGAGCACAGAGGTAGAAACAACTAAGAAATCACAAAGGCAGACAACTTTGGAGATAGAAAACCTTGGGAAGAAAATAGGGGTCGTAGATACAAATATCAACAACAGAATACAAGAGATATAAGTAAGAATCTCAGATGCTGAAGATACCATAGTAACCATCAACTCCACAGTCAAAGAAAATGCACAATGCAAAAAGGCTTGTAACCCAAAACATCCAGGAAATTTAGGACACAATGAGAAGGCCAAACCTAAGGATTATAGGGATAGATGAGAGTGAAGATCTACAATTTAAAGGGCCAGCAAATATCTTCAACAAAATTATGGAAGAAAACTTCCCTAACCTAAAGAGAGAGATGCTAATATATATATAAGAAGTTTACAGAACTCCAAACAGACTGGACCTGAACAGAAATCCCTCCCGTCACATAATAATCAAAACCCCAAACGTACTAAACAAAAAAAGAATATTAAAGGTAGTAAGAGGAAAAAGGCCAAGTAACATAAAAGGAAGACCCAGACTTCTCACCAGAGACTATGAAAGCTAGGAGATCCTGGGGGGATCTCATGCAGACTCTAAGAGAACACAAATGTCATCCAAGACTACTATACCCAGCAAAACTCTCAATCAACATAGATGGAGAAATCAAAATATTCCATGACAAGACCAAATTTACACAATATCTTTCCACTAACCCAGCTCTACAAAGGATAATAGGAGGAAAACTCTAATACAAGGAGGGAAACTATACCCTGGAAAAAGCAAGATAGTAACCTTCTTCCATCAAACTCAAAAGAAGATAACCACTCAAAAACAAAAATGACAACAAAAATGACAGGAAGAAAAAGTCACTATTCCTTAATATCTCTTAATATCAATGGACTCAATTCCCCAATAAAAAGACATAGACTAACAGACTGGATATGGAAAAAGGACCCTACATTTTGCTGCATACAGGAAACACACCTCAGAGTCAAAGACAAACACTACCTTAGAGTAAAAGGCTGGAAGACAATTTTGCAAGCAAATGGTCTCAGGAAGCGAGCTGGAATAGCCATTCTAATATCAGATAAAATTGACTTTCAACCTAAAGTCATCAAAAGGGATACAGAAGGTCACTTCTTTCAGGTCAAAGGAAAAATCCACCAAGAAGAACTCACAATTCTAAACATCTATGCTCCAAATGCAAGGGCACCTTCATTCGTAAAAGAAACTTTACTAAAGCTCAAAGCACACATTGCACCTAACACTCCACCATCCTCAATGGACCAATCAGGAAAACAGAAACGAAAAAGAGACACAGGGAAACTCATTGAAACTTTAGACCAATTGGATTTAACAGATATATAGAGAACATTTCATCCTAAAGCAAAAGACTATACCCTTTTCTCAGCACCTCATGGTACCTTCTCCAAAATTGACCATATAATTGGTCACAAGACAGACCTCAACAAATATAAGAAGATCAAACTAATCCCATGCCTCCTATCAGATCACCATGGAGTAAGAGTGGTCTTCAATAGCAACAAAAACAACAGAAAATCCCCATACGCTTGGAGGCTGAACAATATTCTACTCAATGATACCTTAGTCCAGGAAGAAATAAAGAAAGAAATCAAAGAATTCTTAGAACTTAATGAAAATGAAGGCACAACATACCCAAATCTATGGGACACAATGAAAGCAGTGCTTAGAGGAAAACTCATAGCCCTGAGTGCCTCCAAAATGAAACAGGAGAGAGCATACACTAGCAACTTAATGGCACACCTGAAAGCTCTGGAACAAAAAGAACCTATTTCACCCAGGAGGAGTAGAAGACAGGAAATCATCAAACTCAGGGCTGAAATCAATCAAGTTGAAACAAAGAGAACCATACAAAGAATCAACAAAACCAGGGGCTGGTTCTTTGAGAAAATCAACAAGATAGATAAACCCTTAGCCAGACTTACCAAAGGTCACAGAGACAGTATTCAAATTAACAAAATTAGAAATGAAAAGGGAGATATAACAACAGAAACTGAGGAAATTAAAAAAATCATCAGATCCTTCTATAAAAGCCTATACTCAACACAACTGAAGAATCTGGAGGAAATGGACAATTTCCTAGACAGATATCAAATACCCAAATTAAATCAAGATCAAATAGATCATCTAAACAGTCCCATAATCCCCAAGGAAATTGAGGGGGTCATAGAAAGTCTTCCAACCAAAAAAAGCACAGGACCAGACTGTTTTAGTGCAGAACTCTATCAGATCTTCAAAGAAGACCTAATACAAATACTCTTCAAACTATTCCACAAAATAGAAACAGAAGGAATACTACCCAACTCATTCTATGAAGCCACAATTACCCTGATACCAAAAACGCACAATGAACCAACTAAGAAAGAGAACTTGAGACCAATCTCCCTTATGAACATCGATGCAAAAATAGTCAATAAAATTCTTGCCAACCGAATCCAATAACACATAAAACTATCATTCACCATGATCAAGTTGGCTTCATCCCAGGGATGCAGGGATGGTTCAATATATGGAAATCCATCAACATAATACACTACATAAACAAACTCAAAGAAAACAACCACATGGTCATCTCATTGGATGCTGAAAAAGCATTTGACAAAATTCAGCATCCTTTCATGCTAAAAGTCTTGGAAAGAACAGTAATTCAAGGCCCATACCTAAACATAGGAAAAGGAATGTACAGCAGACCAGTAGCCAACATCAAAGTAAACAGAGAGAAACTTGAAGCAATCCCTCTAAAATCAGGGACGAGACAAGTCTGCCCCCTCTTACCATATCTTTTCAATATAGTACTTGGGGTACTAGTTAGAGCAATTCAACATGAGGAAGTCAAAGGGATACAATTTGAAAAGTAAGAAATCAAACTATCACTATTCGCAGATGATATGATAGTATACTTAAGTGACCCAAAAAACTCCACCAGAGACCTCCTACAACTGATAAACAACTTCAGCAAAGTAGCTGGTTATAAAATCAACTCAAGCAAATCAGTAGCCTTCCTATACTCAAAGGATAAGCAAGCTGAGAAAGAAATTAGGGAAATGACACCCTTCACAATAGCCACAAACAATATAAAGTATCTTGGTGTGACTCTAACCAAACAAGTGAAAAATTTATATGACAAAAGTTTCAGGTCCCTGAAGAAGGAAATGGAAGAAGACCTCAGAAAGTGGAAAAATCTTCCATGCTCATGGTTTGGCAGGATTAATATAGTTAAAAATGGCAATCTTGCTAAAAACAATATACAGGTTCAACGTAATCCCCATCAAAATCCCAATTCAGTTCTTCATAGAATTAGAAAAAGCAATTCTCAAATTCATCTGGAATACCAAAAAACCCAGAATAGCTAAAACTATCATCAACAGTAAAAGAACTGGGGGAATCAGTATCCTGGACCTCAAGAAATGCTACAGAGCAGTAGTGTTAAAAACTGCATGGTATTGGTACAGTGACAGGGAGGTGGATCAATGGAATAGGATTGAAGACCCAGAAGTGAACCCATACATCTATGGCCAATTGATCTTCGACAAAAGAGCTGAAAACTTCCAGTGAAAAAAACGATAGCCTTTTCAACAAATGGTGCTGGCTCAACTGGAGGTCAACATGCAGAAGAATGAGAATTGATCCACTCTTATCTCCTAGTATTAAGCTCAACTCCAAGTGGATTAAGGACCTCCACATAAAACCAGACACACTAAAATTAATAGAAAAGAAACTGGGGAAGACCCTTGAGAATATTGGCTCAGGGGGAAAGTTCCTGAACAGAACACCAGTAGCTTATGCTCTAAGATCAAGAATAGACAAATGGGACCTCATAAAATTACAAAGTTTCTGTAAGGCAAAAGACACTGTAAAAAGGACAAATCAGCAACCAACAAATTGGGAAAAGATCTTCACCAACCCTACATCTGACAGAGGGCTAATATCCAATGTATACAAAAAAACTTAAGAAGTTAGACGCCAGAAAACCAAATAACCCTATCAAAAAATGGGGGTACAGAGCTAAACAAAGACTTTTCACGTGAAGAAATTTGGATGGCTGAGAAACACCTTAAAAAAGGTTCAACATCCTTAGTCATTAGGGAAATGCAAATCAAAACAACCCTGAGATTCCACCTCACACCAGTCAGAACGGCTAAGATTAAAATCTCAGGAAACAGCAGGTGTTGGCCAGGATGTGGAGAAAGAGGAACACTCCTCCACTGCTGGTGGGACTGCAAGCTGGTACAACCACTCTGGAAATCAGTCTGGCGGTTCCTCAGAAAACTGGACATGATTCTTCTGGAGGACCCAGCCATACCACTCCTCAGCATATACCCAGAAGATTCCCCAGCATGCAATAAGGATACATGCTCCACTATGTTCATAGCAGCCTTATTTATAATAGCCAGAAGCTGGAAAGGACCCAGATGTCCCTCAACAGAAGAATGGGTACAAAAAATGTGGTATATATACACAATGGAGTACTATTCAGCCATTAGAAACAATGAATTCATGAAATTCTTAGAGAAATGGATGGAGCTGGAGAACATCATACTGAGGTAACCAGTCTCAAAAGAATACCCATGGTATGCACTCACTGATAAGTGGATATTAGTCTAGAATCTTGGGACACCAAAGACACAATCCACATACCAAATGATGTCCGACAAGAAGGAAGGAGTAGACCCTGGTTCTGGAAAGGCTCAAAGCATCAGTGTAGGGGAATACCAGAACAGGGAAGTGGGAAGGGGTGGATGGGGGAACACAGGGAGGGAAAAGGGCATGTGGGACCTTTGGGGTGCTGGGAACCAGAAAAAGGGAAATGAAATGTAAATATAGTATATATCCAATAAAAAAAGAAAAAAAAGTAAAATATTAAAAATGGAACATTAAAGGAAAGGGACAAAAGAGTGGGTAATCAATGTAATTACATTTTAATTACATTTATTTTTTAATTTAATAAAAAACGTTTAAAAATTAGACAAAAAAGAATCATATTGAGACAAGATAGGAATGAAAATCTTAGGTAACTTTGACAGGGTGTGTAGGTGGAGAAAAGCATAGTCTTGTCTTAGCAAAGAGACATATGGCTAGGACCAGAATGATAAAGCTGGCAGCCCTGGCATAAGATTGCAATGACAGAAAATGAGTTTGTCCAGGCAGGTTCAGTCCTGTGACACAAACTGAGCTCACAAACCATGAGAACAGGCCAGGAGTGTGGGAGGGTGGCTAGGTAAACACTTGGGCATAGAGGACTTTTTCCATTTACCAGACTGCTGACAGTATGTGTGAAGATCCTTTAAAATATATGTTTGGAGACATCACAGTACCCATTGGGAAGTTACTGGATTATTTGTAACAGTGTCCCAAGAATAGTTTCAATAACCAAAAAGATTTTCAGCCAGGCTAGAGACCTAAGTCATCACTAAGACCCCCCTAGAAGCAACACACACTAAGTCCCGGACTTACCAGGAAACAGATTCTACCCTAGGCCTAGGGGTTTCCTAAAGGGCTGCAAGAGCCCAGAACAGGAGGGGCATGGTCACCCAAGGGTCAATGTCCTATCTTGTATGTCAGTTGAAAGGCTGGTATTAAGGACCATGACTGTGAGATGCCAACCCATTAGCGCCCCCCCCCAGGAAAAGGCTGACAAGACCCTATATGGGAAATTAGGATTCTTCCTGCTGACTGTAGAAGCTCCTTCTCAGTCAATATGTTGGTGCGTGTATGTGTGTGAGCTTCCACAGTCTGATAGCAGGAAATGTGGAACTGAGTGGGTTGGTTTGAGCCCATTTGACAGACAGGGCCTCTGTTTATATATATTCAGTCTAGCATCACTCACAAGCTTTTTTATTTAATGTATAATAGGCCATATGCCATTTATTTATGTATTTGTAATACATATTTGTCAAGAATATATTTTATATATATATGGTCAGCTAGATATGCACAGTCAAACATCTGATACATGACACATGTGTTTGAATAGTTGACAGGGCACAGACTGCAAGACGCACAGACAACCACAGCCAGCATGCAAAGTGGTTGTAACAAACACTATCCTGCCATGTATGTCCTTACGACATTAGATTTTTATCTTTTTTTTAGATTTTATCTTTTTATCTTTTTTCCCTTTTTTAAAATTTTCTATATGATCTTAGTCTTGTTTCCCTTACTTCTCTCCAATGATAAATTACTAAAATTGAGAAAATCCAATGATATATACATATTTATATATTTTAAGTGAATTGAATTATCTTAAAAATAACTTAAACGTATATAAAACTACTTTTATGAAGTCAAGACAGGTATAAATAAAAACTTAAAATACATAAACATTTATGATACAATGCTAAACATTAGGAAACAAAAAGCCAAAAAATGATTCTGCTTCTTGCATGTTAATTACAATGTTCATACCCCCAAAATAATAATAAATTCAGGTATTATTCATTACTTTTTAAGTGCCAGCATTAAGCGAAGAAAAACAGCTTTGAAAGTGACAGGTGTCATAACCTCTGACATAGATGTGCACGCTTGTTTGACAAGTTCTGTGGTCCTCTTTAGAAACGCAAAGCTCCTGTCAATCCCATGCATCTATAATAAAGGCAAATTTTAACTCCAGGATTCTGGGTCATATGCTTCCTTATCTAGCTTTCTCTAATGAGTTTTTAGGACAAATTTGCATTTCCAGTTTCAAATTATCTTAGAAGACATCTATCTATGCTCCATTCAACGGGACAGTAACCACACTCTAGTTCTATGCCTATAATTGTCCCTGCCTCATTTACTGGGCATGGACGGGGCGGTTCGCAGTTCTAGTCCACGTATTTAGCACTGTGCCATCCATATGAATAGTAAATTTTCAAGTACTGTGAAAACTGTAATTGTGTCTTCTCTAAGTGGCAGTGAAGCTACACCCATGAATCTCCAATAATATGGCTATCTGAACAAGACCTGGACAATGGCACTGCCAACAGACATGCTAAGTCCTAACTGTAAAAGGGGAGAACTCACTGGACACCCACTCCTAGAAAAGAAATGCAAGCAGCTAATGATGGTGGAAAGAGGAAAAATTAGTCTTATCTAAGGACCAACCTCTTAACTGGTTATCCAGTAAACAGTGACCAGCTCTGAAGTCATACACAGACTCCACAAGTTGTGTTTATATATTTTTGCATTTACATATACATGTAGCAAACAATTAGACAAAAGGAGGTCATCAATTTGAAAGGAAGGGGGGAAAAACATTAGGGAAGGGTCAATGGAGAAAAGGGAAAAGCTAAGAGAAGCTATTACATTTTAATTAAAAAATCTAAACACTACAATAAAGTATCTCAAATACATACTAAAACCTTCCCTTCCTTTGTCTCTTCCTCACGATCTCTTCCTAAATGACTACTTTGACTGCTTAAACTAAATTTTTTTTTCTTTTTTTTTTTTTTTTGTTTTTCGAGACAGGGTTTCTCTGTGTAGCTCTGGCTGTCCTGGAACTCACTCTGTAGACCAGGCTGGCCTCGAACTCAGAAATCCACCTGCCTCTGCCTCCCAAGTGCTGGGATTAAAGGCGTGCGCCACCACGCCCGGCTAAACTAAAATTTTTAAAACAGCATACACTGAAGGAAAAATGTTAACTCTCCCTCCCCAACTTTATCATTTTCCTCAGGTAATTACTTCCCTCTCAGAACACTCTGTTCCTGGCCCATGCGCCCCATGGTTTAAACTGTGACCAGTGGAAGACAAATGCTTAGTGCTCATGGCTGATCCCAAAGATAATTTAAGGCTTTTTTACATGAAGGTTCCAGACTGTATATTAACACTATTTAGGATTACCTTGCTCTAAACTTCTCTGTGATGGCCAAATATTGTGACAATCTCTGAATGTAATATTTACGTTCTTAACAAAATGACCATGTATGCAATGAAGTGCAAAACAACCCAATGTGCTATGGATTTTTCAGGACAAACAGCCCCTATTTACAGAAAAAACTCGGGTGATGGAGTATAGAACTAAGTGTATTGTTCTTTGCTCTTCTATTCCCTCAAGTGTTAATATCACCTACGACACATATAATTATGAGGAGAGTGGTCTATGGGTTTGGATTCCAAGAATACTTCAAAACACATATAATTCTAACTTAAAAGGCAGAGACCAGACACTCAAAGCAGGATGACCAAGCAGACTAGCTCTATCAGTGATCTCTGCATTTGGTTCCGAAACACTGGCCTTGGTGAATTAAGCACAAGAACAACAGAGAATGATTCCCAGAGTAAACTTCAAGCTTCCACATGCTTATACACCCCCAACCTACAAGTGCACATGAGGTAGGAGGAAAACTCACATACAGCTTTGTAATTCCTCACTGGTTGAAGAAATCAAGTGGAAACCAAGCTTTTTACACATGCTTAAATTTTTCTCATGCTGATATTTAATATAACCAACTGATGAATTTCAGAAGTCATAGATAGTTCAATTTTATATCATAGCTTCAATCTGAATATCAAATAGCATTAAAACCCATTAACACATATAAAACATTCACACACAAATACTTCTGATGTCTTTCAGTGATTGCAAAATTTACCAAATCCTTCAATGTGTTTTAGAAAGACTTTTTCCTAATAGAATATTAAAAGAAATTCGTGGAAATAAAATAACATTCCTTTACATTTGGGTAAGTTTCATTTGCATAGGAAAGATACATATATCTTTGGATATAGAAACAAGGTTTATACATCCAAGAGGAAATGAAAGACAGGTGCAAAATCAAGAGGACTTTGTGTACATAAATATTAATAAACATGTTTCTGATGCCCAGTACTCTTGGTTATAAGAACTTCAGTGTCCACATTTGCATACCTGACTTTAATTTGAGAGCTACAGTAAAATTCCATTTTTTTCATCTGCTGTACAAGACAGAAGTTTTAAAAGATAAGTAATGCAATTGGCTGGCCTATAATTTCAAGTGTTTGGACCTTTCTTAAGGAAAATGAGAACATTTAACTGAGCAAATGTTCATCCATTTCTTTCACTCTTTCTTAGTGTAAGATTCAGATGAAAGGATCAAAGCATCAGTGTAGGGGAATACCAGAACAGGGAAGTAGAAAGGGGTGGATGGGGGAACAGGGAGAGGGAAAAGGGCATGTGAGACCTTTGGGGGATGGGGAACCAGAAAAAGGGAAATGAAATATAAATATAGAATATATCCAATAAAAAATCAATAAGACTGAAACAAAAAAAAAAAAGAAAATGGCATGAGAAAGGACAAATTATGTTCTCCCTTGGTACTGAGTACTCTTCAGGCACAGTTGGGTTGAGGCAGCATTTGATTCCTGACTTAGGTCATGAGAAATGTCACTATAGAAACATAGAAAACTATCTATCTTGTCTGGCTTGTATTGAAAAGAAACTGAAATCAGGGACCATCCATCATGCCAAGGATAAAAGGCTTTAATCAGCATATTAATGGAGTATAAGTACTGAAATTTCTCCTTGAACAAGGTAGCCTGTGTTTTCTGGATATCTGGTTATACAGGAGACAAAACTTAAATATATATATATATCCCTCAATGAATTTTTAAAAATTTACTAAGTATCTTTATTTTTTAAAATGAAATTCATACATGTTAATGTTTTGAGATTACATTAACTGCATCATACAAATCAAAATACAACAGTTTACTGAATTGAGTGGAACAAAAAAGAAAAGAAAACATAATCTTTGCTAAAATATAGCAATAGGGTGAAAATTTGAGTTACCCTAGAAGCAAGGTGTTAACCAAGATTCCACTAATCCGGACTCTATAATGTATCTTGGGTTAGACTTTGAGGGTCTTAGGATTTTTGGTTCCAAAATATAGAATGCTAGAGAAGGAAAATAAAATTTAAATGGTCCTAAAAATAATTGATTCTTCGAACTAATTTATAGACTTTGCAAATTTCAAAACATATTACCGTCTGTACTTTGCCATTTAATTATATATATAATTTACTTCTGTTTATAGCCAGAGTTAGAAGAGTAAAATAATCTAAATTCATACCAATGAATTTTTTTTAAACACTGATCTACTCATAAGTTTACCATACAATGACCATACTATTGTATCTTTTAAAAATGGTGTGCAGAGATTTTCCTGGTTTCCTTTGTCTTCTTTAGCACTTACTACTTTCTTTTTTCTTGGATAGAAACCCTTTTAAAGTCTAGAATCCCGAATTCTATGGGTGCTGTTTTTCATCCCTGTGATCTAGAACCAACATACAAAAGGAAGAGATTGTTTTTGCCTTAAAGTTTGAGAGTACAGAGTCCAGGACAGAATGGTTGCCAGGGCATAAGGGAGCTGGGGACAGCAGGATTCACAGTCAGAAAGGAAGGAATGATGCGTACAAAGGATGCTCAGCTTCCTTTTCCTGTCTGCACTCAGACCTGCTGCCTGTTTCAGGTGGGTCTTCCCACACCAATGACCACATTCTGAAAATCCATCATTGACATGTGAAGAGGCTTGTAATGCAAGGTGATTCTACATCTGTCAAATTAATGATATTAGCTGTCATATCACATAAATATGGGTTTTATTCTGTATTGAAAAAGATAACGCATTAATTATAAACTCCATAGGGATAAGGTAAAGCTGTGTTTGATCTATATATGACACTATTCATTCCTTAAGCCCCATGGTACTGTTGCATGCACAAATTTTATAATCTGTGTTGGTGGTGCTGGAGAGGTGGCTCAGCGGATAAGAGAACTGACTCTTCCGAAGGTCCTGAGTTCAAATTCCAGCAACTATATGGTGGCTCACAATCGTCCATAATGAGATCTGTCGCCCTCTGCTGGTGTGTCTGAAGAAAGCTACAGTGTACTTATATATAACAATAAATAAATCTTTAAAAAAAGAACAATCTGTGTTGGTAAGGAATAAAAATTTTAACCAAGAAGAAAAAAATATTTCTCTCTATCCATGCGCAGGCATTTCTCCTTCACTAAACTCTCCACACATAGAGGAAGCAAAGGTGTTCCTCAGCCCATTCCTCTCACTCTCCCCAAGAAGCCTCAACCTAGGACAGGATGAAGCAGCAGATCTGAGGGGAAAACCAGAAGGCTACTACCACTGTTTGCACTGTAAGACAACAGTACTTTATATCAATTCCTTTGAAATGTCTAGTTCTTAAGAAATAATGCCAGATAATCAATTTCAGAAACTGAAATGGAAATTTCTCTTTCCGTTCATGTGGAGCAAAGCTGATAAATGGCCAGGGAACCAAGCCAGTGCAAGGAGAAAGGGCTGGCCCTTTCTATTTTACAAAGGGTGGTTTAACACTAGGCTTTCTTTTGAATCATCCTAAGAATAAAACATAGAAACCATATAACACATTATAGCAACTATTGGAAACTCATTCATTAAAACAATCTAAATGCCAAAATCCTTCAAACAATTGTTAGATTATAATGATGTAGGGTTAGTATTTGAGCAAAGTGTGTATGAGTGCCTGGCTGCAGTGACCAAAGGAAGACATTGAATCCCTTGGAACTAGAGTTGCTGGCAGTTGTGAGCCACAAAACTAGGTGCTGCAAAGCAAACTCTGAAAGACTAAGTGCTATTAACGATAACTCTATCCCCTTGGTTATCCTACTGTTGCTTAAAACTAAGCTATCTGATCCTCCTACCTCTGCCTCTCTGCCTCTGCCTCTGCCTCTGCCTCTCTGCCTCTCTGCCTCTGCGCCTCTGCCTCTGCCTCTGCCTCTGCCTCTGCCTCTGCCTCTGCCTCTGCCTCTGCCTCTGCCTCTGCCTCTGCCTCTCTGCCTCTGCCTCTGCCTCTGCCTCTGCCTCTGCCTCTGCCTCTGCCTCTGCCTCTGCCTCTGCCTCTGCCTCTGCCTCTGCCTCTGCCTCTGCCTCTGCCTCTGCCTCTGCCTCCTTCAGAAAATCTACTAGCGAATGCCACTTCTGAGGTCCATAGAACTGCTGGAGCCGGGGGCTGTGCAAGGCTGTATTACCACTAAAGACAGTGCAGATGTCTATGGTCTCTGTTGCAGTCTGAGGCTATGCTGATGATGTTCATGAACCAGAATGCTTCCAAGAACTATACTGTTGTCCATGGCCCATGCCTCAAAGGCCATGTTGATGTTCCTGGCTTATGCTGCCACCAGAGCTCTTGGTCTGTGGCACATGCTGATGCTGGAGGCTATGTGGATGTTCATGCTCTGTGTGATCACCAGAAACCATGTTTCTAGGCATGATCTGGGCTCCTGCTGACTGTAAAGGTCAAAAAAGTTCCTGATGCAGTGCTATTGACGATTGCAGACTTGCAGTTGAAAAGAAAAGTCATACTTCTGTGACAATCCCCATCTCGATCCCATCCCGAAAAAGGAAAAACATAGACAGGAAGCTATCAAAGAGAACTCTTAAAAATGCGAAAAGAATGCTTAAGTGTAGCTCCCCACAACTGATGGCTTCTGTTTGGGCTGCATGTGGGGAAAGACACAGTTTCCTTAAGGGGCTGGCTACTGGGAGTTGGATCATGCTCTAGTAAATATATGGGTAATACAAATTGGACATGGTTTCTTTCTTTCTTTTTCGTTCTTCCTTTTTTTGTGGAGAGGATCAAGGTTCAAAAAGGGTAGGGACATACCTAGAAGGACTGAAATAATAAATAAAAATATTACATTGGAAAAACAAACCAGCAAGTGCTGGATGCTCTCTGAAGTCACGTAGATATTATAGAACTGTAACACCAGCCTTGGAGAGGTAGAGACAAGAAGCTATCCTAAACTTTAGGACTAATCCCAAACCACCCTGGACTAGACAGTGTGTGGTTGTTTTGTCTATTTGTCTTTTGTTTGTTTGTTTTTGTAATATTTATTTATTTTATGTATATGAGTACTCTGTGGGTATCTTCATCACACCAGAAGGGGGCATCAGATCCCGTTACAGATGTTTGTGAGCCACCATGTGGTTTCTGGGAATTTAACTCAGAACCTTTGGAAGAGCAGTCAGTGCTCTTATCCTCTGTGCCATCTTTTTGTTTTTAAAAGCCATCTTCATTGAGGTATTCACAGTCCTTACCACAGGAGGAGAAACAGGCTATTGAGTGGAATGAAAGGTTTATTTTAAGGACCTGGCTCCCTTGATTGTAGGTGCTGACAAGACTGAGATCAGAAATGCTAACCTGCAGCTGGAGCCCCTAGAGGGATTGGTGCTGCAGTCGGGAATTCACCTGCAGCATGGAGGCAGGATTGCTGTTGCTCTTAAGAACCTGTGCTAATTAAATAAAGCCAGCAGTCATTGCAGAGGGTAAGCTGCTTTAGTCAAGAATCTACCAATTTAAATGTTAATCGCACCTAAGAAACACCATCAAAGCAACAAGATGACTACTGTTTACCCAAACATCTGGGCACCAGAGACTAGCTGAACATATGGTAGAGGAATGCGCACCCCAAATAGAAAGTACAGTGTGTGGGGGAATTCAGAGACAGTGCGATGTGTGCTTTCCAGGCTGTTCATTTTTGCCTCTTATGCTTTCTTGTTTTCCTCCTTGGCTAGTTTTGTTCTTATAACAGTACTTAAACTATCATCTGGATAATAGCTACAAATATCCATTGCTAGTATAAGCAGAAAATGCTCAGAATATCACATTTACTAATATAAATTTTTAGTAAAAGTCATATACGGAAAAATCCATTCTATCTTGTAAAGAAAGCATCAGTGTTTATTTTAAATATACTTACAATAATATATTTTTTGAAAGCCATTTCTCTGCAATATCCTTTGGAATTTTAATCATCTTTTAAACACTCTGGTTTATAAGTATTTTCAACTTCAATATGTGGAAGTAAATTTTACTTATTCCCTTAGTGATGACTTTGTTTCTATATTTCCATAAACTCAAAGAGTTTTACTGCCTTATAGATCATTCATGCTTTCAGACCTTAACATCGTTTTATATATCTAGAAGCATCCTCTTAGGAGGAGGGAAGAACAGATCAAGATAAAATATTGGGAGATCAAGCTGTGTTCCAATAGAATATGGAGATTCATTCCTAAAGCCCAGAAGGGGAAATGGAGCAAGATTAATGGCTTGGACATTAAATAAAGAAGATGAAAGTAAGGGTCTAGCATCACTCTTACGAGTCTCTATTTTTCATTTCCCTTCTCATTCTTAAATACATCTGTGGTGTTGGGAATTATATTTAGGAAGTTCTACTTAAATTAACAATATAACTACTCATTTTCAAAGAGTAATCAACTTGCTCCTAAGAGGAAAATTAAACCCACTGAAAGCTTGGGCTTGTGAGTCAGAAAACTGACTGCAATATGCTACTTACTCATACACCCATTTAAGGCAAAAAGCAAAGCAAAACAAAACAAAACAAAAACTCAGATGCCTCCCACCCCCTGCTTTCTCTTGTGAGACTGCAGTGAAGTTTGAAATGAGAGAAGCTACCAAAGTTTCCATCTCAAAGTAACTCAAAAGCATTCATTTCCTTCCTTCAGAAAAAAAATCCATCTACAAAAGAAAGCAAAATGGAATGCTATACTGGTCCTGAAAATGAAGAAATCTTTAGTAGTTCCTAGGATTTAATCAAAAGGCTAAGTTTGAGAAGAGAAGACTATTGGGAAATTGTCATAATTCTCCTCTTTTCAAAATGAGCTTTGGGGAAGGTACCAGACTCTCAAGCAAGGGATTTGTACGTGCCCTAAAAATGTTCCACTACTGAGCACAGTGCCTTTGTAGGTGTCTTTTTATAGTCCTGATTGGAAACAGTAGCTCTCCACTCTGACTAGTACATTTCTCATATTTATCTAATAACATTAATACTACTTGTAAGAAATTGTAAATAATGATTATGAGTTCAGATATAAATCTTGCTTCTTCTGAAAAATTTTGCTCCAATAGTTTTTTATTGATTTTTTTAAATTAGTAAATTGTTATTACTTTTTAAAATCTGATGAAAGAATCTTTAAGATTTTCAAATTTCCTGGCAGTAGGTCTAAGAATGCTTGTTAGGGTTTCTGTTCAATTTAGAAGTTTAGAACTTTTAAAAACTTAACAGACTATCTCCTCAGTATCAGGAATGAAGGTTAACTTTCTGAAATTTTTTCTAATATAATGGGAACATTAATTTGTGTTTCCTTAACTGTTATTGAATTCATCAATATAGTTCACATTACTCATTACTGAACTGGCCTAATGATCATAGAATAAATCTTGTTAATAATGAAGTAACTTAAAATACTATTAGATTGATTTTATGTACATGTTTTACATCAATATTAATGGGAATTGAACTATTTTGTGCATTTCCACTAGCAATCTCTTGGCCGGATTTTTGAGCGATGAATAAATAGTGCTTAGAAACCCATCTCTGTGTTCCAAAGTGTCTAATATTCATTGAAAATAACCTTCTCATGGACATCATAAAGCAATTGCTTATAAATGCCTCTAGACCTAATAGTCTTTTAATTTACTTGGGTTTTTGAATAGTTAGGACTAGAAAATACAACTTTGTCAACTTTATCACTGGAGTGCAGAGTGTTTCTTCATTAATCTTTTCTTCAAGTCAATTTTTGGTGGACTTTATGTCTTTCTAGAAGTTTTAGGTAGAGAAAACTCCTCTAATGATTCTGATAAGCTTTACCACAAATATAGACATGCCTACTTGGCTTACTTTCTGGAGTCTAGGTTTTCTCTGCATCCTCTCTGCCTAATCGATATTCATTCCTACTTTCTTAAACTTCAATTATTTTCCCATTAAGATTTTGCTTTCCTCTACCACATTTTTGGCTGGAACCATATATACCCCTTGGTTGACGGTTCAGTCCCTGGGAGTCTAGGGACTATCTCAGTGGCCCAAGTCATTGTTCTTCCCATGGGGCTGTAAACCCCTTCACCTCCTCCGGACCACCCTCCAGCTCCTCCATTGGGGACCCCATGCCCAGTCAAATAGTTGGTTGCTAGTTTCTGCTTCTGTATTTGTAAGACTCTGGCAGGGCCCCTCCAGAGACAATCATGGCATGCTTTTCTTGGTATTCACTTCTTGTCATAGTATCAGGGTTTGGTGATGAGTCCCCAAGTAGGGCAGTCTCTGGGTAGCCTTTGCTTCAGTCTCTGCTCTACACATTGTCTCCCTTATTGCTTCTGTGAGTATTTTGTTCCCTTTCTCAGAGGAACCAAAGCACCCTCACTTAAGTCCTCCTTCTTCTTGAGCTTCCTCTGCTGGGTGAATTGTAACTTGTTTATTTTGAGCTATTGGGGAAATCGGGAAAGGTTTTACTATTGGCAATGTAAATGAAGATGATATTCAATAAAATAAATAATAATAGTAAAAGAAAAGATTTTGCTTTCAAAGAATAGTTGATTAACCTTACTCTTGTTGAATACAAAAGTCTTCAAGATTGCCTACCTAGTCTTCAGAATGCACCAGAGGCTTGAGAATCGACACACAAGTCCAGAGTCGAAGTCCAGGTATTAGCTTCATAATCTCTTTTAATATTGCAAAGTTTCATTTCCTTACTTGGAAAATGCATTTAGCATTAGCATTTATATAATGAAGGCAAAGATTTAAAAAGACATTATGAAAATAAGAAACAGCAAGTGCCACACTCTAAATGTTCCTGCCTCAGGTCTGGTTTTTTTGGTCACAGGGCAGTGCTTGCATTAAGAGATGTAGCTTTGATGCAGCAATGCAGGGGATTACCAGGAGTGAGAGGGGTTTGATCAGGGAATGGGTGGAGGGAAGAGGGCTTATGGGACCTATGGGGAGGGGGGAGCCGGGAAAGGGAAAATCATTTGGAATGTAAACAAAGGATGTAGAAAATAAATTTAAAAAAAGAGAGAGAAAGAGATGTAGCTTGAATCTGTGAACTGGATACATAGTATTCTGAAGAATCACTTTAATCTGTGAGTTTGATACATGGTATTCTGACTGAATCACTTTAATCTGTGAGCCCGATACATAGTATTGTGACTGAACCACTTCACAAGGACCTTGAAACTGTAACTTTGAGTTTCCACACCTTCCTTACCAGATCAGAAAGTCACCTTCTATAAAACTTACTGAAGAAAGTAGAATATAGACAAACATATTACACAAAAACACTGATCCGTGCCTTGAGCTCCCTTTTTAAGCCATCTCTTTGAACACAGAAAACAATCTTCCAAAATAGGATTGAGATTTTCCTCTCCCCAACAGAAAGCTACTGCTACTAATTATTTGAAGACAGACGACATTAAACTAAAAGCAAACAGATGGTTCATCAATGTTATAGGATAAATATGTGTCTATGATACAAGATCTAACTAAAAATACTGAAATTGAAGGATGAGATGTATAGCTTAAAATCAGAGTGCATTTCAATATGCAAAAGTACCTGTGTTTTATCCCAAGAACAACATCAATAAAAAGTAAATAAATGAGTAAATAAACTAGAATAAATCTGTATTAAGTAGGAAGTAATGCTGACTAGAAACAGAACTCAAAAAAGCAATAACTTTCTGAAAAAGAAAAATTGCCAGATGGATGAATGGATGGATAGATTCATAGATAGACAGATAGATGATAGACAGATGTGACTGATTGAATGGATTTCTTTACCTGATTATGAAATGCCTCCAGAAAGTTCTTATGTTGAAAGATTGGTCACTAGCTGGTAGATGCAAACACTAAAGGGTGACTGGATCATGACTGGTTTGATTTATTGACCAATGATGGGTTCATAATTCAATGGTATTATTGGGAGTTGTAGGAGAGGAGATTGATGCAAGCAGGTGACTGGGAGCAAGCTTTTGAGAGGTAGCTTCAACTTTGTCCCTCCCTCTCTCTTCCTCTGTCCTTCCACCACTCTCCTCCTTCATTCATTTCTTCCTCTTCTTCCCCTGCCCTATCGTGGTTGTTCTGAGATAAGCTGCTTGATCTGATACATGCTCTCACTGACACAATACTTTGTTTCACCTCAGATCCAAAATACTGGACCCAAACCAATCTTGTACAGATACTTCTGTAAGCCACAATAAATCTTTTCCTTTTTTAAACTATTTCGTTTAGACATTTTTTTTTCATAATGACAAATAGCCAGCTAATGTAGACTGAATTTCTTTCCAATCGCTGTGACTAAAATAACCAACAGAACAATGTAAGAAGGGAAAGATTCATTTTGTTTCATGACTTTGGAGACTTCAGTTATGTTTGCTTGACCCCATGCTCTTATGCAAGACACCATGCCAGTTGGAAGTACATGGCAAAGAAGAATCACATGAGTCTCTCTCTCTCTCTCTCTCTCTCTCTCTCTCTCTCTCTCTCTCTTCCTCTTTCATTCTATACAGAGCATAGATTTTCTGCTGTAACATCCGTATTCATAAAAGTTTGTTTCTCTACAGTTCATCCTCTTTAAAAATCTACTCACACTCTTGAAGGAAGACAGTATTCTTCTTAGTGTAGCCCATACTTAAGAGACTTCGATTTTTAAAAGACTTTGAAATTTAAAGGATATTGGATATTTTAACTTTTAAAATGTAAAAACTGTGAGACTTTTAAAGTTATATAGATCTTGGTGATGAATAAGAAAGTAAGGGTTGGGGAACCAGAAAAAGGGAAATGAATTGTAAATATAGAATATATCCAATAAAAATAAAAATAAATAAAAAAGAAAGTAAGGGTTGAGGCTTAATAATGATGTGTTTGTGTGTCAAGTTGACAAGGGGTCAGTTGTACTGGTTAGTTTTGTGTGTCAACCTGACACAGGTTGGAGTTATCAGAGAGAAAAAAGCTTCAGTTGGGGAAGTGCCTCTATGAGATCCAGCTGTGGGGCATTTTCTCAATTAGTGATCAAGGGGGAAGGGCTCCTTGGGGGTTGTACCATCTCTGTGCTGGTAGTCTTGGGTTCTATAAGAAAGCAGACTGAGCAAGCCAGGGGAAGCAAGCCAGTAAGAAATATCTCTCCATGGCCTCTGCATCAGCTCCTACTTCCTGACCTGCTTGAGTTCCAGTCCGGAATTGCTTAGGTGATGCACAGCTGTGTGGAAGTGTATGCTGAATTAACCCTTCCTCCCCCAACCCCCCCAAAAAAATTCACTCACAGACATATCTAGAGATACTCTTTATCTGTCTGCTTGGTTATTCTAAATCCAGTCAATCTGATACTGAAGGTTAACCAAGATAGACAGACAGACAGACAGACAGACAGACAGATACACACACATATATGTATACATACATACATAGATGATAGATCAATGTATGTATGTATATGTGCATGTATGGTACAAGATGCATAGACAGACATGATTGAATCAAATAACTTCTCTCGACATATAGTCTGATAATGCAGCACAATCTACAGATGATACCTATGGTAAATAGACTACACAATCAATAATCAGCTACACAATCAATAACCAGCTAGGAAATGGGAAGGACAAAATTATTTTACTCTTCTTAAATTCAAACTAACGAGGCATCCTCTATTTTTCTTTACATGGAACTTCTTTCAGAATTACCATCAGATAGATTGTATGTATCAAATAGATTCTAAACACAGAGGAGTCACCAATATAAAATATCAGATGGTCGTGCTGACAAGCCAAGGTTCTTGCCTAGGGAAAGATGCCTTTCTACCTACCAACTCTGCCATTACTCATCAAATATTAAGTAAATTCTATATGTATGGTTGTGAGCAAAATACAGTTTGTGTTCATTTCAACCTGCTTTCTCTGGAAAGAGAAAAACAGTACCAGTAAGCATTAAAGTATAAATTACTGTCCCAAGAAATAGAACTAGGGGAAGAAAGAAAAACTTTCAGTGATCTAAAAGTCTGAGTACTGCAGATGGAGAACAGACAAGGAGAGCAAGTAAGCAAAGACCTGAAGTAAAAGTGAGCATGTGACCCAAGAGGATACAGGGAAACAAGAAGTACAATGAGACACCAAGAGTGCAGCAGACGGAACTAGTGACTGCCACCATTCTATCACTCCTTATAGTGAAAGTCTAGGAGTAAACCCACACACATGAAAAAGTATCAGAGAAGGAATTGTCTTAGGATTTCTATTCTTGCACAAAGCATCATGACCAAGAAGCAAATTGGGGAGGAAAGAGTTTTTTCAGCTTACACATTCACATTGCTGTTCATCACCCAAGGACGTCAGGACTGGAAGTCAAGCAGATCAGGAAGCAGGAGTTGATGCAGAGGCCATGGAGGGATGTTTCTTACTGGCTTGCTTCTGTTAGCTTGCTCAGCTTGCTCTGTTATAGAACCTAAGACTACCAGCCCAGGAATGGCAGCACACACAATGGGCCCTCCCCCCTTGATCACTAATTGAGAAAATTCCCCACAGTTGGATCTCATGGAGGCTATTCTCCAACTAAAGCTCCTTTTTCTGTGATAACTCCAACCTGTGTCAAGTTGACACACAATGCCAATCAGTACAGATGATTTTTATTTTTATTTGTTTTTTAATTATTTTCTATATTCTTTGTTTACATTCTAAATAATTATCCCTTTCCTGGTTCCCCCCTGCCCCTAAGTCCCATAAACCCTCTTCCCTCCACCCATTCCCCAATCAAACCCCTCCCACTTCTCTGTCCTGGCAATCACCTACAATGCTGCATCAAGCCTTTCCAGGACCAGGGCCCTCTCCTTCCTTCTTCTTGGGAATGATTTGTATGTGAGTTGTGTCTTAAGTATTCAGAGCTTCTGCACTAATATCCACTTATCAGTGACTGCATTCCATGTGTGTTCTTTTGTGAATGAGTTACCTCACTTAGTATGACATTTTCCAATTCCAACCATTTGCCAAAGAATTTCATGAATTCATTGTTTTTAATTGCTGAGTAGCTCAACTCCGAGTGGATCAAGGACCTCCACATAAAACCAGATACACTGAAACTAATAGAAAAGAAACTGGGGAAGACCCTTGAGGACATGGACACAGAGGAAAAGTTCCTGAACCAAACAATAGCTTATGCTCTAAGATCAAGAATTGACAAATGGGATCTCATAAAATACAAGGTTTCTGTAAGGCAAAGGATACTATCAAAAGGGCAAAATGGCAACCAACAAATTGGGAAAAGATTTTCACCAACCCTACATCTGACAGGGCTAATATCCAATATATACAAAGAAGTCAAGAAGTTAGACTCCAGAGAACCAAATAACCCTATTAAAAATGTGGTACAGAGCTAAACATATAATTTTCACCTGAAACTTCTTTGGATGATCAACTTTGGATGTCTGAGAAGCACCTTAAGAAATGTTCAACATAATTAGTCATAAAAGAAATGCAAATCAGAACAACCCTGAGATTTCACCTCACACCAGTCAGAATGGCTAAGATTAAAAACTCAGGAGGCTACAGCTCTTGGTGAGGATGTGGAAAAACACTCCTCCACTGCTGGTGGGATTACAAGCTGGTACAACCACTCTGGAAATCAGTCTGGAGATTCCTCAGAAAACTGGGCATGTCACTTCTGGAGGACCCTGCTATACTACTCCTGGGCATATACCCAGAGGAGTCCCCGGCATGCAATAAGGATACATGCTCCACTATGTTCATAGCAATCTTATTTATAATAGAAGCTGGAAAGAACTCAGATGTCCCTCAATAGAGAAAATGTGGTATATTTACATGATGATTTTTAAGACAGAAAATTATCACAGCCCTCTGTGGCTGAAGCTAAAGAGGGGTTAGGAAAGATAAGAGAGAGAAGGCAGGAAGCTGCTGTGCAGATGGCAGCCCCCTGGTGCTGCCTCTGAAGGACTGTGAAAGATAAGCTTGGTAGAAAAAAAAGTAGCCAGAAAGCACTAGAATGCAAAGTAAACACATTTCAGTGCCATTGTCATTCATGGGACTCAGCAGGGAAGCAAGATCAAGGGAAAAAAAAGAAAAAAAAAAAAAAACCACGAAATCAAAGCTACTGTAAACCATATGCAAAAAAAAAAAAAAAAAGAAAAAAAATAAACAAAACAAAACAAAAAAAAAAAAAAAAAGAAAAATTCCTGAAATGACATGCTAAGGAAAGTTAATGCTCAGTGAGCTGCTGGGTAAGGATGACACTGCAAAACACTAAGGAGAAGTATTTGCAGAATTACAAGAGACACATGTCCGTGTGTGTCCTTCTCCTGGAGACTGAACTTTCTCCTCTTTTCATTGCCTCAACATCTACACAAATTCCAAATATGCTTTACATATCCTCCTGTCCCATGCCACTATCTGGAAGGAGTGCAGATTACTTACCACAAAAGGAGGATCAGTAACTAATGCAAACCACATTATGGCCATGCTGAAGACCTCCCATCTCCCACAGCTATTGGGATTGTCCCCTGTGGATCCCACCAGAGGGATGACTCTATTGTCTCTAAGGGAAACAACCAAGCTGATGAGACAGAGCTGCAGCCCTTAGGGGCCTGGACTCATCTTACCCTCCTCAGGACATCCTTAAACTGCAACCCACATCTCTACCTTTACCCCCTGACATTCTCCAAACTCTGTCCTATCTTCACCAACTCTTTCATCCTAACACCGGGGCATTGTTAACACCCACCTACAGTCTACTCCTGAGCACTTACATTTCTGAAAATCTATAACTGCTTCTTGTAAAATCTGTCAGATGTCAGACTCCAACTTGAGATATTATAGCACCCGTTTTCCTACCCATCAGGCTAGAAGTCCACTTCCTGGAACTGCATGGCAACTTGGCATTACCCACATGGCCACTGTCAAACATGCCAAGTACCTCGTGGTCTTGGTGGACACCTTCTAGGGGTGGGTGGAGGCATTTCCCACAACTAACAAAAGGGCTCAGACAGTCTCTGATCTCCTCCTCCAAGAGATCATCCCCTGATTTGGTGTCCCAGCCTCCCTCCAGTCAGACAATGGTGCTGAATTTACTTCCCAGATTTTTCAAATTCTAAGGCCCTAGACATCCCCTGGCATTTTCCCATTCCCTACCACCTTCAATCTTCAGGTAAGGTGGAAAGAACTAATCACTCTTTAAAAACCACTCTTGCTAAGCTGTCACAGGAACTTCACCTCGACTGAGTAAAACTACCTTTGGCTCTTTTCAGGCTCCGAGCTCTCCCCAAAGTGACTTCTCCTCATCTCATCCTTTGAACTCATGTGTGGACATTCAGTCTTAACTCCTGTTCTTTCACCTAAATGCTCTTCCCTCACAGACCATGTACCCACCCCATTGCTTTGCTACCTCTGCTCTCTCCTATGGCACTTTGCTGACCACTATTGACCATGGCCACAGACTGTCTCCTGTCCACTGCCTGTCAACATTGGAGACCAAGTCCTTCTACCCCCTCCAGATCACTGGTGCTCACCCCTTTCTCACAAATGGCAGGGCCCTTTTAAGGTAATTGGCATGACCCCTAGAGCTGCTAAGGACTCTCTCATTGGGTCTACCTGTCTCACCTCAAACCTTTCATCCCTCCACCTAAAAATGACTCTTCTTCATACACGTCAATCCTAACAGGACTGTACTCTGTTAAGCTCCAGAGGACATCAAGATTACCCACCTGGTTCCCAATCCCAGAAAATGAGACTCCACTCCAGCAGCTGAGCTCTGATCTCACTGGATTAGACATGGGTTCTTGTCCTTCCCCTGCTGTTCTTCATTTGCCCCCAGGGCAGTCCTTACATCTGGAGAATCGAGGTTCAAGAAACCCCCACAGTCTTTCTAAGTGGGTCAGGAAACTGCTCCATAGCCAGATGCCAGGAAGAAATGGAAATCACTATCATCCCTGTATCTGTTATCCCAACTAAAGGTTATGATCTCTTTACTTGCTTTCTCTTTGACCAGACAAAAGATTATTGTAGAAAATGGCCAGATGAATATGGGGGCTGCACATATTGGTCTTATCAGATACATATGCTAGGATCACAGATCAATCAGTTCTTCTATCAACACTGAAAGATACTTTTCATCTACATACAAGACCCATGGGATTCCAGGTGGGAGACAGGAGTTGTCGGTAAGCTCTACTATAAAAATCAGCCAAGTTCTACAGTAAGTACTATCCATACTCAGAAAAAAATATGTTTCAATTGCCCAATCCCTAGATATCAGAAAAGTAGGGGAGATAATCAAACACTCCTCCAAGGTCTTTACGTCTTTGACAGCACCCCTCACAAATGGCACTAATTTGTCATTTCACCTTTTGCTTCAGACCTTGACCTCAGTGTACCATTAAGGAGTGCTTAATGGTTGCTTTAAAAATTGCCAGTTATGTGTACCACCTGGAATTGACTCACAATTGTCACTTATAGCCTCTCCAGTGATATTGCCAAGTAACCTTACCTCACCTTTTGTCAGCTGCCCTGACTCTGATGTTGCCATGACTCCATTCCTTACCTCTATCCCTCTCTTTGTCATAGCAAATTATTTTAAGACCTTGGGACACGTTCTGTAGGAAACTAAGCTCCCAAGATTGCAATAGAACCATAAGCCTTGATATATCATCTCTGCCACAATGCCCTGCAGTCCAGAACTTGTCAATTCTTTGTGGCAACCAGGTATATCATCACCTACCCACCAGCTGGTCAGGAGTTTGCACTTTGGTACTTCATTTCCCTGAACTGGGAGTAATCCAGAGAAACGAACCCCTGTCAATCCCAGTTGTAGATATGATAGCTACCCAACATAAGAGGGCAGTACAGGTCATGCTACTCTTGGTTGCTATAAGAATAGTCATAGGTGTTGGTACTGGAATTGCAGGGATGATGACTTCCATGACCCAATATGATACATTCACTTCCCAGTTCAAAAGTGATCTTCAAGAAATGACTGAAACTGTGCTTACTTTTCAGAAACAGATCAATTCTTTGGCAGCCACGGTGCTTCAGAACCAACAGGGTCTAGATATCCTGACAACTAAAGAAGGGGGTCTTTGTTCCTTCAAGAAGAATGCTGTTTCTATGTCAACCAATCTGGGATAGTGAAAAATACGACCCAGGAGCTACAGTCAGACAAAAAGAATTTCAGGGATCAAAATATCTCCATTTCTGAGATTTTTGAAAACCCTATATGAGAGTGGATACTCCCTTTTGTAATGCCTTTTCTAGTCATCTTTCTGGTGTTGTTATTTGCTCCCTGCCTCATTAATCTTGTTTCTACATTCCTCCAACAGCAAATACAAAAAGCTTCTAACCAAACTATTAATCAGTTCCTGTTACAGGATTACCAGCCACTGCCCACAGAAGAGCCACGGTCCACAGGGGTACCTGATGCGAACATTTACAAGTGGATCCAGATGGTGAGTCAGCTATATCCCAAAATTGACGATGCCCCTACACGGCAGGAAGCAGATTAAGAGACACAGCCCTCATTCCCTTTTCACCATCGGCTTCCCCCTCCTCTTCTCTTCTCTTTTATAATAATAATAAGGGAGGAATGTTGGTACTGGAACCTCTGAAACCTGTAACATCACATAGATGACAACGTGACCTACACACCTGTTGCCAAGGCAAAGGCCACCATATTCCCAGAATCTATTGGGATCACCTTTACCTGTAACCACATAAGAGGAACGCCCCTCCCTCCCTCTCTCTCTTCCCCTCTTCCCTTTCTGCTAACACCTTTGCCCTTTGCCCTCACAATAAACCTCATGTGGAACTGTTTGGCCTGGTGTGGTCTTTCTGGAGTCGCTGCTGCCCAAAGATCCCAACATTCCCCCTTTTTTTGTATACCGACTTCCTTGCTCAGGACTCAAAGATATCAAGGTCTAGACACATTTATTGAACATCACAACAGAACACCAACACAATGAATTTAAGCATGCTGAACAGGAACTGAATGAAAACCAGGGCAAACAGTAGCAAGACACCAAACAACTACTTACTGTTGCTAGATAAAACCAAGAATCTTGTTCTACCTGCTCCACAGATGGCTTCACAACCTCCACATGCATCCAACTCCCCTGTATTTTATAAAAAAGAAAAAGAAGCCTGGGATATGTGTGGTGGGTGGAGGTACCATATGATGTGGGGGAAGGGGGTGCCTCTGTGGGCCCATGCCGTGGTACCAGCCACACAACAGTGTAGTATAGAATAGAGTTGATTTAGGGCATGGGGAGGGGAGTTGATGGGGGTAGGAGAGAGAGAGAGAGAGAGAGAGAGAGAGAGAGAGAGAGAGAGAGAGAGAGAGAGAGAGGAGTACAGGCCAACCATGAGCACATGAAGAGTGGAGGAGGAGAACGGGGAGAAAAGGGACAGAGGGAAAAGGCCAGTCATCATGACACATGGCTATCAACCATCCCAGCACTTAGGAAACTGCAGCAAGAGAAACCCAAGCTGTAGGCTCAGCCTAGTTTACAGAGTAAGGCTTTGTGCTTAAAAACAAACAAGCAAAAAGTGTCTTGGTCACAACAGGAAAAAAAAAGTTAAAAGGCAGCAGATGAGAGCAAGTGTTAGGTGATTTTGCAGAAGGAAAAATGGCAGGTCCCTGTCACTGGACTCAAAGGGCAGAGATGAAGCTGGACAGCTGCTCTGACAGAGTCGATGGAGTGAGCATAGTAGAAATTCAACAAGGATAAGAACCAGCAAAGACCCCCCCCCCACACACACACACTAGCTTTCTTAAGCAGTACATTTTCAGTCTCTGCTTCCTGCCCACTGTGGTGCTCAGTACATGTTACCTAATGAGGACTCATTGGGAGCACATTCGTAGGAGGGTAAATGCATACTTCAAATCATCAAATCAAGCTAAATTATTTATTAAAGATTTCCAAAGCATGAAAAAGAGAAAGGGTATTTAAATAACAAAAATATGTCATCATCTTCACTTAATAAATAGAGAAGTGTTCAGTCAATTTTTTGAAAACAATTTTGAAACAAATTTGACAAAGATCATTCCGTGACATCTTTATTTGTATTAGAGAATTCACTGGAAAATGAACAATAACGCTGATAAAAGGAAGCATATACCATTTCTGTACCCAGTACGATACTTGTCACAAACAAAGAGTGTTCATAAAGATTTTTAAGTGTGTGGGCAAAAATATAGTTATAATAAGCATTATTCCATAAAGGACCACTATTTGAAGAACAAAATAAAGTGTATAAATTATTTTTGATGTGCGCATACAAGGGAAAGCAATGAATATTTGAAGCAAAGATTGGATAAATGATTGAGAAAATCTTCTCAATTTGATAAAGAAATGTAAAGGATTGGAAAGGTGCTCAGTGGGTAAAATTATTGCTATACAAGCATAAGGCTGAGGTCAGATCTCCAGTACTCTAAATCCTGGACTATGATGTGCTTCTCTAACCCCAGAACTGGGAGCAAAGTCAATTGGATGACAACATATGGCAGTGGAGCTGAAATGCTGATGTCTAGGCTCTTAGAGGTCCTGAAGAAAGAAATAAGAATACAAAGGCACCTACTATCAAACTCTATCTTCTACACATGCACACACAAGCAAGGATATGCTTACACATCACCACTCATCCCCTCTCCACACTCACAGGAAGAACATAAACTAAAATCAGAAGACCACCGGCTCCTGGGACAGAAAACCGTAGAGAAGAAGTTAATTGAATACAGCTCTGTAACAGCAGACCTGTTCTGAACTAGCATTGTGAACTAAAACTGTTGAGGGCTTAGAGCACACAAGTGGCATAATTCGATCATTCAATGGGACCTCTCTGAAACACCCAACATACTACAAAAATCAGTGTGTTGCATTAGTGTGGCAGCAGTGGTTATAGTTGGATTGTAGATGTATTAGGATTGTAGCCAACTGTATGGATTCATATCAAGAGTTTCTAGGCTTTAAGTCAAGGATCAATATCAATGACCAACTCTTTACATACTATACTATCTCTTGTCTATTCTGTGTGTAATGATAGAAATCATTTATCATTTTCTTCCAGTTGGAAAGGAAAGAGAAAGAGAGAACCTTTCTAAATGTTCTTCTGGTCTTTAAAATCCTTGCCAACCACAAATGTCATAATCATGTGTAGTTCCTGAAAATCCACACTTGACTATGATCACTGGTAGCAAAGTTAGAGAGAACAACATCTCTACTGTCCACACCAAAAATAAAGAATAATATCCAAGAACTCAAGGCATGATTGTGTGATTTATTGTGTGTGAGTTATCATGTAACTTAATTAACATGGAAGGTGGAACTAATGAATCAATCTCTAGTAAACAATATTCTCCCAGTCAATATTCCTAAACATTAACAATCAACAAGGGAGCCCACCACATACTTACTTGTAAGGTCACCCATTGATTTCACAAACATCCCTCTTTTGAATGAAGCTCTGTTTGCTGGCCTTCACTCTGTATCTGCTTTTTTACTGATAAGAGCAAGAACTTGGTTCAAAGGTCTAATTTGTCCTACAACATTGGGCAAAGTGTAACATAAACTAGTATAATCATCACAGTAGAATTTCCACCCTACTTACCCAGAAAAAGGGTGAGCTCTTTCAAAGAAGCAGAATTTGTGAACTCCAGGTTAGGGTTTAGTGTGGCGTTTGAAGCATCTACTAGAAATTTCAAAAATATACTTGTTGGTTCATTATAAAAGTCCAAGACAAACTCGACAGATTTGACTTTGGAAGCTGTAAGACTTAGTGCCATAATGTTTAAAATACAGATAAGAAAAATACTGAGATCTGAGCAGGAACACAGTTTCAAGTTAGTGTTGGAAGAAAGGAGGAAATGCCAGTGGGGGAGGGGGAGGAGGAGAACCACAGAAAGGTGGTCAGTGGATAAGGACAGAGGACAAATGATGACAGGGCATGTCCTGGAGTCAAAGGAAAAACCAGACTTCAAAAGGGGCGATCACATGGCAGCTGCTGCAGACAGCAATTATGATAACGATGGGAAACTGGGTGTGGGATTTAAGAGACTAGTGCAGCAGAGTCAATGAGTATGAATTGAGCAGAGTAGAATGAGAGAGACTGTAAAGAGTAATTACAGATAAGTTTATAAAACATTTTTAGACTTTAAGAAGAAAAGGGGAAAACAAGTCAGAAGATAAAGAAAATATATTCAGGAAGTTTGTGGCATGTATAAGAATAAGAGAAATAACAGTTTATTAGTATGCTGATGAGAACAAGTCAATATTAATAAAAGTGTGGAAGACAAAGGAGGAGGATGCAACTGTCTAAAAGGAGACCACAGTGGATTTTGAATATAAAAAGAGATCTTTCTTAGCAATAGGAAGAAAGGCAAAGGAGGAATCAAATCAGGCAAGATTATGATGGGGTAGAAGCCTTTGCAATTCTTTTCTTCTGATTGCTTTTCTTCTTCTCCCCTCCCCACTCATCTCTTCCCTCTCCTCCCCTCCTCTCCTTCCCTCCTCTCTTCTCCTCCTCTCCTTTCCTCTCTTCTATTCCCCTTTCCTTTGAAGAGATCAGCTCAGGAACTTTGGAAAATTCCACCAGATCCCTCCCCTCCTGGAAGACAAAGATCATAGAGCACATAGGCACTCCTCCTCTCCAGAAGGGAGAGGCTAAATACATTCCTCAGACCACAGAGGGGACCGACCTGCAGATGAGGGAAACCCAGAGCACATTCCTCAGGGCAGATGGACCATTGGCCCCCACAGAAAAGAAAAGCCCTTGCTACCTCATTCCCTAAGGAACAATCATTTTAAAAGTCACACTGTTGTGCCAATAAATAAAATGAACATCAGAGAATAAAGATGGGTAATGGACAGGGTAAATGGTTACCAGGCAACCTCAATCACCCCTGCAGAAGTGAATGATGGTTTGCAAACATCAGCAAATGTTTATCTCTAATCATGTTTATCTGGGATAGTATAACACAGAGTAAAAGGCAAATTCAAGGAGACTTTGCTTTGACCAAGACTGTATGATCAAGTATACGTAGAGAAGGGCCATAATGGTTGGCAATAGATAGAGCAAATCACAGAAGAACTGAGTACACAAGTGGTTGATATTAAAAAATAAATTTTAAAATGATAACAAAGGAGATCAGAGAATTATTGCAGTTCTTGAGAGGCATCTGGGGAAAGCTGATGGGGATCTGATAGCACTGTGTCAAAAGCAGAAATCATTGGCCAGTAACATGATTTTACAATGATAAGGAATGAGGGGTGCTCCTGAGGTGAATGGTAGAGACAACAGAGAAGCCAAGGTCCTTGGAATAAAGGGATAGACATTAAGGAATCAAGTTGTTAGCATATTAAAGTCAGCACCATAGTGGTTAATTTAAATGCCAACTTCGCTGGGTATGGATACCACACTCATAGAAAGCATTATTTCTGGGTAATTCTATAAGGGAGTTTCTGGAAAATATTAGCATTAAAAATGAAGAAGAGTGTAAACCACACTGCCGGGTGTGTATCTTCCAATCCCTTATGGCCTGTTCAGAATCTAAAGCTGGAGAAAGAACAACAGCTCTTCTTGTGAGCTAAGGCGTCCGTTTTCTACTCTCAAACATCAGCACTACTTGTTTTCCGGCTTTGCAGAATCAGATGGGACTTATTCAGTTGTCCCAAAGCTCCACCCACATTCCCAGACCTTGTGGCTGGGATTAAATTGCCCTCAGCATGTTTTTTCCTATAGAAACAAATGGCAGGATTTATCTCCCTAAGCCATGCGAGGTAAACCTTCTAATAAACTCCTTAATAATGCTACTTATTAGACAGAGGCTTAACACAATTATTTTATTGTTAATATGTCTCTAAATTATCATTAATGGAAACCAGTGTTTGGAGATGAGAAGTAGCTCAGGCTTCAGAAGAGGATAGAGCAAAGAAGGTCGCCTCCACGAGACCTCTGGTGGGACTGGCAGTCTAGAGATACGTGGATTTTGATATTCCAATGTCCACAGATGCAAGAAAATCATTTTTGTTACATTAAGTCATCCAATTACATAATTGTGTTATAGGAAGAAGACTTCTCATAGACATTTGAACTGCATCCTGGAAGATGGATAAAAATTTGAAAATTAAGAGTTTTGAAGTGGTCAACATCGTAAGATGTTGCCTCAGACGGCACACACTCAACGGAGAGTGGGATTCTAAACTTAGGACCCGGGAATGTAATGATGGGCGTGCAAATCTGGAAATGTTTTTTTACTATTCTTAAGATTCCCATGAAGTAACATTTACATTTTATAAGCTAACTTATAACTAAAGAAAAGATGAACACATGATGTACAAATAAGTGGAGGCATCTGATTTCTCCATGGAAACCTTGAAAACTTCTTGCCTAAAACATAAGCTGTTCCTGCTGGAGTACCCGAAGGGGTCAGTCCTACAGGTACAAAACCATAGGCTCTCCGTGACACAGGGCAACATCGCGAGATTGGAGAGGAGTCCAGTGAAGTGAGGTTCCAGGATTGGTAGTGTAGCAGAAGCCAGAGCCACATACCAGACCAATGACTCATTCTGATGAACATTTGCAAGCAAAGAACTGTAGATAAAAAGGTAGACTGTGGGACACCATGTGACACACTACAGCTTCCACAATGAGGTTTTTTTCCTCTAGGCAGAGGGTGGGGGTGTGGGCGTGCTGCAAGGGTAGAAGGTGGCTATGGGGGGGGAGATGAGTGGGATTAGAGCACATGGTGTGAAATTCACAAAGAACCAATACAAAGTTTAAAAAAGAAAGCAAAGGAGAAAAGAAAAAAAGAAAATTAAAGAAAAGAAAAGAAAAAAGAAAAGTAAAGAAAAGAAAAGAAAGGAAAGAAAAGAAAGAATAAGCATTCTATGAAACCCTTAAGCCAAGTAGAGATATCCAAGCTCTATTTGGATATTTTTATTTCTCACATGAAAACCTGTATGTGCTTCAATCCCTCGACCAACCACCTCCAGTTCACAGTGAGACATAAATTTTGCAGTTGAAGAACGCAGCCTCGGGACAAGGAAGATGGCTCAGTGGTTAAAGCACTTGCTATACTCATGCGACCCAGAGCTGAGATTCTTAGAACCCATATAAATGCAAGACAGGTGCCGTAGCCTGCCTGTAATGCAGGCTAGGAAGGCAGAGACAGGGGATCCCCAGAACAAGAGACTAACCACATGGTTGAGTTCTGAGTTCAATTGGGAGACCCTAACTCATGAAATATGGAAGAAAAACAATCAAAAAGATTCTCAGCTCAAGCTTGGGCTTCCCCATGCGTGCATACTCACATACACATGTATGCTCACACACATACAAGAGTGAGTATACATATCCATACAAGTACAAACAGAAAGTCAGGAAAAGAACATGAACGTGACAGACTTAGGCCAGTAGTCCCTGTCTCAAGGATCCTCACTTCCCGACTGCCCCTTTTTTTAACCATATTTTCTTTCACTCCTTTACTCTCCCAGAATCAAGAGCAAACAAATAACCATTCAGAATTTTTCATCACCATCCTGGTGGTGAAAACACACTCATAAAAAATGGAATAAGAACAGCAAAATTCCCCACCTCTCTTTGTCTAGGACTTTGTTTGTTTGTTTGTTTGTTTGTTTTTGCCTATACCATTTATTTCCTTCTTGTTTTTATCATTTTAACTGTTTTTATTTTTTCTTTTCTTTTATTGGATATTTTCTTTATGTATATTTCAAATGTTATCCCCTTTCCCGGTTTCCCCTGTGGAAACCCCCTATCCCATCCTCTCTCCCCCTGCTTCTATGTGGGTGCTCCCCCACCCACCCATCCACTCCCAACTCCCTGCCCTGGCATTCCCCTTCACTGGGTTATCAAGCCTTCACAGGACCAAGCGCCTCTCCTCCCACTGATGTCCCACAAGGCCATCCTCCGCTAATATGCAGCTGGAGTCATGGGTCCCTCCATGCATATTCTTTGGTTGGTGATTTAGTCCCTGGGAGCTCTGGGGGATCTGTTGGTTGATATCCTTGTTCTTCCTATGGGGATGCAAACCCCTTCAGCTTCTTCAGTCCTTTCTCTTAACTCCTCCAGTGGGGAAAACTACTACATGGAGTGGTTGCTTGGTTGATAGTAGTAAGCTCAGAGAGAGCATTAACTAAGGGGTATTTATCCTGGCTTCTCTTTGTCTGGACTCCAAAACACAGCCAGAGAAAAAGAAAGTTCTATGAGTATTCTGTTCCTAAGTTGTTGTTTTTTTTTTCACCTCCCTAGGACCCTTTTAGGTCTCTAGACCTAAAAGCTGGTATCAAAATTAGTCTTACTATAGAGTGCTATTTAAAGGTTTCAAAGTTTCATTGAAAGAACTCGAAGGGTTTAACAGTTAAAATTATTTTGCTACATTAAATTTTATTCAAATACATTGAAAAGGTTCAGTGAGGGAGGAAAAGGAGGTCAATGTCTATTTAAAACTCAGTCTGGCTTGAATAGAGAGGCAAATTGTAAATTGCAGGGTTCAGTTAGAAAAGTAATTCAGTGGTAAAGACCAATTCATCATGAAGAAGCAGGACTGGGTTGGGAATTAAAATGAGCCCAGTAGTTAGTCTAACAAGAGGAGAAAGCAGGAGCAACTAGTGAGGCGTCTTTGTTACCCAGGTAACTGTTTACAGCAGGAAACTGAGCATGATAGGGTCTTTGTTCAAAGAAAGACAAGAACAGAAACGGTTTGCCATTTACTATAGTTAGAACTTTTTTTGGATCTCATCTATTCTGAGAAGGACAAATCAATAAGGAAAAGTATTATCTAGGTGGATGGATGGATGAATGGAAGGGTGATGGGGAGGGAAGAATGGAGGGAAAGGGGGATCTGAGGCTATAAAGAAAAAGCATATAAAGCAATTGCTTAAGCTCAGATTTGTATTTCAAGTGAGAAAGCTGATCTGGCTTCCTTCCAATATGGTCTGAGCCTGTGCACGGAGGAAGCTCTCAGATGATGGCCATGGAGTGTCGGACCTAAGGCCACATTTGGTAGTGAGCACAGAGCGTGGTATTGTTCCCTGATTATAGAGAGACTTCTGAAATGAGCTTCCACAGGGAAAGGTAAGCAGTATGTCACAGAAGCCACAGAATATGCGGGGAAAGCAAGCATTCAATATACATCTCTCCAACAATGGTTTCTCAATTAGGGTGTTCTGTTTCAAAATTGTAGAGTTTCTATTTTTTAATTTTATACTACCATCTTAACACTAAAATCATTTTATTTCCCAATAAAATGTGTGAAAAGAGGATGAAAATTCCTTTTCTTGGCTACAGTTTTTCTAACTCTTCTCCTAAGTCAAACCTGAAATATAAATATATATGTACATTATATATTATATATATTGTATATGGATATGTAAAATATATGAAAGTAATCTTATTTCTTAGACTTTTACCAAATTTTAAGATTCCTTACACTTTAGAGGCCAAATGAAAGCCTTATTGCAAAACTCTTTCACATCTACTTCAAGGGAGTGGAACAGACCTTGCTTGGCCCTGCTTGAAAAGGCCAAGAGATGGATAGCTCCTCTTGATGGCTCTGTTCAGGACCACATCTTCTATTATGTTTATGCAAATGCTAAGAGTGAGAGAGCTTAATGCTTGTGTAAGAGAAGACAGGGTATACTAACTAGCAATACAGCTATTCTTCAGTGTGTCTGTGTTTCTAAGCATACCATGTAAATACTTAAAACTCTGTCAGTTTAAAAAGTAAAGAAAAAAAAAGAAACTAGCACCACCTAAATGAATACTGTCTTTCTTATAATATTTTACTATGAAAAACTTAGGGAAAGGGAGTGAGAATTATAAAGGCTAATCACTCAAAGAAAGAGAAGAAAGCTTCCTTGACCTATAGCAAACTTAAATTTACTTTCATAGTTATTTCAAGTAATCAAAGAAATAACTATGCCATGTGTATATGTGTATGTGTATGTATGTGTATATGTATATGTATGTATATATTCTTAATTAAAAACAAATTGAGCGAGGAAAAGTTTGCCTGCCTCCCAAGGTGGCTGAAATACTCAGATTCTGCCAATATCTGGGCTTGGCTCTTACTTCCTGTGGCTTTAACAGACTGTGCCTCAACAAGCCAAAGTGCTTTCTTCAGTACACCAAGAGCCCAAATATCCCTCAAAGGAGGAATGGATACAGAAAATGTGGTATATTTATACAATGGAATACTACTCAGCAATTAAAAATAATGAATTCATGCAATTTGTAGGTAAATGGTTAGACCTGGAAAATATCATCCTGAGTGAGCTAACCCAATCACAAAAGAATACACATGAAATGCAATCACTGATAAGTGGATATTAATGAGCCCAGAAGCCCTAAACACTCAAGGCACAATTAGCAAGTCAAATGATTTCCAAGAAGAAAGGAGAGGACCCTGGGCCAGGAAAGATTGGATCCAGTTTTGTAGAGAAACCGTGGGGGGAGGGGGAATGATTGGGGAATAGTTGGGGGGGAGAGAAACTATGGGACATAGGGAGGGGGGAACTGGGAAAGGGGAAAGCCTTTGGAATGTAAACATAGAATATAGAAAATAAAAATTAAAAAAAAAGAAGCAAATGAAATACATAGAGTGAATACCCAGGCAAATAATCAAGGAAGTAAACAAACAAATAAACAAACAAAAACAAGTAGATGTCAACATGTCTTAGACATAAAAATATATATGATTCAAAAATTAGTTAACAGCATATAAATTGTCACTTTCTAAAGGAATAAACGTAATTACCAATGCCCCTAAAAATAAATACAACAGCAGCCCTACAGCATACACTACACTTACGGCAAATGTTATACAGCATGTGTATTATCTGTGATGTTGTCCTTTATCTTCTTGAATTAGAATAACACTCAGAAAAAATGTCCAAATCTACATCAGTGCTTGAGTAGCTCTGATCTCCAAGTTGGGAATGTTAATTGGTAAGCTAAATGCAAACCCCTCCACAGTGGGATACTTAGAAGCTTTCCAACTGAAGTAAGTAGCACTCCAATCAGAGGTGTGCCCCTAAAACTCTTCTATTCTCACGCACAGAAACCATGCAAAGCAACTCTGAATAAAAAAGAATAATATGCTTTAAACCTTCCCATAGAACAGTACATAGTCTGCAGTAACACTGCTACCCCAGTATAATCTAAAGATCAGGAAGACTATGGCACGGATACACATTACCTTCCTAGAAACAAAAGGAGTCTCATTTTCATACCTTTCCTACACTAATGTGGACACAAATAGCCTAATGATACGACATGCTGATTCTGATTTAATAAGCCTGGAGTAGGTCTGATATCTTCATATCCATAATGTGTTGCCAGTTTCTGAACCTCACAAAGAGAAACATAGTTGGCAAGATGGACTCTCTTCAAATGGACTGTTCTAACTGGGGAGGCAGCAAGAGAGATAGTCTCTAAGATTGGAGATATTCTCCTTTCATCTTTTTTTAGGTCATTCAAAAGTTCTACAGTTAAATCTGATGCAAACTGAAAGAAAGCTCTGTAGGCACCCCAAATTTAAGTATAAATGGTTCTGCTACTGAGCCTTAAATGGATGACAAAGATTAAGTAATCACCTGATGGAAGAATGTGAAAACTGCACATATCATTTAGAGTTAATCCCATGCATTCAGAAACATATATCATCTTTTGGTTTGCTATTTGGTTGTAATGTCGAGAGGAAAATATTAGATAATCACTTAACCCAGGCTATCATCATGAACTAGGCCCTGGAGAGTTTGGCTTACCCTGTAACCTTATGTAGAAGACACTTAGGCACTTGTGTTTAACAGATTACCCCAATATGATTAATGTTCATAACATATGGAACAGGATGCCAGCCACACTTATGAGTTTCCCTCACCAAAAGCCCGTGCTACCGAAGAAACCCTTAACACAAATTGGGTTTATAGTTTCATAAAAATAAACAAAGGCAATCCTTAGCTTTATAACAATAACACATCTTAAGATTGGCAATGATAACAATGGAGAAAGCAGTATTTACCAAACACAAATATAGAGTGGTCAATGATCTTCCAGTTTGTCTGAAGGGAGTAATGGATTAAGATCAGGGTTTATATAAGATACTTGCATGATCATCAGTGTTTGAACTAACTTTTAGTTTCCTAGAAGGTGTAAAAACAAAGGTTTGCAACAACACAGAGAGACTTACAGACAATAGACTTAAAATAACCACACCCTAAGTCTCATATGAAGGCCCACCCAAAGCAATTTTCTGAAGAACATGCTTAACTCAGTAATGTGTTCTAAGGATATTCTTCACATGGAAAAGGGAGCCAGATGGTTGCTTAATGAACACATAGAGAGAGAAGCTATGGTGATTAGGCACAAGTTTATACTATCACTCACCAACTCTTCTTGTCTGGCAGAAGAAATCCTAAAGTTTTGCACTGTCCATTTTGAGATTTTGAAGAAAAATAATAACTTCAAGAAACAACAAATTCTTCTAACTAAAAATGCCACATGGCCATTTTAAAATTCTCATCCACTAGGAATAAGGAGAAAGTAAAAATGGTTTTTGTGCTTATCCTGTTCACCAAAAAAGAATAAGAATGACTGAATGTGCTGTTGGCTGGAAGGGGGAAGGCTGCAGCCTAGGTCATCCCTATGCACCCTACTGCAAGGCTACAGCCTAGGTGATCCACATGCATCCTAATGCAAGACTTCAGCCTAGGTGATCCACATGCACCCTACTATAAGGCTGCAGCCTAGGTCATCCACATGCATTCTATTGCAGCAAGGCTGCAACCTAGCTTGCCCCATGCATCTTACTGCAAGGCTACAGCCTAGAACATCCCAATGCATCTTACTGCAAGGCTGCAACCTATGCATCTTACTGCAAAGCTACAGCCTAGAACATCCCAATGCATCTTACTGCAAGGCTGCAACCTAGCTCACCCTCATGAATCCTACTGAAAGACTGAAGCCTAGGTCATGCCCATTCATCTTAATTCAGGCTGCAGCCTAGGAGATCCTCATGCATCCTACTGCAAGGCTACAGCTTAGGTGATCCAACATGCATACTACTGCATGGGCACAAATATGGGCACTGATGCTTAAGAAGAAAGTCTTTCCTCTCAAAAATGGTGCTAACATCAAAATGCAGAGTGAACTTGAAGTTGTTCTCAGAGTAACACACATCTATGACTGGCTTTTCCTTGCATAAACAGCCATTGCCTTTAATTAGACAGTTTGGCCTGCTCCACCGGAACTGTATTTCACTTGCATACATTTTGTGTGGATATATGTGTGGGTATAGCCTATATTGTATGCATATAATGAATATACATATTACAAAGTTCATGAGAGTGTTTGCACCATTCATTTATATTTCTTCATCATTTATTTCTATTTCTACTTTAATTTCCCCCCTTAGTATCACGCCATACATAGAGACATTCCTGACTGTAATGTAAAATCCAGAAGACCATGGATCCAAACACTGACTCTACATGAAGCAGATGTGACTGCTAGTCTCTGAGCAAGTGCAGAGCTAAATAAATATGTCCTGGATTTATACATGAGGTACAGGATATGTATCTCCCTAAATCCCCTAGAGCTCTAATGTGTACCATGTAGTTTATGATCCTGACCATGCATGTTTATCTAATGCAATATATATGTAATATATATGTAAATGTATAATGCAAATAATGTAATATATTTACATTTATGCCCCTGACTGTGAATGTTTATCTAATGTTTATGATTATTACATTATATGTATGTGTATACATACACACACACACACACACACACACACACATATATATATATATATATATATATATATATATATATAGTGAGCCAATATGGTTCTCTCCTGAGAATTTTCAGCAGAGCAGATACCAACATGGGATGGTCAATACTCTAAAGAAAAAGGCTATGAAGAATAATAAGGTCTCAGACACTGCCTTGCTCTATCTTTTTTGGAGTTGGGATTTCAACATTTTTTTCCAAACTCAGATCTTCCCCAATTTTTCATTCATACCATAAATATTTTTTACATTTAACAGGCAGAATTAGATATGGATGTCAGTAGCCAAGAGAAACTATGACAATGAGAACTATTATGATAATATGAGCCAATGTGGTCTAGAAAAAAAAAACCTGAATGGTAATTGAAAACAATGTTAAAAATCGGAAGCACCAAGGGCTATATGGTGTATGCAAAGCTTTCTCCCATGTTATATCTCCATTCAAGAATGATTTTTGCAAGTCAAGCATGGTGATGTGCACTTTTAATTCCAGTGCTAGGAAAGAAGAGGCAGATAGATCCTTAGGGCTGACCTGTCAGCTCACCTAAGTAGTGAGTCCAGGTTCCAGAAAAAGAGGGTGTTTCAACGCAACAACAAATTACCAAACCAAAAATGAGATAGATAGTTTTATTAGGTGATAGATGAGGAATAACACTCAAGGGAAATGTGCACCCATGTGTCTACCTAACTGCACACATGTGCACCTGCACACAATCGCAAGCACACATACACACTAATATATACACACAATACACATACAAAAATTTATTTTCTGACTTCAATTTGTGTCTTCAAGAAACAGCAACTCCAGCCAATATACACGGAAACATATACACAGATATACATCTACTGTAGTATTTGCTCAGGCATCACTGAATTACTCAGTGTTACAAAGGAGCCTCTTAGTCATAGGTAATGGATACCTGGGATGCATTTGGCAAAGGAGTTTAGAAAAGAGCTTCCTGTGCTTTCAAGTGATGGCAAATCGACGAGCGCTTCCCGCTCATCACTCTTTCTAAAGACCACAGTGTACATGTGGTGAAGGACTTAACCCTGAATGAAACCACAGAAGAGGAAGTAGAAAATCATCAGATTAATGTTCTATTTTTTCTGCTTCTGCCATAAAAGCCATCATCTGTTTTAGAATAAAAGCCCTGTCCATTGTAGCGGCCTCTGCGGTTCCACAAATGAAGATATGTTGTGCTTTATACAGCACACTTGCACAATTGGAACTTGAAATAAGTCACACACATAAATTGTTGAAAAACTAATAAGATAGGGTCCCTTCCTTAATCAAAAAATTTTAAGTTATTCTATTGAGAATATCTGCAATTCTGACGTACATACATCCAATCCAGAGACCCTATATACAGAGTAATGTGTATAGCTGCACTTTCCATATCAACAGCAGAAAAAGTGTGGAACTTATGCTAATTTACAATTCTGAAAGCTTATGTGATCTAAGGAATATGTTTATCTTATCACAAATTATTTCAGTCCTATTTTAAGTTCCACAGACAATGTAAGGCCCACAAACAGAAATTCTTTTCAACTTCTTCTCGTGTGGAACATGGCATTCCTTAAAGCAGAGGAAGGAGTTTGGTTGTTAGTTAGATGGGTAGATATGTTTAAAGTAGAAAATGGGACTACAATCTTACTTGACTCAAATTCTGTAAAATGGCAACTGTGTTTGGAACTATTTCTTAGAACTTCCACTGGGAACTTCCTTGAGACTCGAAAGACAAAGTACAGTTCTATTCAAACTGCTCATTCTAATGTCACGTGCTGTCACACAAAAAAACAAAAAAATTCAAGGAGGCCATAGTATTTCATTGAAGTTTTGATAGCCTTTCATATCATTCCACATTATCTTGTGCTATATTCTCTTTCCTTTCATTCTGATTCCAGAATCCCAAGTGTTCTCATAAGGACCCTTCAAGGATGCTGTGTACACATATGCCACAGACACACACACGCGCGTGCACACACACACACACACACACACACACACACGGAACATTTAACCTCACTCAGCTAGGTAAACTTATGCTCCTGTTTACTCATTTATTAAAGTCCTCCATGCTCTTGCAGCATGATAAAATTCACTTACTTTTAGATGCAAGTGACTGATAATACTAAAATTCCAAACATTTCGTTCCAACAACTGAAGCGTATTAATTCAGGAATCTGAGATGGTTAAAAACTATATTGTTAGAAAAATCCAGTTCGTGAACCCAACTCTTATTTATGACTCATTTTAACTATGTTATTAGCCTATCCTCATCATGTATGCATTGATTACATTAGGAGCAAAACATGCAAATGGAATAATGAAAAACTAGTTTAATAATAGTATATTTTCTGAACATTAAAAAACTAAGCATTTGTAATAATGAACAAAGTATTGAAAATAATATGTAGAAAATGACTGAAAACTAATATGTACTTTAAAAAACTGAATGATAAAACCACAACAGCACTATACAAGTATAAAAATAGTCTAGTTGCTATTTTAAATAATAATCACATGCATTCTTAATTATTATAGAATTAAACATTTGTAATATGAGAAAATAAAGAATGTGACACAGTGAATAAAAGAAGCAAAATAAAACCAGAAGGGACTGGAAATACTTAACTGATATTATGTGATACAAAATAAGTTCACGATACTCAGCAGGCAAAAGGAAATACGTCAAATTACATCACCCATGTATGAATCTTCCCCCGTGGTCCCCAGGAAAACTGTCTACACTAAAGAAATAAAAGTACCTTAGAAAGTCTTGTGCAGAAAGCAAGCATTCACTTTCTTCTCCGTGCAGACATGTTAAGCACATGGTTTTCTCATTCACTGTTAGTGTCAGCTATTACCAGACACTGTCAGCAAGCTATTACCAGCCAGTGTCTGACTCTGGCTTTGGTCTGGACTACTAAAGACCAAAACACAAATGTATGTGTCACCATGTCGGCCTGTGATTGCTATTTTGCTTATTTCCTATGCTTTTCCACTACAAACTTCATCTTGCCCTGATGTCTATCAACTCTTCCTGAATAGGAATCCTTTCTGTTTATTTTTTTTTATGGTGGTGGGGGGAGGTTGGTTTGATTTTGTTGTGTTTGGGTGTTTTTAAGAAATGGTATCTTTTCCCAAGATGCACATTTTCTTGAACATTGTACCCTATCTTACTATTATTCTCAAATGTCTGTCTCCACCCAGCCCCATCCTAAATAGTGAACCATGTGTGTAAATGTAGTGTGTGTGTGGGGGGGGTATGGGTATGTGTGTGTCTGTGTGTGTGTGTGTGTGTGTGTGTGTGTGTGTGTGTATGCATGTGCGTGTGAGTGCATATATAGAAAACCTAAACAGCAATGTGAGTATTTTTCTCAGTTACTCTTGACTTCAATTTTTGATATGGATTCTCTCACTCAACCTGGAGCTCCCCAATTGAGTTGTACCGGCTGGCCAGAGACTTCCCACACTTGAGATTACAGACGCATATCTCAATGTCTGGCTCTTTGTACAGATGCTAGCGATCCAAATTCAGGTCCATGGCAACCACTCGACTGACTTGTTTGTGCTCCTAGGCACTGAACTCTTTCTAATAGGCCCCGGTACCTCTGGACCACCAAAGTCCCTGAAGCACTTTATACAAGTCACAATCTAATCAAACTGTGTGTTTCCCCAAAAGTATCTTGTCATCTCCCTAAATTCCCTGTGAGTCGAGTCATTCATGGACGCATTCAAACTGGAAACCGAAGGAATCTCTTGGACTCCTCCTTCTCCTCAGGAGCCACCCCGAACACCTCCACATGACCTGAAAACCTTACCTCCAAAGCCACCCTCCCCTCAGTACTCCCTTGGCCTCACTCTGCCACCCCATACCTGCCTTTATAACGCCTGGACTAAACCATGACAACGGATTACTCCAACACAACAAACTCCGGCAGTCCCTCCCACCTGCCCATATCCTAGATTCAGTTGCTTGTCATCTGCCACACTGGGGAACATTCAACGGAAATTTTCAAAATAAAGAATAAGTTTTCAAATTCATTCTCAGGAGAATGGTGGAAGAGGAATGAAACACTCCTTCAGCCAGTGTGGTCACACTATACATGTCCTCCACCTGTGGTTGGTAGCCTAGCAACTGTCTTTGTTATTAATGTCCTTTACAGAATTTAGTATTATCCACAGCTCTGGGTATTCACTAGGGTCTCCGAATGTTTTCCAGGCTTGCCAGTGACTAGGGAGCGCATGCACACACAATTACAAATATATTTTCCACTGGTACCAAAATCAAATCAAAGATAACAAAAGGAATCTGAACATGGTGGCACGCGCCTTTAATCTCAGTACTAGGAGACAGAGGCAGGGGTATTTCTGTAAATTTGATGTCAGCCTGGTCACATAGTGAGTTCCAGGACACCCTTCGCTACATAGTAAGACCCTATCTCAAAGAATAATAAGAAAAGGAATGAGGTGGAAAAGGAGAAGGAGGAGGAGAAGAAGAGGAAGAGGAAGAGGAAGAGGAAGAGGAAGAGGAAGAAAACTAAGGCATGATTATCACCCCAGAGTAAAGAGTCCTGCTACTTTAACTTGCACTCTTCCACAGATTTTCTGTCTCCCACAGTGTCAACTGTCAGCTACCACCTTCCCTGTCATACAACCATAGAACAGGGTGACACTCACTGTCCAGGATTAAAGTATTAATGTGATTCTGTAATTTACATGTTTAAAATTCCTGTGTGAATCCAATATTGCTTTTGAGATTAAAGTTCAGAGCCCACAGCATGACATGAATCACTGTTCTCTGACTCATAGCCAGTCATCTTTTTTTTTTCACTTCCAATCACGTTCTTACATCCAGCATATCCGTCTTCTAGCTGCTATTTGAATAGCAGGCTGAATTTATGCTGCAATCTCCTTTTATGAGGCTCACCCTGATGCCTCTTATTTGATTGACACCTGTCCCTTGTGCTACATTTGACTCTGTCTGTCTCAACGAGTGTGAACAGAATGATCCTTATTCCCTTTCGAGTGCCTTAATCTCTACGGAATGTAACTGCCTTTACTGGTCAACTACTGAGGAAAGGAGAATCCTGCTTTAAGATGCCATTTTCTTTAGTATCATTGAGCAATATAATGAAATCCATTCATTTTGGAATTAAGAGATCTGGATTTTACTCCTAAATCTGTTATTTGCTTCAGTATGATTGGGGTAAAGGAGCCTTTCAGAGCTTTGATTTCCCTATCTTCAATATAAAAGGTTCTCATGTATCTAAGAATAACAACCCAATGTAAGTTGCATGGAGGCGGAAGCTCATAGCACAACAGAATTATTAATCTATATGGGAGGATGCAATGCATGGCGTAAGCCATTTGACATTGTTATATCAAGGAAGAAGGAAGGTACCTAGTGTGTGAATGCCAGGATGCTGATATGCCAAGCATCCTTCCACACACAAGACAGCCCCAGCAAAGGGTTACATAGTGCCAAGACTGAAGTTAATGGCAGGGGTTCAACTCCTTTCTGATACAAGCATCATATTAATAATTTTTCATTGAGCCACAAAATATTCATCGCCCCAGCATTTCTAACATACAATGAATGAAAATTACTAAGTCATTGTAGACACCTATGGTATGTTCTAACCTTTCAGAGATACCATGAAATTGCTTATTAAAGAACCATTGCACACACGCTAACTGCATCTAACTTGCTCACTGTTCTTTCTCTAGCCTTTACCTGGCTGCAGGGTGAGAACTCTGCAGGACGATGAGGGTGTTTTTATTGCAATGTGGACCTTATCTTGACGCTTGGTAAGTGCCACTGATTGTGAAGGTCAAGAGGCTCATTTGTTTATAACCTTTTACAGAATGTGAACTTGGGCTTCTTTATTTATGTCTCATATGAGATATATGAGATGTAAATATAGCTCCCTACTTGTTTTCCTCTACAGTGGAAAATGTCTGCTGGAATGCTTTGATCTCTGAACTACAGACAGAGGGAGCAAACAGACAGTGCACCAATTCTGAGTTCCAACTTTATGAGGCATGCTTGTTCGCTCCTCCTGTCTTAATACTCCTGCCAACAACATACTAATTTTTTATCCATTGCTTTCCTTTCCTCTGGGATCTAACAGAGATACATAGAGATAAGCGTCTTTGCATGCCACAGCCTAGGACAGGACTGTCTGGGTCCAACGTCTTATGCAAGATATAAGGAACCAAGACTTTACCAGACCAACATGAAAATTCATTAGTAAGACCTAAATGTTCCCAGCTGTATGAAACTCTGAACTTCACGATTGACTGTCATATGACAATAACCGACCATAAATCACATATCTGCTGCCATTGCTTTCCTATATTACAAATGCAAAGAAACTATGCAGACATCATTCTCATCAAAACAAATCTCTCATTTAAAGTAAAAACATTAACACCTCTTAATTATTCCCACTTTGTGTTAAAAATTACATAGTTATATACACAATACTTTATTTCTATGAAAAATGGGTCCAAAGTTCAAAAGTTTATAGTTTGAGTCTTGAAAAGAATGACATACTAAGGCAAGAGATAGGAGTCAGAAGTTGAGAACATGGGCTACCCTTTAAGAGGACAGGGGTACAGTTCTCAGCACCATAGCAAGAGGCTGACAACTATTTATTCCTCCAGCTCTAGGGGCTTCAATGTCTCTGTCCTCTATGGACAATGGCTCTCATGTACACACACACACACACACACACACACACACACACACACCCCTACACCTAACTAAAAAGAAAAAAATCTTTTTTTTAAACAAAAGCAGAAAAAATTATAAAGAAGAACATTAAGAGATGACTATAGTAACAAACATGGCAATAAAATAAATTAACATCGAAGAACCATTTAAAGTTAAGCCAATATTCTTTCTGCGCAAGCCCTTTTCATGTCCTGTTACTTTCACTGACTTCCGGCTGTTCGTACATTATTAAGCAGGGAATCTAAAGACTACCTACCTTTCTTCTATCTTTGTAAGCTTGAATGCCAGCATGCCCACAGCACTTATGAACTGGGTTTTATTAATGAAAACTACTTTGCAAACAATATACAAAGTTTAAGTTTTATGGTAGCTATCAAATTTTTCATTATTAAAAGATTATATTTTTATGATATGATAACCACATCTGAAGTAGTCACTGGAGACTGGTCTCACTAAGATACTTCTAAGCAGTGGTTTGGTTCTATTTTTCTACCTTTTATCAAATACAAATGATGAGAACTACTAATAGAAATGATCCTCTTAATCAGATCTGGGAATGTTTTATAAATTAAAACATTTCCTTTAACTTCAAATTTTCCTGTTGGTGACTTCTGAATCACTGGAGGTCAATGTGGGCTGAATAGTAAGATGTGTTTAAGAGGGGATTCTGGAGGCCTGGGGTGTAGCTCAGGGGTAGAGTGCTTGCTAGGCACCTATCTACAAGACCCTGGGTTTGATCTACAGTACTGACAAATCAATGGGGAGTGTATTGCTCTTCATAGAATGAAGTGTTGCCTGATTCTGGAATAGAAGATAAATATAACTAATAAATAAAATTAAGCATTTTCTTTGTTGTGACATTTTCATGTGAGTATTAGTGTGATCACAGGTGGAGATGATGGGAGCCTGGGAACTGAGATCTTGGCTCAGAAGGAGAAGTACCCACATAGAAAATTTGGAGTCTCCTGCTCCCAAGTAAATAAAACAGAAGGAAACTGCTACCGCTCACTTTTATTCAGAGAGATACTGGAAAGCCTGTATTATCATTTATTTAAAATCCTACAAGCACAAGAAGTCCATATGAGTTAAGGAACTTGTGTTTTTGATACTGGATTTTTTCCAATGTATTCCATAAACAATATGAATAATAATTGTAAACAAAGACTTCTTTCTAGGAAAGATATGATATAAAGTGTAAGACAATAATATGCCAACATCAAAAAACATATACCAATATTTCCATTGGTTTATCTACTATGATTTTGCTAAACACTGGCACTTAAGCACACAGAAACTCTACCCCACCACACTATGACCTGGGCTTCTCATTCTTCAGCTTCACCAAATATACTGCAGCTTAACATAAACCTCATAGAGTTTAGAATGAGAGATGCCACAATATTCTTTCATGCAGAGTGAGGATCAAGTTAATGAGCAAAAATTAATCATAACAGCTTGCTTCAAACAGCATTCTTGTCAAAAATTATGCAGTCTATAAAATTGATAGCTTGGAGTACTCTCTGGAATTAAATTTAAAAAAGACCTATTTTTCAATAGTATCTTGACTCAACTAACACTACTAAAAGATGAAGAATCTTACCCTGAAAAGAGAAAAACAGCTGTCATAAACAGGCTGTTTAGTATTCCTCCAGTATAAATAAAATCTCCACCTGCCTGTTTAAGCTCCCTTTCTTTCCTAGTTCTATTCTTTTTGAAGCTTTGTTGACGGATACCAAATTCTAAGTATCACCTGGGAAAAAGATAAAACTGAAGTTTACAGTTATGGATACGACTATGTCACAGCTAAGAAGATTTGGTGCTGACAATTTTATAGCAGCCAGAAAACATATTCCTCCTTAATACCACCAATATGGAAATAAAAAGAAATATACCTACAAATTTTCAATTAAACTGTAAAAAAAGGGGGGGGAGGAATTGCATATTGTACCCATACAAAGAAACAGAGAAACAGTCCATAACCTGCCGTGTTTATGTTTGCCTTCTTCATAAACTAAGCATTCTGCTTTCTTGATGTGCTTCTTATGCTCTGCAAATGCCTCTCTATTGTAAACTATTCACCACCTTTGGTTTTTTTTTAGAGCATGAAAGTCGTGGGGGTGGAGCCTAAAGTGAGATGGCTCCCAGTACTTTCAGTACCTGACAGAATCTCAGGCCAGGAAACAATAAGCATATGCTCAGTTGGTTGAATTCATCTGTCATTTGAATTCATATCTCAGTTCTTTCCTTTGTTAGAAGAAATCACTGAGGCACAAATGTTACAGAAAACTGTGATGAATTTGCAACAAAGTAGAAAACCCAGATTCTTTTCCTTTTTTTGAAAACACAATGTTATTCAAATTTTTCAAGATAATTTCAGAGATATTTTAAGACTTTAGAAAATGCCCTTAGATTTTTAAGTGTGAAATATTTTCATTCATGTTAAGAATTATAAAAAAATGTAATCCATGAACTATAAAAAATATTCAAGAAAATTATATAGTTAATATGTAAACAGATCTTAGATAACAGAAGGAAAGAAGATAGAAAAATGTCTAAGAATAGATCAGATATGAACTGGATAGCTTTGCCCATGGATAATATTAGAAATAATTTTGATTATCAGGTGGCATATCACTGTCATATCAATAAACTAAGTGTGTTTTATAGTAATTTTTGCCTAGTACCCAGTAGATATATTACAGCCAGTAAATAAATAAATATAAACAGTGTTCAGTGCTGTCATTATGGAACTAGCAGAGGAAGGATATATAATAATACATGGTACGATTATACAGATGTACATTTGTATTAATAATAGTTCATTAATATTAAAATATTTAGCAAATTCAATACTACTACTACTACTATAATCACCAGAACTTTAAATCATATTTTAACATACCAGGTTCAGTAGTACAAAAGTATTTATGTACCTCCAAAGACTTTTAATATAAAACAAACTTATGCATTGGCAATTACTAGGAATAAGGTTAAAAATCGAATGCTTTCCCCTACATAATTTTTTCAAACCCTGGAAATGTTTTGAGTAGTTATCAAATTGGAGAGGTAAATAATACACACATGTTATTGATAACTGTGCATCTGTCACACTTTGAAAACTCTGCACCCAGACCCCTTTATTCAGCTCTCACACAGCTATTTAATGTTAGCACTGCAGTTTTATCCGCCTCACAGATGAAGGCATCGAGGCAGAAAGCTTTAATATATCATGTAAGGTCACAAAGCAACAGTTAGGGGTAGACATAGATGAGGGGAGACCAGCAGGGTCTGAAGACCAGAGTTAGAGGTAAATCATTCTCCCATCAATCTAACTATCACACTGATATAGATTGAGCAGTAAAAACACAAAACTCTAAAGCCCCATTCATTTAGCATGGTCAGGTGCTATACTCAGGAATGGAACAGAGTCACGGGTACAAGTACCACATGCAGTTCTTCAGCTCCAGAAAAGACAATGTTGAAAAATCAGAGAATCATGGGAATAGGAGCTACTGTGTGTGGGAAGTTATTGCAATGGATGAGAACTAATTTTGAGTAGTTATAATGGAGATTGAAGCAGACATTTAAAGCTATGAATACCAGATAGTATTTTAAGTAGGAAGCAACTGCAAAACACTGACGAATTTTAAGTTGGTGAATGACATGCTAGTAGCATCTCTTAAAATCCTCATCTGTTCACTTATAAAAATCTACAGTTGGTTCTCCAGTTAGGAGGCTATTGCCATGATGAAAGTATTAAAAAAAAAAAAAAGACTGACTGAAAGGAAGAGGTAAACTGTATTTCAAGATAATAAAGTCAAAAAGTTAGTAAGAAGAAAGATGGAGTGAGTTGGGGAAAAAAACTGATCTCAGAGTTAGAATAGAGCTTCCAAACCAGGCCCCAGGCACGTGGCAGAAACAGACAGTTTCGAAGATGAAGAAGAGAGGACTGGCTGTGAATGGGATGAGTAACCGCAAGTTATTCTACCCCAAGAGTCTACTTCATCAAACCGTTGGGCAGCATGAGAAAATGAAGTGCCCCATTATTACAATCTGACACCATCTCTCTAACTTCCAGACATGCCCTGAAATTGTATGCCCCCGGCAACGAATTAAATAAACCAGAGCAAATAAATTCATTCATGCTTCCAAACTTTATGTCAAAGGTCTACTAATTTGCTTCGCAGTAAGGATTAACTGCATTAAATACATGAAAGGATTATATTTAAAACAGACATTATAGTAAACACTCCAAGAAACTAGTGTTTTCACATAAAAACCCCAGGTGGATTGTGATCATCAGAAACCAGCAACTCAATGTAGCACTGATCATAAAGCAGAACACTGAATGTTAAACCAGGCCCTTTCCCTATGGGGCAATTACTATACAATTTTCTTCTTTACAATACCAAATGAAGACTCAGTAAAGACGAAATTTCCAAATAAAAGGTTCACATCCTGCTCTGCAAACAGCTCCCATAATCAAGAGGCAATCTCTTAAACAGCACAAGACACTATTTTTTTTTTTTTTTTGAGATTTAGCTTTGTTTTCTTCATGGAAAGTTATAGTAATCTATGCCTCATGAAAGTGGTCAAAATTGGATCAGCAGACCTCTACAGTATGTTGATGATCTCTTACAATAAAATCAGAATGAGAAAGGGAAATTGTCTGAAAGGACCATTGAGCCAGGTAATAGATTCAGTCTCATATATCCACACAGCAGGAAGCAAATTAAAATGTAGATGGGATTCTAATATAGTCCAACTGGAAAGACTTGCTCCAGTTTCCTACATATGCTTGCTTGCTGTTTGCAAACAGCTATTCTCAAAGACACAAAATTGGCCATATTAATTACTTCAGACACTTTTACAGGTATAAAGATTAACTTAAAACAGTATCAAGTCCGTAATGTATGAGATAACATGGCCAAAACTCCTAAGCTAGAACAAGCCTGTTGTATGAACAGTTCGGCGCTGAAATAGTATCTGGGTGACTCATCCTTGTCCTGTGTATCTGTTTTGCCCACCACTATTCCCAGGAGAACAATATTAAAACTACCTGTCTCTGGCATACCTGAAAAGAAAGCACATGTTTCTAAGGTGTGTTTCCAGTGATCTGGAAGGTAGGTTAGCAGAGAACTGTCTGTAGGGAATCATTGTGCTGTTTCTCTTTAAAAATTAATATAAAAGAGAAATAATGAAAGAGAAAAGAAAAGGCTGGAGAATAAGCCACGAGTTCTTCCAATATGCTCAGCCACTGTATGTAATGAGACCAGTACCACAGCTTACAGAAAGGCATAGTTTATAAACTATGGCATGCTGAAAATGGGAATATTTATGTTATTTACAAATTTGAAAATAAATGTCCATATAGCTACAGTGCATACAACTCTCAGGATATTAACTTAGAAAAAACATAAGATTATCTTTAAGTTTCTAAAAGGAAACCATTGCAATAACCACAAAACTTGTTTAAGTATATAATCTGAATGTGAAAACAAAATTTAAATTCATTGTAAGAGCCTAATAAAAAGCTAAAAATTAACAGTAGAGATATTAATTGGCTAAATTTATAATAAAATATAATGATGTGGAAGTAAAAAAAAATTAAACACCCATATTAGAAATTTTAAACTCAGTTGTATTTGTCCCAGAGCTACTGTGGAAAGGTGCCACAGACTGTCTAGTTTACTCAGTATAATTTGCTGTCTTATGGTTCTATAGGCTAATGTCTAAAAAACAACCAAGGCAATTAGATTTGATTACTTCAGAGAAACTTAAGAGAGAATATGTTCAATGTTCCTCTCTTAACTTCTGGCTTCAAAAATTCATCAGCTCATCAATGACATCACATGAACTTCTATCTTATGTATCTCTTCTTAGTTAGGGTTATTAATGTTGTGCTGAAATACCATGACCCAAAGAATCTTGAAAAAGAAAAGAATTATTTGGCTTATGCATCTATACTCATAGTCCACTGAGGGAAGCCAAAGTAGGAACTCAAACAGGTGGAAATCTGGAGGCATGAGGTGATGTGGAGGCCATGAAGGGGTGCTGTTTACTGGCTTGCTCCTCAGGGCTTGCTCAGCCTGCTTTCTTCTGTAACTCAGGAACACAAGCCCAGCCACTCCTAGCACCCACAATGGATTGGACCCTCCCATATCAATCACAAATTAAGAAGGTGCTCTATAAATCAGTCTGGCAGCTCCTCAGAAAACTGGGCATAATATTACTGGAGGACCCCACTATACCACTTCTGGGCATATACACAGAGGATTTTCCCACATGTAATAAGGACACATACTCCACTATGTTCATAGAAGCTCTATTTATAATAGCCAGAAGCTGGAAAGAACACAGATGTCCCTCAATGGAGGAATGGATACAGAAAATGTGGTATATATACAGAATGGAGTACTATTCAGCCATTAAAAACAATGAATACATGAAATTCTTAGACAAATGGGTGGAACTGGAGAATATTATCCTAAGTGAGGTGACCCAATTGCATTAATGATATGCACTCACTAATAAGTGGATATTAGCCTAGATGCTTGGAATACCCAAGACACAATTCACACATCAAATGATGCCCAAGAAGGAGGAAGAACAAAGTATGGATCCTTGGGTCCTTTGTAAAAAGGGGAAAAAATACCCACAGAAGGAGATACAAAAACAAAAGGTTGAGCAGAGTCTGAGGGAAAGACCATCTAGAGACTACCCCACTCAGGAATGTATCCTATATTCAGTTTCAAAACCCAGGCACTATTGTGAATGCCCACAAGTGCTGGCTGAACAGAGCCAGATATAGCTACCACCTGGGAGGCTCTCCTAGTGCATGACAAACACAGAAAGTGACACTCTCAGCCAGCCATTGAACTGAGCACAGGGTCCCCAATGGGGGAGCTAGAGTAAGGACCCAAGGAGATGAAGGGGTTTGCAGCGCCATAGGAGGAACAACAATATGAGTCACCAAGTACTCCCAGAGCTCCCAGGGACAGAACCATCAACCAAAGAATACACATGGAGTTACCCATGGCCCCAGACACATCGGCAGCAGAGGATGAACTTGTTGGACACCAAATGGAGGAGACGTCCTTGGTCCTGGAAAGACGTGATGATGTAGTATAGAGGACTACCAGGATAGGGAAGCGGGGGTGGGTTGATTGGGGAAGGGGAGATGGCTTATGGAATTTTCAGGGAAGGGGGAACCAGGAAAGGGGACAACATTTGAAATGTAAATAAAGGATATATCTAAAAAAAAAAAAAAAAGGAAGGTGCCCTATAGGCTGTCTACAGCCAGGTCTTTTGAGGCAATTTCTCAGTTGGAATTACCTCCTCACAGGTGACTCTAGTTTTTGTCAAAATGACATAAAATTAGGCAGCATATCTTTCTACGTCCAGATTGAATTTTATTTTTCTTTGTTACCTTTTAAGACAGAGTGTTTTTGTCTCTCCACCTGGCCTCAAGAGAAGATGAACTTAAACTTGTGATTCCTCCTACATCCGGCTCGCAAACAGTGGAATTAAAGTCAAGAGCCACCATACCTGGTTTATGTGGTTTTGTGCCCATTTTACACAAAGCTGAGAACCCAGATGAGCTCTTAGCATGATAGTAAAATTCTACTAACTGACCTGCATGCTTACAGTTTGATATTATTAAATAGAGATGTCAGCCTTGTAGGATTAGAACCCATTCTAATGATTTCATCTTTAACATAATTGTGTCTGTAGAAAGAAACGTTTTATGATATGGTACTAGAGGAGTCAAAATTCTCACATGGCTTTTGGGGAAATTAGGGAGAAGGAAATTCAACACCGACCAACATGGTTTAGAGAATATTGGATGCATCATTCAAAGCATGTTTTGCCTTTCCTGTAGGAATGCAACAGAGTAACATGCATTAGCATCAGAGCTTTGCCACTGGACTATATTTGTCAGGAGAAATTTGAATGGAAGTCAAATGAGTCACTCCCAAGATCATATTTCCCCCTATCTTAAAATATCAACATCTCAGATGAGGCTTCTTCTCCCAAGACAGGAGATCTCATCTTATCATATCTTATCATAAAGACTTGGGCTCATTTGGAGGCAAACTACTGATATTTGAAGATCACTCTAACTGAAGTAAATTTACTCAGAAGCTGACAAAAATTATTTCAAAGAAGAAAATTAAGAGTAAAAGTAGAGACTATATGAAACACAATGAAAAGGTTAGTTCACAGTAAAAATCTAAGTCACATGGTAAATAGTTACCAAATGAAATTTTATTTCTGAAAATAGTTTCATTATAAAGAAAACTATAAAAGTTTAAAATTACATTAGCCATATTAATAAATGACACTTAAAATTTTTAATTAGGTTTTTTAAAACTCACTTTTAAATGGTCGAAGTAGACATTACTTGCTAAAAGAAAAGGCCTGAAGGATATAAAGAATATAAAATAGTGTTCTTGATGAAAGGCTGCAAAATTATTTTGAAAAGCATAATTATAACAGGATAAGAAGAAGTGTGGAAACTAGACAAAATAAAGTGTAGAGAGGTAAACAAAGATGAGAATAAAAATAAGAAAATAGGAAAGAGGGAAATAAAAGAGAAAACTTGGGAAATATGAAGAATTCCAATTCAGGGTTATGAGATTAGAAGTTGCCAAGGGTTGTAGGGCTTGAACTCACTCTCCCAGACTCCCCAGTGCTCACACTTAGTCAGGTCTCCAGGACTTCTCAATCACCCAGGGTCTATCTCGCTGTGCTGCAGTGGAAATCAACTATTGCTACAATGCACACCACTTGTCTTCATTATGTCCAAGTCAGCACTCCAGGTCCAGGATCTTCTTTATAACCTCTGAACTCCATCAAAACAAAGACCATTAAGATGTAATCAGGGGTATATATTCCACAATAAATATTAAGCTGCTTGAAAACAATCATAATTTCATACATAGCCTTAGATGAAACACAGGCTATCCTCATTTTTCACAATTCTCTCATAACTGAAGTAAATTGAAGCACATAAGAAAGGCAGTGTTCAATAAGCATGAGTTTCAGGTAACATGAAGATGTGTCAAGCAAGGACTGAACATATTAGAGTTGAATATTTTTATATACTAAACACTCATGAAGAGGTGAATGAGTTTTCCATAGTATAGTACCCATAGGCTTAAAATTGAATAGAATATTTTAAAATGAAAGAAAATTATACTGAAAAAAGAGTAGGGACAATGTGTTGTTATGAGGACACTCTCACCCCAGCTCTGTTCCTTATTCTGACTGATTCTGTTCTAAACAGTCCTGCACCTCATTTCATTTAAGCATGTTCAGCTCAAAACCTTTCCCTACTCTGTCATCACTGCTAAAGCTTACTCCCTGGCCTCTTCTCCAAACTAGACTATTAAAGAAGTCTAGTCATCTTCCATCCAGTTAACATATCACTTGGACTCGTAAACAAAAATATTTCAAGTAAAGAAACACCAAAAACCTGTTTTAAAAACTTTGCCTTTAGGAGCTAGAGAGATGGCTCAGAGGTTAAGAGCACTGACTGTTCTGCCGAAGGTCCTGAGTTCAAATCCCAGCAACCACATGGTGGCTCACAACCATCTATAATAGATCTGACTCCCTTTTCTGGATTGTCTGAAGACAACTACAGTGTACTTACATATATTAAATAAATAAATAAAATCTTTTTTTTAAAAAAAAAAACTTTGCCTTTAATCCTAGCACTCTGAGGCAGAGGCAGACAGATCTAGTAAGTTCAAGGCCAGTCTGGTTTACAGAGTGAGTTCCAGGATAGCCAGGGCTACATAGAGAAACCCTATCTCAAAAGAAAGAAGAAAGAAAGAAAGAAAGAAAGAAAGAAAGAAAGAAAGAGAAGAGGACGGAGAGAGGGAGGGAGGGAGGGAGGGAGGGAAGGAAGGAAGGAAGGAAGGAAGGAAGGAAGGAAGGAAGGAAGGAAGGAAAGAAACAAAGAAGGAAAGAAACAAAGAAAGAAACAAAGAAAGAAAGAGGGAGGGAGGGAGGGAGGAAGAAAGGAAGGAAGGAAGAAATGGCGAGGGAGGGAGGAAGAGAGGGATGGAAGGAGGGAGAAAGGAAGAAAGGAAGAAAGGAAAGAAGGAAAGAAGGAAGGCTACATGGAATGAAGGAAGGAAGGACAGAAGAAAGGAAGGAAGGAAAGAAAGAAAAGAAAAATAAAATTCAGAGGTTTAAAAACTTCTAGCAAACTTTAACCTAGAGAACATTTAAAACAAAACCATAAGAATTCTAGCCCTTCTACTAATATCCAGAGACCCAGAGAGGGATTGAAATCATTAAGCAGTAGGATTTCAAATAATGCTCATAATTTAAATTTGATTTAAATCAGAACAGAGAATATCTATGATTTATAGCACTTATAATTTGGGAAATATTAAAAAAGAATCAGATTTTCCCTTAAGGTAAAATTTCAAAGAATGTTACTAAATTTGAAAACAGAAAAGGCCATATATATGTAACTACTTAGGCTGAAATATGTGGATATTCCAACATCAAAATATTAGAATTTTTAAGTCACCAATAAAACGGAATTGCCCTAGATGTCATGAGGTACATTGGACATAAAAAGAATCTCATCTATGTCATCCAATGATTCACTAATAGAAGCCAACTGAACTTTCAAATATAGTAATAATAAGTTAAAAAAGAAAGAATGAGAGAGAAAGAAAGAGAAAGAGAAAGAGAAAGAGAGAGAAAGAAAGAGAGAGAAAGAAAGGAAGGAAGAAAGGAAGGAAGAAAGAAAGAAAGAAAGAAAGAAAGAAAGAAAGAAAGAAAGAAAGAAAGAGAAGAAAGAAAGAGAAGAAAAGAAATAAAAGAATTCAGTGCCTCCAAATGGTTGTGCAGCTTGGTGTTCCTGTGGGCGTCCTAACAATGGGAGTGAGGGAGTGTCTCTCATTTTTCTGCCCGTGCTTGGGACCCTTTTCCTCCTACTGGGTTACGTGTCCAGCTCTGATGATGAGAGATTGCACCTAGTTTTATTGTAACTTGCTATGCTGTGTTCAGTTGATACTCCTGGGAGGCCTACTGTTTCAGGAAGGGAAACAGAGAAGTAGACTAGGTGGGGGGAGGGGAAAGGGAGGAGTGTAAGGAGAGGCACCTTCAGTAGGGAAGTAGCAAAAAATAATAAAAGCAATCAAAGTCTGTAATAGATAAGTAAGTAGTGACTATAAAACAGAAGTCCAACACAGAGCAGTTTGTGCAGTGTGACATTTTCACAACACTGTGGGAAATGCAGAATGAAGATGACAAATGCATATGGTATGATGTATGATGAGGAAAGTATCCTCTATCTTGATTGTGCCATGTGTCCAATTCTTGTCACTGTGACAAATGGTGATGGTTAATTTTAATTGTCAACATCACACAACCTTAAAAGATAATCTCAATGAGTGGTTGTCTGGATCAAATTGGCCAGTAGGCATGTCCATGGGTGATTATTCTGATAGTCTTAACTGAGGTGGTATACTGGCCTGGCTGATACTAAGCCCAGCAGTCCTCTGAGTGGGGGAATTAGGATTGTTGAAAAATAAAAACAGAAAATAAGGCTGAGAGACAAATTGGGAGTACTGTCCAGTCAATACTGAGGCAACCCCGAGTTTAATTCTCTTTGTCTTTATATACTTTACAGTATCATGGGAAATAAAGTCACAAGCCAGCAGAGACAATGGTTGGCATGCATTCGATCTCTGTATCCATCTGGAGGCCTCCCTAGTCCTTGTCCCTTCCTCCATGATTAACAGAACATTTAGCCCCTCTCCTTGAGAGGGCCAGGCCAGGAAATCTGCCAGCAGATCCTCTGCCTGACAGGCAGGCTGTCACAGAAACAGGCAAAATGGCTCTGGACAAGGTTAGAAGAAACTCCCGCTGTGTGTGTCATCCCCCAAGCCAGAGATACTGAACTGTATAAGGGTCAAGAAACAAGAACACAGTGCAGCATACATTCTCTCTCTCTCTCTCTCTCTCTCTCTCTCTCTCTCTCTCTCTCCCTCCCTCCCTCTCCCTCTCCCTCTCCCTCTCCCTCTCCCTCTCCCTCTCCCTCTCCCTCTCCCTCTCCCTCTCCCTCTCCCTCTCCCTCTCCCTCTCCCTCTCCCTCTCCCTCTCCCTCTCCCTCTCCCTCTCCCCCCCCCCACTTTGGACAGTAGATGTGACTGGCTGATTCAAGACCTGCAACCTTTACTTCACTACAGGGATATACTGCAACTCTGAAGCTCTGAGCTGTAATAAACCCTTTCCCCTTTTTGTCAGGGTGTTTTCTACAGCACTGGGTTATGAAATTAATACAAAGACTGCAGCAAACAACGTAAGAATTATTCATTTTGTTTTGTGGTTTTAAATATTTAAATCCTTATAGATTTTCAATCCAAAGCTCCTTAGCCCCATAGCACAGAAGATCAGGACAGGTGCACACACATGCATGTGTGTGCCTGTGTGGATAGCTGAGAAGCACCTTAAGAGATGTTCAACATCACTAATCAACAGGGAAATGCAAATCAAAACAACCCTGAGATTTCATCTCACACCAGTCAGAATGGCTAAGATTAAAAACTCAAGAGACAGCAGATGCTGGAGAGGATGTGGAGAAAGAGGAATACTCCTCCACTGTTGGTGGGATTGCAAGAAGGTACAACCACTCTGGAAACCAGTCTGGCAGTTCCTAAGAAAATTGGGCATGACACTTCCAGAGGATACTGTCATACCACTCCTGGGAATATACCTAGAGGATTCCCCTGCATGCAACAAAGACACATGCTCCACTATGTTCATAGCAGCCTTATTTATAATAGCCAGAAGCTGGAAAGAACCCAGATGTCCCTCAGTGGAGGAATGGATACAGAAAATGTGGTATATTTATACAATAGAATACTACTCAGCAATTAAAAACAATGAATTCATGAAATTTGTAGGCAAATGGTTGGAACTGAAAAATATCATCCTAAGTGAGGTAACCCAATCACAAAAGAATACACATGAAATGCAATCACTGATAAGTGGATATTAATTAGCCCATAAGCTTTGAATACTCAAGTCACAATTAGCAAATCATATGATTCCCAAGAAGAAGGAAGGAGAGGGCCCTGGTCCTGAAAAGACTTGATCCAGTATGGTAGGGGAGTACTAGAGCAAAGAAATGGGGGGTGTGGTTGGGTATTGGGCAGAGGGAAGAGGATTTATGGGACATATGGTGAGGGGGGGACTGGATAATGGGAAAGCATTTGGAATGTAAACAAAGAATATAGAAAAAAAGAAAATGGAAGAATTGTATGCTGAGCCTTTAATGTAAGAGACTGAATATTTTTATAACAAAAGATGAAATATTATTGTCTATCAAACACTAAATTAAAATAAATTTCAACAGAATTAGACATTAAGTTGATCTTTTCTAAATTTATTTCTTTTTAATATATGTATGCTTATGTATTCTTGAAGTTTTCATAATATAATTCTTTACAAGATAGTCATTCAACTGATTAGCATGATCTTTCAAGAGCTGAGTGTTTTGATTTCTTTCTTCATCAGTAAACTTCAAGTTTGCTGAGAGATCTCACCCCAAAAATTAGGAAGAGTACAATAAAGAAAAGTACCCACATTCAACCTTTGACTTCCACACCCACACAGATAGCAAGTGAATCCACACTCATATATGCAAAGACATGCTTACAAGACCCACAAAACTGTAGTATTCAACACTGACTCCAAAAAAAAAAAACTAAATAATTTGTTAGATTAAACTTTATCCCAAATTCTACAAACTATCAAAGACCTTTACTTTGTTCTGAAGACTACAAATTTAACTAGATTGCAATAAAAGGGACCAATTTCAACTCAGTGACCTGAATGAAGATTTCAGAACACACAGTGTGTGGTTCACAAATGCCAGTAACTCCAACTCCGTAGAACGACACACTCTTCTAACTTCTGATAGCATATGCAGAAACATGGCAAATACAGAAAAACAGACACACAGACACACACAAATACACAAATATAATAATAAATAATAATATTAAAGTAGCTCTTTAAAACTTAAAAATATTCCTTGATATGAAGATACTCTTATATGAGAAATGACAATTACATTGTTTTATTTCATTTATTTTATTTATTTATTTTTATTTATTTATTTATTTATCAGTAAACTCCAATCACATCCAATCACAGCTTTCCCTCCCTCATCTCCTTCTAGCTTCGCCCTCTCTTTTCCCCTTACCCATTGCTCAGGGGTCATTGTATAATTTCCCATGGACTCCCTTCTTCGCTTCCTTGTGTTAGTCTGTCATTAGATCATAGAACTCATATCAGGTTCTACTACATTGGAAGTCTGAGTGTTACAACCATTAGTAAAACTTGAGACTCTCATTGCCAGGAAGATAGCACCAAAGCCTTAGTTAGATGACACAAAATGCTTTTATTCACCCAATATCTGGCATTTATCATCTTAGAGTATACATGGATACACTGAGCACTTACAATCTACTCACTGGCACTTCGTGGGCATAATGACCCTTGGAAAAATCTAGAAATTAGTACCACCAAATGTCTTCTCCCAGCATACCACTGAAGCATTTCTAACAGTGGAACAAACACATTCATCTAATTCCCCATAGTACAGAGAAACATCAACTGACTACAATCACATATTGAGGGGAGAAACACTCTATAAGTAAAGAAAGAAGAATGGCTAACATATGCTAAGTGCTTATACTATAAGTTCCCACCACAGTAGAAACTTTGTGGGCAGCAGCTCAACTGCTGCCTTGAAGGAGGTAATACTATTTCCTAGTTACACAGCAAAGAAATTGAGGCCCAGCAAGTAAGTGTAAAAACTGGATCCAAATTTGAACTCCCAAACTCTTTAGCCCTAATTCATAAACTCCTAAGCATATTTTTCTGTCCATTCAGAACATATATTTTCCCAGAACAAGAAGCATTCTTATATTACGGTCTATCTTCAATTTATTCCTACTTAAGGAAAAACTGAATATGTTTTCTAAATTATTATTCAAGTCAAGTTTCCCCCTGAGGGAATGGAGTCAAATAAATAGTACAAAAGAACAATGTCCTTTAGGGTGTGAAAGTTCAATTATCTTTGTTCATACACAAGTTTATCCATAGGCAATATTGCTGTGGAATAGAAAAAGCAGAGCACAGCTATCCAACAATTACCCTTTATTTATTTACTATCATGACTCATGGGATATGGAGGTGCCATTTCAAGCCCTTTGCCTTCTACATAAAAGCAACAGTATCTGTATTCTATTTACTGCTAGATATATTTTATTTTGAAAGTGCAAAGATATGCATGGATAATTTCCCATCATGAACAGCTACACTGAAGAATGGTTATAAAATTTAAGTCCTCTATTTGTGGAACGAGAGGTATCTCGTTTCCTATTATGCCTTATCACTTTGTCAATGGAATGTTATGGATGAAAGTGTAATATTTTCAGCTTAATCTCTTCTTTGCCCAAAGCTACAGAAAACATCAGTTGAAACATTAAGAACTTCTCTACATTTTAATAGTTTACATTAGTTAATAGTTTACAATATATTATAAAGGCATGCAACTTTTCAAATTTGAGAGCAGTTGCTAATTATGAAACCACAAATATTTGTGTTAAATAAAAGAAGTTACAAGAAAAGCCTATTATTATTGACAACCATTGATATTGCTTGGTAAACAGAAATTATTTTATTCTTAATTTATATAAACTTAAAAATGTAGCCTTGGTTTATGAATATTTTGCCAATATTTCAAAATATATTTCAATGCATTTAAAACCATCAAACAAATTTATGTGCTGCATTGTTGAATTATTTTTTAATTTTTTTTAATTTTTTTGTGTCTATAGTGTATTTTTTGCCTAAAACAAATGTTTCATTCCAAACTCATGATCTTTAGTTGAATTACAAATATTCAGCTTTAGTCAATGTTGCCTAGTTGGCCTAATTCTCTTTATAATGCTTACCTTGCTTCAGACATGTTATTAAAATTGACTTTGTATATTATTCATTTCTTTACTATGACCTTCATCTTTAAATTATGCTAAATCTTAGAAATATACTTCATTATATAGAATCACAGAATTTTTACTTATTTTGTTAAAATTACTTTTTCATATATAGACATGGGTTTTGTTTGTATATTTCCATGTCACTGATTTCAGTCCTGAGTTTGATTATTTCTTCCCATCTACATTTTCAGATATGATCTCCTCTTGCTTTTCTGGAGCTTTCATGTATGTATGTAAGCTTTTGGTATGAGATTTTGTAGACATGTTTTATTACAGAAATATTTCTATCATTTTACAAGCCGGGCAGTAAAGCAGTCTGTTGGCTCGTCCACACAATTATTCATCAAATCTGTGTCAACTATGTGCAATTACAATCCCATAGGTGGGCCTCTGTGATTCTACAGCACCACCTTCAGCTATTGCATGGACACACCTACATATATCACTACACCCAGGCCGGTTCTATCTTCAATTCCTTTCTGCTATGCCCAGGGGACACTGGTGATCAGATGTCCTGAATCTGACTGATACTTACTGCCTCCACAGCCAACAACTGGGTCTAAAACATTATAATGTCTCTTCTGAATTATGACAATAATTTCCTAGCTGTGCTTAGATTCAATGCAGTCTCAGCATAGGCTGGTTGAAAGACTACAGACAATTTTGTAAATCAAGAGTATGTGTGGAAAAACTCTTGTTTCAGAAGAGACTCAATATGGCCCCACCTGTTCTGCCCCCTGTTGTGACTGTGATATTCTTTCGAGGACCTGTTATACATATCCCTCTTTGTACACAAGCTGCACTAGCCCCCTTGTGCTATTCCTCTGGCACCTGAGCTTGCTCCCTGCCTTCAGCATGTCTCTTGCTAGAATGTGTTTCTTCTGGATAGCCACATGACTAACATCTTCACTTCAAATTGTTGCTGTAACATTGCCTTTTCTCTGAATATCCAATCTAAAATTGCAACCTTAAAGCAATTCTAAAGCCGGGCGGTGGTGGTGCACGCCTTTAATCTCAGCACTTGGGAGGCAGAGGCAGGTGGATTTCTGAGTTCGAGGCCAGCCTAGTCTACAGAGTGAGTTCCAGGACAGCCAGGGCTACACAGAGAAACCCTGTCTCGAAAAAACCAAAAAAAAAGAAAAGAAAAGAAAAGAAAAGCAATTCTAATCCCCTTCATTCTGCTCTCATTATTTTTCAAAAAGCATATAATATAGCCTGACTTACACTTGTATATGGCACGTGCTCCTTATTTTGTTTAGAGACTTAAGAGGATGTGAGAAAATAGAGGTTACTCATTTCCTCCCCCTCCCTGAAAATTTATTAACTAAATAAATGGAACTTCTGTCACTCAGTGTTTCACTGCAGCTGTTCAAATATGTACATGGGTGCTACTTCACCTGTACCCTTCTGCCAAGTAAATAAAAAGGGTAGAAAGAAAAACAATCAGACATCCTACATGCTTGTTTTACTATTAATTAGTTGTCTCAAGTGTTGAGCTATAATTTTTGGTGTTAATTTCCTTTTTTGCTGCCAAAAAGCACTACTTCAAACCATGTAAATAATGCCCATTCTGGGGTCCAGTGTTGGGCGCCACTACAGTGAATGAATATGTACAGAAGAGATAAGAAGAGGTAGTACAAGAGAAAAGGGAGAAAAAGCAAAGCAGAGTGATTTGTGCACTCTGGAGAGAGGCGGAAGTGCAGACACAATGGTAGTGAGGCAGAGGTGGATGTGGATGTGAGGAGACTGTGCAACCACCTGGGGTCATAGTGATATCTGGGCTTGCCACTAAAGGCTGTGTCTGAGTCTGTGGCTCTGTCACAGCTGGTTTTGTGCTGATGTTGCCACTGAAGGCCATCAGGATGTCAGTGGTCTAGGCTGCTGTCTGAGACCATGTTGATGGCCACAGCCAGTGCTGATGCTGGGGGCCAAACAGATCTGAATGGCCTGTGATGCCTCCTGAGGCCATGGTGACATCTGGGCCCATGCTGCTGCTGGAGGCCATGTCTGTTTCCATGGTCCTATCACAGCCAGGACTTGTGTTGCTATCCAAGGATTTGTTACCAAAAAGGCCATGTGGATGCTCCTGGTCTGAGCTGCTTCTTAAGGCCATGTTGATGTATATTCACTGTATTGAGCTGGCCCCAACTCTCACTAGCTGCAGCAATCGGAAGAGTAAGCTTTCACGGGGCCTAGACAACACAGTAGAGATGTCTTTGGTTGCAATGATGTGAGACAACTGCCTTGAGGGAAGGTAAGCAGAAAAACTGGTCCTGTCCCTTACCTGGGCAAAGTGGAAGAGCTGGACCTGGTGGAATTGGTGCAGGGGAACTGGTGGCATAACAAACTCAGCTCCCCTCCAGGCCCAGATCAGGGGTTCTGAGCTGGCCCACCCCAACATATACCCTATCTATGAACTGCTGGTGCATGTGAAGGGGTCTGTCTTGCTGATCTAAAGCAGTAGGATATGACTCAGAGCAACAACAGGATATCCAAGAGGAATCTCAGTGGGGATACAGTATTGATAGTGTAGCAGAAGCCAGAGGCCTGAAAATAGACCAATAACCCATCACGATTGACGTTTGCAAGTAATGCTGTTTGAGCAAAAAAAGTGTACTTTGTGACATACTGTGATACACCACAGCTTCCATGGTGAGATCTCGTTTTGGTTTGGTTTGGTTTGGTTTGAGAGGTTACAAGAATGGAGGGCAGATATGAAGAGATGTGGAAATGAGTGGGATTAGGTACATAATGTGACATTCACAAAGAATCAATAAAAGTTTTCTAAAGAAGTGTACATTTCTAAGATAAACAAATTACACTTTTAAAGCAGATAAGACTTGTTCATTTCTTGTCATTGAACTATCACAAAACCTAATGTTTAAAATACATAATAAACATAATAATATGAAGACCATATACTTCATCTCTACTTTATAAATATTACTATGCTTTACATTTTTACTAATTTGTGCATTTAATCACCCCTTTAACACCTAATAGGCATGAGAGTCATCAAGAAGTACCAGATTCGCATTGACAATGAGAGCCACATGGTAGAAATTTAGTATTTCTATGTTCATACAATACATGTTGGAAACTGGAAGGTGCACTCTCTTACTGTCTAGGATAAAGATGTGAGTTTTCCATCACAGAAGATCTATAACCCAGAGGAAATAGCAGAAGGCCTGGGCTCTGAGTGTCAGCACTGGAAAGTTGGAAAACACATGCAGACAGAGTAGCTAGCGCTCGGTGTGAAAATGGTCTGTTAGTCATCTCCATCACTATCAGCTGATAGGGTTTACATAGGCATGCATCATAGGTGTGTGGATGTATTTATTTGTGAGGCTGGGATTTGAGAAAATGTGTTATGCTAAATTAATTTGGTAGTAGATAAATAGGGACCAACAAATGCAAAGCTCAGGGACAGAAGCAAGGATGACACGACTGTCATCCTTGGCGTGTGCAGGACTCGGATTCTTATAGAAAAGAGAAAGAGCTGCAGTCATTTTCATGAGAGTTTTCAAATTTGTGAAACTAAGGTGTACACGTTCCCTAGATATGTTGATATAGTTCTCTAGATATGTTGATATATGTCCATGATACATTCACAAAGGCTTATAGTGCAACAAAACAAAGGCCCAGGTGAGGAAAAAAATGGAAAGAAACTCAAGCTGTGCAATCATTAGAAAGCCACATAGAGTGTAAAGTTATCAGGAGCCACACACAGTATGCAGTCATCAGGGAGCTGCACACAGTTCTGCTCACAATCTGCACACAAAGGGTCATTTCACGTTTATCAAGCTTACCTTTTAAAATCATGACAACGCTCTGTGGGAAGAAAGTGACCAAGTCACAAGTCACCCAAACAGTGGTGAGACTGTCACATGGCTGTGCTACAACAGAAAAGCAACTTTCATAAGTACCTAGTAAGCCGGTCAATGTGCATATTCTATTGATCCAACTGAAGGCTTGTGGAATTCTTGGGGCCTGGGCACCCTCCTGCCTCCACAACCCAGTCCTAGAAACAGGATCCTAGAACCAGATTTTTTTCTTTTTACACTAAAAAAAAAAACATTTTTTGAGATTATAATATAATTATAACATTTCTCCCTTCCCTTTCTTCCAGCTCAAAAGTAATTTAAAGTCTTGTAATTTTTACCTAAAATATAGATTGACCTATTTTCCATAATTAATAGCAACCTCCCGACACATATTCAAAAACATTTTTTTAATGTTTTATGAATAAAGGATAGTTGGATAAAAGTAATTGCCTGGATAGCTGCCATGAGATAACCAATTTTACCAGCAGGGAAAAGTACAATCTATGTGTGGTGCCATCAACAGAGAAACTGTAGAGTAATCATCTTAATTTATGATTGATAAAACACACAACAGCATAACACAAATCTCAAGCAAGCTATAGAAGTAACATAGGAAGACTGCAAAGTTGGCTCAGAGGTTAAGAGCACTGACAGCTCTTCCTGTGGTCCTAAGTTCAGTTCCAAGCAACCACATGGTGGCTCACAACCATCTGTAATGGGATGCAATGTCCTCTTCTCATGTGTCTGAAGACAGTGACAGAGTACTCTTATAAAATAAATACATAAATCTAAATTTTTTTAAAGTGTAATGTGGGTGAATACTTATATATTGGGTACAATTTAAGTTCCTCATACTCTTGGTGCTCAGAAAGTTCTCAAGAGACACAGTAAAAAACATCAGTGTAGGGAAGAAGAAAAGGGGTAAAAGATGGGAAGGAGAGCAAGAGAGAAGCGGGTGTGGGCTCTTTTGTCTCCTTGGAAACCTTCCCGTGCTGAGCACCACACATCACTTCATGTATTCCTACAGGACATTTAATTACACTTGCTGGATCTCTACACTGACTGCTACAGTTAGAGAGCAGTGAGCTAATCTCTCAAAGGCTACATTTTCTCTAACTCTAAGCTTTTGATCAAATGCGTCTTACTGTTAAATATATCATTATTCATGGGAGAGATCCCATGAGGCTTCAACTCTACACAAAGAAAGGTAACTAAGGAATGCTGAAAGCTGGAGAAATAGTCTTTTTCAAGGAATAGCATAACAATTGGTTATTCAGTTCCAAATGTTCAGCCCTGGAAATGTGCAGAGAGTAACATTATACAGAATAAGCAGGTTATATTTAGAAACATATATATATATATATATATATATATATATATATATATGCATATATATGTGTATACACACACACACACACACACACATGAAGTAACAATTACTGGGGAAAAAAAGAGGCCACAAATTTGAAAGACACCAGGAAAAGTATATTAGCATGCTTGGAGAAAGGAAAGGGAAAGGAGAAATGTTGTAACCATACTATAATCTCAAAAACTAAAATTAAAATCATCATTACTTAACTAAACTTTGCCAGTCTGCCCAGATCTAGGCACCAAAAAGTAATGGCTACTCAGGCCCTGGTCACTGGGCCCAAACTTCTTCCTCCCAGCTCTTGATGCCAAAAGGTAAGGGGGTCCTTGACCCTGAAACCATTGCCTACACGTCTGTATTTCCCCTAACAATAATTGGTTTTGTAGTCTCCAGACTATACTAGCCTCAAGTCTATTCTCCCACTCATCCAACTAGCTCCAAGTGCACAAATCCTAGCACAAATAGAAACAGCATGAAGATCCAAGACAATATGTCTTCTCCCAAAGTAACTAGTCTCATAGTAATGGACTCCAATGACAATGGGGTCATAGGCCTTCCAGACGAATAATTCAAAACTATGACTAAATCTATGTTCAAATCACTAAAAGAAAATAAAAGACATGAGTGAAATAAGGAAGTCAATGAAAGATCAAACAGAATCAAATTCCTGAGCAAAAGCAAACTAAGTGGTGCCAGGAACGTAAAATACAACGAGTCAAATAAAGACGTCAGCGGAAAGCTTCACTAAGATCATATGGAAAACAGAAGATCAAAAGTCCGTGTCCATATACACATCTCCAAAGGGAATGGAGTTACTCTGCATGGACAGACAATTTTCCTTCCCAGAAGACAGTGGTTATTAAGTGAAAATCACAGTACATGGTGTGGGATCCTGGTGAGTTACTGGGGAGAACTTAGACATCTCCAAACCAGCACAGGATATTGCTATTTCTCTTAGTTACTCATCCCAGATATATGGTAAGATTTTACATGTGAAGATATTTTAGACCAGAAGACAGGTAGGTATGAGTCTCAACCTGACTAGGAAACTCGCCCTGCTGGCCAGCTTCCAAAGTACGGGAAGGTAGCTTACAGGTGTCTTGTGGAGCACCTGGCCTTGGGTGTGGGACAAGAGGAGCCTCCTGGAGGGCCTGTGGTGGGAAATAGTCTACTGCTTTCTGACTGGATTTGTGGCAGGGCTTTTCTGAGGCAAATACCTGGATTCTGATTGGATTTAAGGCCACAAGAGGGAACTTCAGGCCTGGAGCTGTAATACTGGCCAACTCCTTGCTGGAGAAGGCAGAGGCCCTAGGATAGAACTGTTGTCAGTTTTACCTTCTAAAGTTTTATGCTTCTACATGTAGACCTGGGCTGCTTTCAAACTTGGTCATAAAAGGCTTCTTTGTGCAATGGGCAGCTGTCAATGGAGAGGGCGTGTTGGGGGAGATGTGTATTCTCAGAGTACTGAGAATAAAGGACCCAGTTCTCAGTCTTCAATAGCACATTTATGAAGAGGAGATGGAAACAATTTAATGAACATAGGACAGGGAGGATTGCTATGCAATTCTGTCTTCTAGATAACTTGGGACTATCACAGTCTTGAACGCACAGTTGCTCTGCTCACATGCATAAAGCCTTCATAAGACTGTGTCATGTTGAAGGCATAGACGGATGAGGCCACATGACTTTCTGAGGACTGTGAACAAAAAAGAATCTGTGTTGTTGTTGATATTACTTCATTATTCTTTGATATCAAAAAAGATATAATTATAGATTATATTTGCAATATCTCTCCCTTCCTCTTCTACATCCAACCTCCCACTTACCCTTCCCTGCCCTCCTTAAATTACTTGACCTCTTTTTTCATTAACTATTAATGCATGTATATGTTCATATATCTATATTCCTAAATATAACATACTCATCTCTCTTTCTTTCTCTCTCTCCCTCGCTCTCTCTCAATCACACACACACACACACACACACACACACACACACGCACACGCACACGCACACGCACACACACATACACACACACACACACACTTGAACTTAGTAGGATTCCATACTCCAGTGGAAGACAAGCTCAAAACTTGGACATACTGGATTTTAAAAAAAGAAGAAGAAAACAAAAAGTCATGAGGATTAAAAAAAAATCATAATGGAAAGATATGGGAGACTTGCAGGGGAAAATAAGAGTAGATAAAACATTTCATCATTTCATCATATACATGTTTGGACTACAAATAAACAAAAATTTAAATTATATCTTTATTCAGATATTCTTTCTACATATTTTTCTTCACTGACACTCATTTTTATTTCACCTGCCTTTTAAAATAGGATATTTGGGCTGGAGAAACAGCTCAGCAGTTAAGAACAACAGCAGCTCTTCCACAGGACCCAGGTTCAGTTCCTGACATCCACGTGGAAAGTCACAACCATCTACAATTCCAGTCCCAGATCTGAGGCCCACCCTGAACTCTGTAAGCATTGAATATAACTGCACATATAGACATACAGATAAACTAAAATAAGTGAATCTATTTTTTAATAGGAAACCTAATGTTGAACAACTTCAATATTTTAGAAAATACAAGAACAGTTTTATTCATTCCTGATCCTTAAATTTTCAAAAAAAGACAAGCTTACCAATCTTTGAAGTATTCATAATTAACAGCTGAAATTTAATAAGCCAAGAGAATGAAATAATAAACAAAGTATAAGAGATTCTTTCTAAATACCATTAACTTCTCGGATTATACGATATTGTTCATTTTCAAAGTCAGATATAATATTAGGAACGTTCCACGACACAGAATGAGATCTTAGGCTTACTAGAAATACTTTAATGTATTTGAAGGCGAAGAAAATGGAAAACAGCACATCAGGGAGAAAACAATCTATTTCTTAGTCTTATCACCCCAGTGTTTATATGGAACACAAATTCTAATGTGTCCTTTAATGAAAATGCCACCAAGTTTCATGTCTACGAATGATACTGAAATTTCTGATAGGTTTAATTTGTAGGACTAAATGTCACCCCTGTGCTGGAGCAGAGACTGAAAAAGTGGCAAGGAGAACTATGGGAGCTGCGTTTTCCAGTGCGTGACATAGTCTGCCCATTTCCCCGTTGCTGCACGAGTCTCACTATACCTCAGTGCACACATAACTAAAACAGTTTTCAAAATACGTTTAAAGCAGGCGATCACAGCTATCATCAAAAGCCAAAGGGACACACATTCTCAGTCATCCAGGTCTGTCGTGCTTTATTCATGAGCATGTGCAGCCTGTGCAAACGAGGCACGGTGACTGTACTGTGACAAGGGCAACGTGCCTCTCTGTAGACAGCCCTGATTCTCTAGGCATAGTCAACATGAGTATATCAGCTTGTTCCCTTTAGGTTACAAAACGCTTCAAGTGTGACTGTCTCAAGAAACAGTGACTGACATCCCAAGCCAGTGCACAGATCCCTTGCATCAATATTTATTTGGTTATTAATTTGATTTATTATGAGAAAAATACAACTGAGCTGAACTCCAGTAATTATTTTGAAAAAGTAGAGTTCTCTCTGAAGTGGATTCTACCCTAACAGAATACACATGGTACATCTGAGTAGAAGATTGTAACACCAATGTGAATTTTACACAGGATAAAGTCATGACTCTCTAGCGCTGGGTCTATAGAAATATTTCCCCATGGGAATTACCTATGGAGAATCCTGGGACATTATGTTTAGAATAATCACAAATGTGATCTAAGAATGCAGCCTGTTTATAGAAGACATGAACAAATATATATCTCAGTGAACCTAGAAAGATTAGGAGAATATTCCTGGGAAAGTCAAAGAAAGTACAAGTATGTGCCTAATGGAACGACAAAGAAAATTCAGAATATGAAAACTGAATTCAGCAAAGAGATAGAAATATGAAGAAAGCGCATGCTGAAATGAACATGGAATTGGAAAAAAGTCCATTAGAAAACTCATGGAAAAACAAACCAAGTAGAAGACAGAATATCAAAACTCAAAGATAAAGTATAGGAAGTGGATGGCTTAAATAAAGAGTATTTAAGATAAGAGGGTAAACAAACTAAAGGGATATGCAGGTACATTGTGATACCATGAAAAGATGAAATTTATTAATTATGGGCAAAAAAGAAGGAAAATAAGCCCAAGTCAATGGCTGAGACCAGAACTTCAACATAGACATCAAGGAACTTTCCCAAAACTGAGGAAAAACATAAAAGAAGCACACACAATACCAAATAGACAGGGCTCAAATGAAAACTCCCCTTGGCATATTATAGTTGAGACACTAACTATACATAACTAGGAGATGGTATGGAAAGAAGTGAGAGAAAAAGTTGCCATTGATAGCAACCCAGACTACTTTGGTAAACTATCACAGCTGAAGGAAAGAAACTTCCCACGATACAGACTAAAATAATTCATACCTATAAAACCAATTCTACAGAGAACACTGGAAATAATACTTTGGACTGAGGAGATGGATAAGCATAGTCAAGAGGCTGCAGATATAATACAAATGAAGCTGTAAATACTGAATAAGAAAACAGAATAAGAACACAAACATCAAGATACAACAGGAACAACTTACATCCTAATGGCCTCACTTCCTCAGTTGAAAGACACCGGGTAACTGACCAGATTAATTCTTATTAATTAACAAATAAATTAATTATTGAAAGGGGAGAGAACAAACAAATTCCAGGTCTGTAAAGAGGTGTTCGAAATTGCATCGAATCTGTAGATTGGTTTTAGTAAGACGGTCATTTTAATCCTGCTAGTCCAAGAGCGTGAGAGATCTTTCCATCTTCTGATGTTTTCTTCCATTTCTTTATTTCAAAGATCTGAAGTTCTTATTCTAGAGGTCTTTCACTTGCTCAGTTAGAGTTACACCAAGATATTGTATGCTATTTGTAGCTACTATCAAGGGTATTATTTCCCTAATTTCTTTTGCAGCCCATTCATCATTGGAATATAGGAGGGCTACTGAGTTTTTTGTGTTAATTTGTACATCCACTTTCCTAAAGGTGTTTATCATCTGTAGAAGTTCCCGGGTGTAATTTTTGGGGTCATTTATATAGACTATCGTATAAGCTGTGAATGGTGACACCTTGACTATGGGCAATGAAAAATTCCAGGAATCTACGTGGGTGACCCTAGCTAAGACTCTTAGGAATAGCTGGGCGGTGGTGGCACATGCCTTTAATCCCAGCACTTGGGAGGCAGAGGCAGGCGGATTTCTGAGTTCGAGGCCAGCCTGGTCTACAAAGTGAGTTCCAGGACAGCCAGGGCTACATAGAGAAACACTGGGGGAGGCGGGGGCGGGGGAGACTCCTAGGAATGAGGGACATGCAGCCTAAACTGGCTAGTTCCTGTAATCAGGTAAGACTTCCAAGATTGGGATACCAACTCAGTCAGAAAACTTTCAACCTACAACTTGTCCTCTCAGGCAGAAGTGCTGGGTAAAGGGGGCACAGAGATTGTAGGAGTGGAGAACTGATGACTGGTCTAGATTGAGACCCATGTGGTGAGAGGAAGCCTACCCATAGCACATTGGTGATTTTCTGCTCTACTTGCAAACAGGAGCCTATCATTACTGTCATCAGAGAAGTTTCACCTAGCAACTGATGGGAACTGATGCCCAATCCTTAGGCAGAGCTTGGATAATCCTGAAGAAGAGAAGAAGGAAGGATTGTAAGAGCCAGGGGTTAAAGATGCCACAAGAAAACTCACAGAATCAACTAATATTAGCCGACAGGGGCTCACAGGAACTGAACTACCAACCAGAAAGCAAGAATTGGACTAACCTAGGTCCTCAGCATATATTTAAGGGTTGTGTAGTTTGGTCTTCAAATGAGAGTCCTAATAGTGGAAACAGGGACAGTCCTGACTTTAGGACCCTTTCCCCTTACTGGGCTGCCTTGTCCAGCCTTAATTGAAGAGGAGGTGTCTAGTCATACTACAAGTTGATACGCCAATGTTGGTTGGTATCCATGGGACACTTCTATTTTTCTGAAGAGAAAGGGAAGTAGAGTGAATTGGAAGCAAGAGGAGGTAGATGGGAAGGATTGGGAAGAGAAGAGAGAGGGGAAACTACAGTTGTGATGTAGAGTAAATCAATAAATTAATTAATTAATGAGAAAGGAGAGAAAATCAAACACCTTCTCACTTCCACAGAAAGCAGGCACACATATGTTGTACAGACATACATGCAAGCAAAACACCCATACACATACATTTTTGAAAAATTAAAAAAAATCTTTTGTTGAGTATAATGATTTATTTCACTATTTTGGACAGAATATTTTTAAAATGGTGCCTTCAAGATACGCACCAACTAAGAACAAAATGATTTGAGAAAAATTCTATTCCAAGAAAAAAAGAACCAAGTTGTCACCATCCTAATATCTGACAAAAACAGACTTCAAACTAAAACTAATCAAAAGAGAAAAATGAGGACACTTTATTCTGATCTAAGGGAAAATTAATGAACATGAAATTACAGGCTTACACCTTCATGAATAAAATTCTCTCACACAAAATTAATAAAGAATGTTCTATTGCACTTTAAGACACAAACCAACCCCAAGTTCATTAATGATTTCAATACTCCATTTTCTCCAGTATGCAGATTACCTTGACAAAAATAAACAGGGAAATACAGAATTAAATTATATTATACATCAAATGGAACTAACAGATAAATTAGATAAACTTCTTGAAAGAAAATTATTTTATTCAATTTACATATTTTTCTTCTCTTTTTTTCAAAAAATGGCCTTTGCATATATATTATGGCTTTCAGTTTAGTGTTTCTATGGGATTCCTGAGTTTGTGAACAAACCGGCCTCTGATTTTTGTGTCTTTTTTTTTTTTTGATTCTTTTCTTGCAGTTTGTTGGCTTTGTCCAATTCCTACGTGCTACTTTTTATATCATTGCATTTTACTTTATTATTATTTTACTTTTATTCCTTAGAAAATTGGCTCATTCTCTATTGAGAGACAGAATTAGGGTGGGTCTTGATGAGAAGGAAGGTGGGTGGGTCTTGATGAGAAGGGAGGTGGGTGGAGCTTGATGAGAAGGAAGGTGGGTGGGTCTTGATGAGAAGGGAGGTGGGTGGAGCTTGATGAGAAGGAAGGTGGGTGGAGCTTGATGAGAAGGAAGGTGGGTGGAGCTTGATGAGAAGGAAGGTGGAGACAAACTGGAAGGAGTAGAAGGAAAGGAAGACATAACCAGAATTCGGTGTAATAAAAGAGCTAATTTCAATAAAAGGAAAAATAAAAATAAAACGAGGAACCCAAACATAAAATAAGAAAACTTAAAGTAAAATTATCAAACCAACATTCAGGAGCTGTGAACCAATCTCTTAAATCTCTGTCAAGCAGATTGCTTCCACATGAAATGCAGTGGATTGTTTTAAATATATTCATTTTTCAGTAACTAATTGGTAAAGTGGCCTGCTCAATTATGATGGAGCAAATGTGATTTTTTGATATTGTTTTTGGCATACACATTTAAGACTCATTTATGAAATTATAGCCAAGTCAATTCCTCTGTTCATTTAATTAAGGGCTGGTGTCCTTGAAAGTTTTGTTCCAATAAAAGCATATGGGAAAATTTCTTCTAAATCTGTATTGTCTTCTCCTGATTCAGAAATGATGCCTGACAGTGGAACTTATGATAGTTGATTATACTAAATCATTCCACAAGACCCTTTTACTGTCACTTTCATAACTAATCTTAAAGCCAAAGTTTATCTTAACAGTACATGAAATTCACTCAACAGAAAGACAAGAAGACATGGAACAGTAAATAACATTGAACCGGAAGTGATGATCCCAGACCTTCATATACATTTTGTTACTGACATGGTCATCACCCAACCTTTAGCAGTTTCAACAGAGCTTTTCAGCAGTTCAACACACTTTAATGGTCAACACATTCTAGGTTCCACAATCTTTTGATCTTTGTTGATTTATGTAGAAGTATGTTATTAGTGAAAGTCTGTTAAGTTACCTTTGAAGGAAAAAATATTCAGTGCCTATATGACAGCAACTGATGGCACTGTCCCCTTGTCTACAGCTAAAGTCACTGAGGAAGAGTAGGCTGATTAATCCAGACCTTCTCTGTTCTGTCAGAACATGGCCACCTGTCCTGAAAGGACGAACTTGAAGGTTAAAAGATAAGAATTCATAAGTAATTCTCCACATGTAAACTATTTCCTTATATACTCTTATATATGTGTTTTAAGATGTTTTGTCCCAACTTTGGCCTTACCTTCTAAAGCATGTGTGACTGACAACCAGAAACTTGGCCTTACCTTCTAAATAATGTGTGACTGACAAACAGAAACCCCCTATTAGGCTTGGGTTTGTCTACTTCCCTCTCACTCCAAAAATACAATCTCTATATCACAATGTTCTCATTATCATGAGAAATAATCACATCATTTTCACTGGACAACTGAGGCTTTCTAATTTTCCCAGTTCAAATCAAATTCTTTGTTTAAATTGAATGTCAATGATGTTCTCCCCACAATGTCTCATAAGTAAATTCCACTACAAAAAAATAAAGCTATATTCTAAAACCTCCCCCCAAAACATGGTTGTGTTGAGGATTTGTCTGTTTCTATGAATTATAATGCTGAAGACTGGCCCCTAAGATGTGGTTTCCCCCAACAAGGAGATCCTCACGTACAGCAAGTTATGCTATGCAAACTCACACCCCAAGTTATCCCTGATTGGTCAATAAAGATGCCTACAGTCTATAGCTAGGCAAAAGAGAGGAATGTGGGGTTTTTGTTCCTGAGGATTGGGTTCTGAGGAAGAGACCTCAAAGAGGAGATGGGAGGGAAGGAAGAAAACACCATGGGATAAGTAGATTCTTATATCTTGTGGTCATCTACATGGAAATAGACAGAATATCGTAGAGGGTAGATACCTGCCCAGTGCTAGAGTTTTTAAGACTCATTATAAATATAAAGGTTTTGTGTCTTTTATGTGGGAACTAAGTGATCTAAGATGGGGTATAAAGTCCCAATTAATATTTACCACAATATAGCTAAACCAATATCTTAAAATCTGATATTTCAAAATTTCTGAAGAAAAAAATCTCATCAATTCCTGATAAACTATATTCTAACTCAAGTTGAATTTTATTCTGATTTGGTACACTTACTTTATTTATTAAGTATAATTTTAAAAATCAGCTTTGTAATTTAGCTATGCATGTAAACAATACAAATTATTCGTATATATTGACAATGAATATGCCTATCACACAGGAAAACTAACAGAACCTATATCCCATGTTGAGCAGAGCTATAAATTGGTTTTAAAAACCATGTAAACTATTTTTTTCAATTTTAATCATAGGCACAATAGCTAATGCTTTATAAGAAAAATAAGCTATTTTATTACAGTAATAACAAATTTTACAGAAAAAATAATAATACCATCTATCCGTCAATCCTTCAGGGTATGTAATAATTTCATAATTCATTAATTTTATTTGTCCATATGATATTTAATTAGGGATAAATTCTGAGGTTAGTTGAACCTTAAGCATCAACAATATCTCTTATGTTAGTGTTGACCACTCTTGTATACACTCAATACATCAAACATGTGTTCTCATGAAAGCCACATGACTTTTCCAGGAGAAAACTCAAGATAAATATTTCTTCAACTCATATGTTTAAAAATAAATTTATAATCATGCAGGTAAAAGTCACTGAGATGTTCTGTTACCTTCCCCCGTTCCATGGGATTTAGTAAATATGAGTTTCCTGTGGGATAAAATGATGGGTGAGAATCATGAAAAGCTGGAAGGAGTGTAGAACGCTATATATTCCAGTGGATTATTTCAATAACACGTTTTCTCCTGTCGCACTCAATATCCACTCAGGAAGCCTCCATACATAATTTATAAGGGCTAGAAAAACAAACTTCACTTTATAGCTGAGTGATACACAATTACAAAGAAATAAGTGTAGCCACGTTTACTAACACTGCTATTGAAAGTAAACGGCCTTAATGGACTGGTCATTAGCGTCAGAACTCAAATCCATCTACCTTGAAAAGCAGCTGCATTTCGAGATATCAGCAGCTTTAACGTCGAGCTGGATGTCTGAAGCACCTGCTGCAGATCTTGCCGAGCTGCAGCCTGGTACCTCTCCTCCATCTTCCTGGTACAGCATGTTGGGTTTTTGGATAGGCAAACCTGAAGATCGGGTCCTGAAAAACAAATTTTATGTTCCACAATGACTATCAGTCCATTAAGAAACATGACAGGTTACAGAGCAAATGTGATGACTAACCCTGCATGCTAGAGGTTTGTGTACAGAGTGAGAAATTGATTCTCAAGTGCGTTTGTTATCAGAAAACTTATCTATTGAACACTATTATCACATAAAGTCCAGTATCCTGGGGATGCCAAGAGACTCACACCATGCTGTTCCATAAAGGTTTTCCTCTTTGCATTAAATATTTAAGCAGAGTGTTCATAGTTTGGGCTACCTGGATTTTATATAATGCTCCCTGCAAGTTTGTTAGAATTGTCTAAGAATGGTTTTTCTTTTGGACTCACGGAGCTTCAGAGTTCCCATATTAGCTCTGCATTAACTAATTTTATCACTGAAATGAACAAAACTAAAATATGTTCACATGCATCCACATTCACACATATCACTGTGCCAGTGTAACAGCCACCTTCAAGCTCTTCCTCCATGTCCACAGAGATAGTCTGAAGGCTCTTTAAAGTTATTCTCAAAAAAGTGAAAACACATAAGTCACTCTGTTCCTTCTGCCAATATGGGATACCAACAACTCTAACAATGCTGGCTTTAGTTTGCTGAAGTTAAACAAGAAGTGACAATATTTGAGCGTTTTACAAAGCTAAGAAGCATCAAATATTTACCGACATCACAGTAGGTAAAAGTTTGATATTCTCTCATTTATCTTACCTAAAGTGATTTTCAAGAAAATTCTATTTCAAAGAATAAAATTGATTGAATGAAAACAAAGCTATCTTCTCGGGTTTGTTCCTAAATGGAGAAATCAGGGGATTGGCATTCTGAAGTGCACAATCATAAATAGGAAAAAGAAACAACTAATATTGAAGCATATAAACCTGTGTAGCATAAGAATAACTAGGAAGGATTTTGCAATAACAAGGGTAGATTATCAGCGCAAACATGATTCCAGAAGGCAACACTGTTTCCTTCCTCATATTTCCATTCATGGCCCTGAACAGTATGCCCCCTGCAGTGGTTTGAATAAGAATGGCCTGATAGGACCATGTATTTGTAGTCACCAATTAGTGGTTCTATGGGGATTAGGAGGTGTGGCCTTGTTGGGGATGTCTCTCTCTCTCTCTCTCTCTCTCTCTCTCTCTCTCTCTCTCTCTCTCTCTCTCTGTGTGTGTGTGTGTGTGTGTGTGTGTGTGTTTCCCTCCTTCCTCCCTCCCCACCCCTCACCCCTCACCCCCCACCCCTGCCACGAACCATGATCAAGCTCTCAGCTACTGTTCCAGCAGCCCATCTGCATGCCTCCGTGCTCCTGCCTTGATGATAACGGACCAACCGCTGAAACTGTAAGCAAATTTGCCCCAACTAAATGTTCGTCTGTTTTGTTCTGTTTTTATAAAAACCTACCTTGGTCACAGTGTCTCTTCAAAGGAATAGAATAGTGAGTAAGACACCACTTTTCTCTGTTTCTCCCTCCACCTATGCATGGCCAGGACCATAAACCATTCCGATCCTTCCTTCAGAGCCTGTTCTTGTTCAGTTCCTCCTGTCCACCAGCTCCCTCCTCCCTCCCTCTAAAGACACAGCTCTTTGGACAGGCCTCCTCCCTCTGTATTAGGCACTCTCAGCCTACACTTGCAGGAGGCATGCACCGCTCTCTGTTTCGTTCTTAGACATAGTTCTTTAGATCGATGCTTCATCCTTCTAGAGGATATCTTGCAACCTCCCAGACAGCTCAAGTCCTTACAGCATAGATCTGTAAGCGGACATTATCTCTTCACTGTGCTTATCATGTTTAAAACATTTTATTCTTTGATGTGATATTGAATTTATTAGCTCTCAACCTAATACTGAAAATCTCCAGGTAGGAAATGTCCCACTTGTCAATTATCATAGTGACCCAGGACATGCCCAGTACATCATAAACAGGCAATAATGTTATGCATTATATCCTTTAATCCTTACAGCAACTTTATGATACACACACACACACACACACACACACACACACCATTACTGTCACATTTGATGTAACAGAAACAAGATTTAAAAGAGGCTTCAAACTTCATTGTTTGAAGTTAAGGATGTATCTCAGTGGTAGAGTGCTTGCCTGGCACATGCAAGACCTTTGTTCAATCCCCAGCATCTCAGAAAAAAAAAGTTCCTTTATATTAGTTGGGTAGGGTAGTGCACACCTGTCTCAGGAGGAAGAAACAGGAGAAACCAAATGGGAAGTCAGCCTGGGTTACATAATGTGAGCCAGGTGAGCCTGGGATGCATATGGAAATGTAATCTCAGAAAAGGAAAGAAAGGGAAGGGGGGCACACAATTATCCAATGTCACAGACCAAGACTACAAAATGGTAGAGCTGATTCCCAAATCATAATCACCACCACTATTCTACCAAGAGGAAAGCAAGTCTTAAACCTATAATCGGCTGGTTTATGTATATAACTGGCCATTTCCTCTCCCTACTTAGAAAAGAGGCATCTGTTTGGAAAGCTGCGAGATAACAAATTTAAGGTTAGGAACTATCAAACGAGATTTACTCAAAATAAAACAGTCTAAAATATAGCTACAGAGCACTCATTTGCCTCTTTGCCCAATTGTAAATGATGGAAACTACAATTAGAAAGATGCTACAAACTGTTCCCACTGCTATTATTGTAAGCACACAGCCATGAATATGATACACTCAGAACTCAAAAGTAAGCGCGGGAGCATTCCATCTCTTGGAGGAAAAGCAGACCCTTGTTAGCAAGAGTCTGCACTGAGGAAGCTTTCATTTACAATCTTGAAATTTTATAATGGCCACACAAAACTCAATTCAAAAGCTACCAGAAATATGATATCACAGCTCAAAAGTCAGCTGATATTTTTCATTGTACACATTTTAATCAGTGTCACCTACAAGATATGTTTAAATGACTTAAAGTTAGAGTGCCGGAGCAGGCAAAACAAGAGGTAGTTTATAAAGAGCCTTCTCTTTCTTCTCGTGATCATCTGACAACAGACAGGATTCTAAAATAAAGGAAATCCTGAGGGAAAAGATCATCCGCTCACTGTTCACAGTGTAAATATGAAGGGCTTGATAAGATGCTTGTTGATAAAAAAAAAAAAAAGACCACACTGCAGTTCTTGTGCTGTAAATAAAGCAGGCGTCAGAAGAAAACAATGCCAGAGAGAACACAAACATAAGCTACAAATAACAGGAGGTTTCTTTTTTTTTTTTTTTTAAGATATCAAAGCCAGGCTTCAAGGAACATGGCCTAATCCCATCCTACTCTGAAATGGCAAGGCAGCCCAGGCTACAGGGCAGGTGTCTTTCCTGAACAATAAATTCAATCTCTGCAGGGGAAGCTAATAAGAAAACATTATTAAAAATAAAATAGTGAGCACTTCACAGAAGGAATTGTCAGCTAGGAAAGCTGGGACTTTTCTAGGTTCTCATCCAGGAGCAGCAGGCTTTGTTAATTCCTGTTTGTTCCTGACATAAAATACTCACAGCCACCAGCCTGCTTAAGTATTTGTTGAATGTGTTAAAACAGGAAGACTGGAACGCATTCTGCAATGTCAGTGATGGTAACTGTGTGTATTTTCACTATTTCTATATCCTCACATATAATCAGATGGAACCAGAAAAGTTTATTTTAAAAATCAAAAAACAGTTGGGGGGAGAGGACTTATGGGATATATGGTGGGGGGGGGGAACTGGGAAAGGGGAAAGCCTTTGGAATGTAAACAAAGAATATAGAATTTAAAAAATGAAAAAAAAATCAAAAAACAAAACACAAAAAATCCTAACAAACTAAGCCTTTCACAATACACACAGAATAGGATATCTCCAAAGCACTAAGCTACAAAGTGAAAACTAACATGCACAAGATCTTTGCAGCATCAGAATCTGGGAGGGAGGCGGCAGCGGAAGGCAATGGCTGACAGAGTAAAGAAAATAAATCACCACAATAGCAGACGCGGGAAAAGACAACCAACCGACCTGGGAATGTGAAAGGCACCCTCCGTGTGGAAGGCAGCACTGAACAGAGAAGGTGAGAGCCCGCAGACCCCAGCAGAGCTCTTTCTGAGGAGAGAACTCATTTGGTAGAGAAGCTTTTGGAGGTAGATTCAAAATGTGAGCCAGGCGTCATAACAAGATGGCTAGGCAGCTTTGAGACATGGAGCCAGCGTGCCAAGCTAACAACGTTCTAGAAGGTGAACTAAGAAAACGGCAGTGCCCAGTCGCTGAGTCAAACTGTTGGACAGCCTAATTAGCAAGGTAAGAAAATAAGTCAACTAAAGACACGCGGAAAAACAAACAAAAAACAAAAACAAAAAATAAGCACATTATTGAACTAGCTAGCTAGCTTCCTTCCTTCCTTTTTTTTTTCTTTCTCTTTTTTCATCCATTCTGACTCTTGAGACAAGGACTCACCACAGGCTTCAGACTGTCCTATGTAGAATTCTCTGTGTACTCTAGACTGCTCTCAAACTCATGGCAATCCTCCTGTTTCTGTCTCACCATTCTAATGTTACTGACTTAGTGTACCACCATGTCATTTCAAGCAGCCATATTCTTAAATCTTACCCAGAACAATAGAAAAGGAAATTCTTTAATATGAGAAAGGCCAGTTCGAGCCTGTCTTGAAACAAAATGTCAAACAAACCAGAAAAAAATGAGGAACAGAAAATGTTAATGTCAAACCTCATACACACTGAGTACAGTGAAGAGGAGCAATGGAGAGGAGCATGCCCACAAGCAGCACCTTGCAGACAGGGCCGCCCCACAGAGTCAGATCAGAGAGTTAGCTATGTCCTTTCAGAACCTACCCAAAGACAATGAGTGGTGTACCACACAGAATGGCATGAATTGAGTTAGAACACCTCATAGTCAAGGTGACAGAACTCAGGGAAGAGATAGAGATGAGAAACAGCTTCTGTGTGAAGACTTCATTGGAAGAAATGCAGAAGCGGTGACACAGAGGTGTGCTGTGAGAGAAAACGGGAGGAAAAAACAATTGTAAAAAGTCAAAAAGAATGAAAAGGTCTGAAGTTCAGTGACAACCAAATTAAAGGAAGCTATGATTCCTCCAGGAAACAGCATCTGAGACTGCTGCTTAAGTGGGCATTTGTGAACCATTCAAATTCTTTTCTTTTCTTTTCTTTTCTTTTCTTTCTTTCTTTCTTTCTTTCTTTTTTTTTTGCGTTAGGCTGAAGTTTTTTTTTTATTGGATATATTCTATATTTACAATTCATTTCCCTTTTTCTGGTTCCCTACCCCCAAAGGTCCCACATGCCCTTTTCCCTCCCCCTGCTCCCTCATCCACCCCCTCCCACCTCACTGTTCTTGTACTCCCCCACAATAATGTTTTGGTCCATTCTAGCACCAGTGTCCACTCCTTTCTTGTTGTGAGACATCACTTGATATGTGATTTATGTCTTTGGTGTTCCAAGCTTCTAGGCTAATATCCACTTATCAGTGACTGTATACCATGGGTATTCTTTTGAGACTGGGTCACCTCACTTAGTATGACATTCTCCAGCTCCATCCATTTCTCTAAGAATTTCATGAATTCATTGTTTCTAATGGCTGAATAGTACTCCATTGTGTATATATACCACATTTTTTGTATCCATTCCTCTGTTGAGGAACATCTGGGTTCTTTCCAGCTTCTGGCTATTATATATAAGGCTGCTATGAACATAGTGGAGCATGTATCCTTATTGCATGCTGGGGAATCTTCTGGGTATATTCCCAGGAGTGGTATGGCTGGGTCCTCCAGAAGTATCACATCCAGTTTTCTGAGGAACCACCATACTGATTTCCAGAGTGGTTGTACCAGCTTGCATTCCCACCAGCAGTGGAGGAGTGTTCCTCTTTCTCCACATCCTCGCCAACACCTGATGTCTTCTGAGTTTTTAATCTTAGCCATTCTGATTGGTGTGAGGTGAAATCTCAGGGTTGTTTTAATTTGCATTTCCCTAATGACTAATGATGTTGAACATTTTTTAAGGTGTTTCTCAGCCATCCGAATTTCTTCAGGTGAAAAGTCTCTGTTTAGCTCTGTACCCCATTTTTGGATAGGGTTATTTGGTTTTCTGGGGTCTAACCCCTTGAGTTCTTTGTATACATTGGAAATTAGCCCTCTGTCGGATGTGGGGTTGGTGAAGATTTTTTCCCAATTTGTTGGTTGCCGATTTATCCTTTTGACAGTGTCTTTTGCCTTACAGAAACTTTGTAATTTTATGAGGTCCCATTTGTCTATTCTTGCTCTTAGAGCATAAGCAATTGGTGTTCTGTTCAGGAATTTTTCCCTGAGCCAATGTCCTCAAGGGTCTTCCCCAGTTTCTTTTCTATTAGTTTTAGTGTGTCTGGTTTTATGTGGAGGTCCTTGATTCACTTGAAGTTGAGCTTAGTGCAAGGAGATAAGAGTGGATCAATTCTCATTCTTCTGCATGTTGACCTCCAGTTGAGCCAGCACCATCTGTTGAAAAGGCTATCTTTTTTCCACTGGATGTTTTCAGCACCTTTGTCGAAGATCAATTGGCCATAGATGTGTGGGTTCAATTCTGGGTCTTCAATTCTATTCCATTAATCCGCCTCCCTGTCACTGAACCAACACCATGCAGTTTTTAATACCACTGCTCTGTAATATTGCTTGCGGTCCGGGATATTGATTCCCCCAGAAGTTCTTTTGCTGTTGATGATAGTTTTAGCTATCCTGGGTTTTTTGTTATTCCAGATGAATTTGAGAATTGCTCTTTCTAACTCTATGAAGAACTGAGTTGGGATTTTGATGGGGATTGCATTGAATCTGTATATTGCTTTGGGCAAGATTGCCATTTTGACTATATTAGTCCTGCCAACCCACGAGCATGGAAGATTTTCCCATTTTCTGATATCTTCTTCAATTTCCCTCTTCAGACACCTGAAGTTTTTGTCATATAAATCTTTCACATGTTTGGTTAGTGTCACTCCAAGATACTTTATATCATTTGTGGCTATTGTGAAGGGTGTCATTTCCCTAATTTCTTTCTCGGCCTGCTTATCCTTCATGTATAGGAAGGCTACTGATTTGCTTGAGTTAATTTTATAGCCAGCCACTTTGCTGAAGTTGTTTATCAGTTGCAGGAGTTCTCTGGTGGAGGTTTTTGGGTCACTTAAGTATACTATCATATCATCTGCGAATAGTGATAGTTTGACTTCTTCCTTTCCAATTTGTATCCCTTTGACTTCCCTGTGTTGTCGAATTGCTCTAGCTAGTACCTCAAGTACTATATTGAAGAGATATGGTGAGAGGGGGAAGCCTTGTCTAGTCCCTGATTTTAGTGGGATTGCTTCAAGTTTTTCTCCATTTACCTTGATGTTGGCTACTGGTCTGCTGTATATTGCTTTTACTATGTTTAGATATGGGCCTTGAATTCCTGCTCTTTCTAAGACCTTTAGCATGAAAGGATGCTGAATTTTGTCAAATGCTTTTTCAGCATCCAATGAGATGACCATGTGGTTTTTTTCTTTGAGTTTGTTTATGTAGTAGATTACGTTGATGGATTTCCGTATATTGAATCATCCCTGGGATGAAGCCAACTTGATCATGGTGAATGATCATTTTGATGTGTTCTTGCATTCAGTTGGCAAGTATTTTGTTTAGTATTTTTGCATCGATATTCATAAGAGAAATTGGCCTGTAGTTCTCTTTCTTAGTTGGATCTTTGTGTGGTTTTGGTATCAGGGTAATTGTGGCTTCATAGAATGAGTTGGGTAGTGTTCCTTCTGTTTCTATTTTGTGGAATAGTTTGAAGACGATCGGTATCAGGACTTCTTTAAAGGTCTGATAGAATTCTGCACTAAAACCTTCTGGTCCTGTGCTCTTTTTGGTTGGAAGACTGTCTATGACCCCTTCTATTTCTTTGGGGTCTGTTTAGACGATCTATTTGATCCTGGTTTAATTTTGGTATTTGGTAACTGTCTAGGAAATTGTCCATTTCCTCCAGATTCTCCAGTTGTGTTGAGTATAGGTTTTTGTAGTAGGATCTGATGATTTTTTGAATTTCCTCAGTTTTTGTTGTTATATCTCCCATTTCATTTCTAATTTTGTTAATTTGAATACTGTCTCTGTGCCCTTTGGTAAGTCTGGCTAGGGGGTTATCTATCTTGTCGATTTTCTCAAAGAACCAGCTCCTGGTTTTGTTGATTCTTTGTATGGCTCTCTTTGTTTCAACTTGATTGATTTCAGCCCTGAGTTTGATGATTTCCTGTCTTCTACTCCTCCTGGGTGAAATTGCTTCTTTTTGTTCCAGAGCTTTCAAGTGCGCCATTAAGTTGCTAGTATATGCTCTCTCCTTTTCTTTTTGGAGACACTCAGGGCTATGAGTTTTCCTCTAAGCACTGCTTTCATTGTGTCCCATAGATTTGGGTATGTTCTGCCTTCATTTTCATTAAATTCTAAGAAATCTTTGATTTCTTTCTTTATTTCTTCCTGGACTAAGGTATCATTGAGTAGAATATTGTTCGGCCTCCGCGTGTATGAGGATTTTCTGTTGTTTTTGTTGCTAATGAAGAACACTCTTACTCCATGGTGATCTGATAAGAGGCATGGGATTAGTTCGATCTTTTTATATTTGTTGAGATCTGTCTTGTGTCCAATTATATGGTTGATTTTGGAGAAGGTACCATGAGGGGCTGAGAAAAAGGTATAGTCTTTTGCTTTAAGGTTAAATGTTCTATATATATCTGTTAAATCCAATTGGTCTAAAGTTTCGATGAGTTTCTTCGTGTCCCTGTTTAGTTTCTGTTTTCCTGGTCAGCTCACTGTGGCTAGTGGAGTATTGAGGTCCCCCACAATCATTGTGTTAGGTGAAATGTGTGCTTTGAGCTTTAGTAAAGTTCCTTTTACGAAGAGGGTGCCCTTACATTTGGAGCATAGATGTTTAGAATTGTGAGTTCTTCTTGATGGATTCTTCCTTTGACTAGCAAGAAGTGACCTTCTGTGTCTCTTTTGATGACTTTGGGTTGAAAGTAAATTTTATCTGATATTATAATGGCTATTCCAGCTTGCTTCCTGTGACCATTTGCTTGCAAAATTGTCTTCCATCCTTTTACTCTAAGGTAGTGTTTGTCTTTGACTCTGAAGTGTGTTTCCTGTAAGCAGCAAAATGTAGGGTCCTGTTTCCGTATCCAGTCTGTTATTCTATGTCTTTTTATTGGGGAATTGAGTCCATTGATGTTAAGAGATATTAAGGAATAGAGATTATTCTCTTAGGGTCTGCATGAGGTCTGCCAAGGATCTTCTAGCTTTCTGGAGAGAAGTCTGGTGTGATTCTGATAGGTCTTCCTTTATATGTTACTTGGCCTTTTTCTCTTACTGCCTTTAATATTCTTTCTTTGTTTAGTACATTTGGGGTTTTGATTATTATGTGACAGAAGGTGTTTCTGTTCTGGTCCAGTCTGTTTGGAGTTCTGTAGGCTTCTTATATATTCATGGGCATCTCTTTCTTTAAGTTAGGGAAGTTTTCTTCCATAATTTTGTTAAAGATATTTGCTGGCCCTTTAGGTTGTAAATCTTCACTCTCATCTATCCCTATAATCCTTAGGTTTGGTCTTCTCATTGTGTCCTGGATTTCCTGGATGTTTTGGGTTACAAGCCTTTTGGATTTTGCGTTTTCTTTGACTGTGGAGTCAATGGTTACTATGTTATCTTCAGCATCTGAGATTCTTATTTCTATCTCTTGTATTCTGTTGTTGATGTTTGCATCTACGACCCCTGATTTCTTCCCAAGGTTTTCTATCTCCAAAGTTGCCTCCTTTTGTGATTTCTTAGTTGTTTCTACCTCTGTGTTCAGATCTTGGATGGTTTTGCTCAGTTCCTTCATTTGTTTGTTTGTGTTTTCATGTAATTCTTTAATATATTTTTGTGTTCCCTCTTTCATGACTTCTGCCTGTTGTTTCAAGTTCTCCTGCATTTCTTTAACTAATTTTCTCATTTTCTCTTTATTGGTTTCTGTCTGATGGCCCATATTCTCCTGGAGTTCTTTAAGTGTTTTTTGTGTTTGGATTGTAAGAGCTTCTACCCTATTGATGTTCCCCTGCATTTCTTTAAAGAGATTTGTTTATGTCTTTTTTGTGTTCCTCTAGAAGCATCATGACCTGTGCTTTTATATCTAACTCTTGTTTTTCTGGTGTGCTGGGGTATCCAGGACTTGCTGTGGTTGGCGAATTGGGTTCAGATGGTGCCATATTGCCTTGATTTCTGTTAATAATGTTCCTACGTTTGCCTTTTGCCATCTCTTTATCTTTGGAGTTAGTTGGTCTTATTGTAGATGGTAGCCCTTGTCCCCAGGAGACAGTGACCTTGGCTGAGCTGTTGGTACCTGGATCTGTAGATCTCTTCTGGCTCTGGGTGCGGGCCAGAGCCTGGCGGTGTTGTCTGTGCTTGACTACGCTAGCTCTCAGTCCAAGCCCCTGACTCCAGCTGCTAGAATTCCGAGCTGTGTCCCGAGGCAAGATGGGCCCCCTGCTGCCAGCCCGCCTGGAGAGCCGGCCGTGGTGGTCTGCACCCACAGCTGATCTGTCTGTGCCCAGATCTCCTGCAGAGCTACACTAAGCTATATCTCTGCCCACGCACCTGACTCCAGCTGCTCGCTGTGCCCGCCGTTTGCTAAAGTTATCACGAGGTGTCCCGAGGCAAGATGGCGGCCCCTCTGAAAGCACAGCGTGACTTTGGCTGAGCTGTTGGTACCCGGCTCTGCCGATCTCTTCTGGCGGCGTTGTCTGTGCTTGACTACGCTAGCTCTCAGTCCAAGCCCCTGACTCCAGCTGCTAGAATTCCGAGCTGTGTCCCAAAGCAAGATGGCCCCTCGCTGCCAGCCCGCTCGGAGAGCTGGCTGTGGTGGTCTGCACCCGCAGCTGATCTGTCTGTGCCCAGATCTCCTGCAGAGCTACACTAAGCTATATCTCTGCCCACGCACCTGACTCCAGCCGCTAGCTGTGCCTGCTGTTCGCGCCTTTTGTGCGCAGTGTCCCCTCAAATTCTTTTCTTTTTAAAAATTTTTTATTAGATATATGCTTTATTTACATTTCAAATGATTTCCCCTTTCTTGGTTGCCCCCCCCCCGAAATCTGATAAGCTATCTCCCCTCCACCTGTTCTCCAATCAACCCTGTCCTGCTTCCCTGTCCTGGTATTCCCCTACACTGCAGCATCCAGCCTTTCCAGAGCGAAGGGCCTCTCCTTCTTTGATGTCCAACAAGGCTATCCTCTGCTGCCTATGCATCTGGGGCCATGGGTAAAACCATGTGTACTCTCTGGTTGATAGTTTTGTTCCTTGGGGTTCCTCTGGGAGTACTAGGTGGCTCATATTATTGTTCCTCCTATGGTGCTGCAAACCCCTTCATCTCCTTGGGTCCTTTCTCTAGCTCCCCTATTGGGGACCCTGTACTCAGTTCAATGGCTGCCTGAGAGTGTCCCCTTCTATGTTTGTCATGCATTAGCAGAGCCTCCCAGGTGGCAGCTATGTCCAGCTCCAGTCAGTCAGCACTTGTGGGCATCCACAATAGTGTCTGGGTTTTGTAACTGTATATGGGATGGATCCCTAGGTGGGATAGTCTCTGGATGGTCTTTCCCTCAGATTCTGTTCCAGACTTTGTCTCTGTATCTCCTTCTGTGGATATTTTGTTCCCCCTTCTAAGAAGGACCAGAGTATCCATACTATGTTCTTCTTTCTTCTTGGGCATCATTTGATATGTGAATTGTGTCTTGGGTATTCCAAGCTTCTGGGCTAATATCCACTTATCAGTGAGTGCATACCATGTGTGTCCTTTTGTGATTGGGTTACCTCACTTAGGATGAAATTTTCCAGTTCTGTCCATTTGCCTAAGAATAGCTTATGCTCTAAGATCAAGAATTGACAAATGGGACCTTATAAAATTACAAAGTTTCTGTAAAGCAAAGGATATTGACAATAGGACAAAACAGCAATCAACAAATTGGGAAAAGATCTTTACCAACCCTACATCTGACAGAGTGCTAATATCCTATATATACAAAGAACTCAAGAAGTTAGACTCCAGAAAACCGAATAACCCTATTAAAAATGGGGTACAGAGCTAAACAAAAAATTTTCACCTGAGGAATACTGAATGGCTGAGAAGCACCTAAAGAAATGTTCAACATCCTTAGTCATCAGGAAAATGCAGATCAAAACAACCCTGAGATTTTACCTCACACCAGTCAGAAGAGCTAAGGTCAAACAGTCAGGAGACAGCAGGTATAGTCATTCAACTTCTATCTTTAGTTCTCCTCTGTATTGTTGGAAATTGAGGAAAAAATTTATGTGCAACAGCTACAAATGTCATAAAAACAAGATTAAATCAAACCCTGTAATCTTGAATCTGAAGTAAAAATAAAAATCATCACAAATTTTACCTTTAAGAACTATATTTCCTAATGTTTTAGGAAATGTCTAGAAGTTATGACTCCCCGGTGCCCAAGTCATGGCCATGAAATGACATTTCTCTCAAGAGGAAATTCAGCCTCTTTAAGAAATGGCTTTGGGCTTAGAGAGATGGCTCCCTACTAAGTGTCCACACTGCACTTGCAGAGTACCTGAGCTTGTTTCCCAGCACCCAAGTCTAGAGGTTCAGTCTCCTGTAACTCCAGCTCCAGAGGACGTGATGCCTTTGTCTGGCCTCCATAGGTCTCGGCATTCTCATGCTCATAGTGACTTAGTGACTTTTGAGACAGGGTTTCACCCATTCTCTCTCTCTCTCTCTCTCTCTCTCTCTCTCTCTCTCTCACACACACACACACACACACACACACTCACACACACTCACACACATACGCACAGACACATATACTCATACACATACACACACACACTCACACACATACACACACATTAAACTAAATCTTTAGAAAAATAAAAATGTCTGGGGGCATAAAATAAATAAGACAATAGCTGCTAAAACATATTCATCTGCTATTAGAGAAGTACTATCAGGATCCCTCGTCCTAGTAATCAGGAACTAGGTTAGTCTGGTAGAACTACCATAATCAAATACCCCAGGCCGGTGACTCACTGAAAGGAAATGACTTGTCTCACAGTTGAGAGAAGAGAGGCAGGATCCAGCTGCCAGCAGACTGGTCTCCCCCTGGCAAGCAGACGGCACATCTCTCTGTGCCCATCAATCTTGCCCAGCCTAAAGTCTGTTCCTCTTTTCAATGGGACCTCAGTCAGATGGACAGGGCTCTGCCTGAGAACTCATTTACCCCCTGAAAGTCAAAATCTCCAAACACAGCCACTTCAGGGTCAGAACTTTCATATGACTTTTGCATTCAGTGTATGGTGGAAGAAGACTTCCAGAAGATATCTACCAGCCACACATGAAAAAATATCATTTTCTAATGAAAAATCATGAGTTTCATAAAGTCAAAGGCCTTGACAAGTTTGCAACCCCTGGGTTTTATTAAAAATAGTTCTTCCATAAAATTCATTCCCCAACCTCAATTTCCCCTCTCTTGGCTTCTCTAATCTCCCCACCACTTACTTCTCCCCCAGATTAACTCCCCTTCTGTTTCTTCAGAAAAGATCAGGCCTCTAAGACATGAAAGCCAAATAGGACAAGAGAAGATAAAATAAGACAAGGTGAAAGCCCTGATGTTGATGCTGGACAAGCAACACAAGAGGAGGAAAGGAGCCTCAAGAGCAGGCCAAAGAGTCAGGGATATACCTGGTGTCACCATTAGGAGTCTCATAAGAACACCAAGCTAACAGCTAGGACATACACACAGAAGACCTGATATAGATCCAAGAAGACCCCATGCTTGCTGTGTCCATCTCTGTGAGCCCATGTGAGCCCTGCTTATTTTGTGTGGTGGGTCATGTTCTATTGATATGCTCCATTCCCTCTGACTCCCGCAATCTTTCCTCCTCTTCTGAGGGGTACTTCAAGATCTGATAGGAGGAACACAGTGGAAACCTCCAGTTTAGACTCTCTGCATAATGTCTGGCTGTGGGTCTCTGCATCTCTTCTTATTTCCTGCCAGAGGAAGGCTCTCTGATGATGACGGGACAAGGCACCAATCTGAGTATAACAGAGCATCATTAGGGAATCATTTCATTGATTTTTTTGTAACCAGTACTGTTTCGTCTCCCCCTAGGTGTCTAGGTATCCATTCTCTTGTTTCTGGCTATGCAGGGAGCACTAGGTATGGGCTCCCTCTCTGGGCATGGGCCTCAAATTAAAGCAAACATTGGTTGGCCACTCCCATGAGTTCTGTGCTGCATACTGCAGGCAGGACAGTGTTTTGTGGCTGAGTTAGAGTCTAGGTTTCTCCTTCCATAGTCTCCAGAGTACCTTCTTGTACCAAGAAGATAGAACTTAGGGCTGAAGGCTCCATGCAGGCGCCAGCTTGTAGAGGGCTGAGAAGTGCTGCTCCTTAGAGATGGCACTGGTTTCTGCCTTCCTCCCCCCAGGGGGAGAGTGCCCTTTGAGATAAACAACTCCTTATTTGGCTTTGTGTAATCAGATGCTGTCCTTCCGCTTTGAGGTAGCCTATCTGCCTTGCCCACGTGTCATCCAGGGATTGGCCAGCCTTTGAGATATAAGATAGTGCCGGGGTCGAGGTAGGGAGAGACGCCATCCGGTGGAATAAAGATAGCCTTTTCAACAAATGGTGCTGGTTCAACTGGAGGTCAACATGCAGAAGAATGCGAATTGACCCACTCTTATCTCTTTGCACTAAGATCAACTCCAAGTGGATCAAGGACCTCCACATAAAACCAGACACACTGAAACTATTAGAAAAGAAACTTGGGAAGACCCTGGAGGACTTGGGCACAGGGGAAAAGTTCCTGAACAGAACACCAATAGCTTATGCTCTAAGATCAAGAATCGACAAATGGGACCTCATAAAATTACAAAGTTTCTGCAAAGCAAAGGACACTGTCAGAAGGACAAAACGGCAACCAACAAAGTGGGAAAAGATCTTCACCAACCCCACATCCGACAGAGGGCTAATATCCAATATATACAAAGAACTCAAGAAGTTAGATGGCAAAGAAACAAATAACCCTATCAAAAAATGGGGCACAGAGCTAAACAAAGAATTTTCACCAGAAGAAATTCGGATGGCCAAGAAACACCTTAAAAGATGTTCAACATCATTAGTCATCAGGGAAATGCAAATCAAAACAACCCTGAGATTCCACCTCACACCAGTCAGAATGGCTAAGATTAAAAACTCAAGAGACAACAAGTGCTGGCGAGGATGTGGAGAAAGAGGAACACTCCTCCACTGTTGGTGGGATTTCAAAATGGTAAAACCGCTCTGGAAATCAGTTTGGCGGTTCCTCAGAAAATTGGGCATATCACTTCCAGAGGACCCTGGCATACCACTCCTGGGCATAGACCCAGAGGATTCCCCTGCATGCAATAAGGACACATGCTCCACTATGTTTATAGCAGCCTTGTTTATAATAGCCAGAAATTGGAAGGAACCCAAATATCCCTCAAAGGAGGAATGGATACAGAAAATGTGGTATATTTATACAATGGAATACTACTCAGCAATTAAAAATAATGAATTCATGCAATTTGTAGGTAAATGGTTAGACCTGGAAAATATCATCCTGAGTGAATTAACCCAATCACAAAAGAATGCACATGAAATGCAATCACTGATAAGTGGATATTAATGAGCCCAGAAGCCCTAAATACTCAAGACACAAATAGCAAGTCAAATGATTCCCAAGAAGAAGAAAGGAGAGGACCCTAGGCCTCTAAAGATTGCATCCAGTTTAGTAAAGAAACCGAGGGGGGAGGGGGAATGATTGGGGAACAGTTGGGGGGGAGAGGAACTATGGGAACTATGGTGGGTGGGAACTGGGAAAGAGGAAAGCCTTTGGAATGTAAACATAGAATATAGAAAATAAAAAAAAAAAGGAAAAAAAAAGAATCCTGAATAAACTGCTCTGAGAAGGATTAGCGTTTGTCGTCCCTCTGCTGGTTGGATAGGGTTGCGATACCAGCTCAACCTCTCTGTGTTCAGGGAGCTGAGTGGAAAGCTGACCTCAGCAATGAGGCCCCACTATCAGACTTCAGAAGCAACCTTCTAATCCAGCATCAGCTTGGGTTGTTTAGAGATCTCCATGGGATTTCATTGAGCAAAAACTCAACCAAATGCAACTCAGTCTCACTATTGGAAGCATTGCCTGGCTACAAAAAGAAAATAGCCAATTCAGACTGCATATCCTCCACTACTAGGAATCCTCAGTTCAAACTCCATATCCTCCACTACTAGGAATCCTCAGTTCAAACTCCATATCCTCCACTACTAGGAATTCTCAGTTCAAACTCCATATCCTCCACTACTAGGAGTCCTCAGTTCAAACTCCATATCTTCTGCTACTAGGAATCCTCAGTTCAGACTGAATATTCTCCATTCTAGAAATCCTCAGTTCAAACTCCATATCTTCTGCTACTAGGAATCCTCAGTTCAGACTGAATATTCTCCATTCTAGAAATCCTCAGTTCAAACTCCATATCCATCACTACTAGGAATCCTCAGTTCAAACTCCATATCCTCCACTACTAGGAGTCCTCAACTCAGACTCCATATCCTCCACTACTAGGAATCCTCAGTTCAGACTCCATATCATCCACTACTAGGATCACCCTCATAGATTCCAAGAAGTTACCACTGCACTAGGTTTTCATGCTGCCTCCAAATAATCTCCAATTCCAGCTTGCTCTCTTTCCCCCCACCCTCTCTCCCTCCATCTCTCCAACACCCACCCCCACCTCACCTCCACTCTCCCACCCCTGCACCTCATGCTGCCTCCAATAATCACTGTTGGAGGGTTGGAAAGTACAATTTTATCATACTTAAGAGGGTAAAGAATCCGCAACTGTAAACTGATTGATAAGCCAGAAGATCTTGCCTTTCAGACATGACCTGTGTCAGAGCCTTCAAACAGTAAATGAAGGAAGTCTTTCTCAACAATAAGTTGGTAGAATAGTGCCATTTACCAAACCCAAATGCATTAATAGACTGAGGTGGTAAGCAACAAATAGCTGCTCCAACAAAAGCAGAAGAAAAGGTAATCAACAGGAAGCCTCTCTACAGCCTTGTCAAGTACTGAAGCAATGCCTTGCCAGAGAGATCCAACCTGAATTTAATCTCATCTCTGAATCCAGCTGCCGAAGTATAGCAAACATGAAAGGCTGAGGAAGCCTTTTATCCTGCACCCTTGGTATGCAATCAGTAATATATAGATTGTGGAAAACTCTAAAAGCCAAGTGGCCCAGATTCTCAGCAGATATGTAAGCCAAAGAACAAGACAGAAGGAAAAGTAATATATCAAAGAAGTCATACAAGGTGAGAAAGTTCCAGGGAGCTGTTGCTTAGCAATGTGTTTACAGATAGTCATACTGTAACAAGGCAGCAAAGAGAATACTATGGTTGGGACTGGACGCTTGGGAAGACTTGAGGTGATGATCAGTTTTAAATTCTTGCCCAAGATGGTGTTAAAGGGTGTTCATCTTACATAATATGTTCCATGTGATTCACATGCCTGTGCTTTACTTTGTAATACATTTTGTGTAAAAGAGAATGTGGAAAATACACATTCTCTTTTGATTTCAAATAAGAACATGTACTAATAAAGCTATGAGATTTTCATAATTAGCTGATGCTTTACTGTTAGTGAATGTTGGAAATATCCTCAGAACCAAGACACTAAGAAAAGCTTATCGACGGACAGGGGATGGTACATGGTATGAAATATCAAATGCTAATTCCCTCTTCCTACCCGTCAAGAACATCTTCTTGCCAAGGGTGTGGAAACTGACAGGAACCTGTTAGATGATATCATACAGAGTTTCACTGAGTCATACATAACCAAGGAAGGTTTAAAAATACTTGAGGCTGTGAGACTAGCAAAACTTCTAAAGGTAGCAAACAGTTCACTAAGATCAAACCAGTTCTTTCTCCTGGCATCTGTCTCATGAGAGTGCATATACTTTCGATGAGATCTATGTCTACATGAAGAAAACTGACTCGTTTAAACAAAATATCGTATTCTATCAGAGCAATGACTGTTGCAGAAATAGCCAATTACAAAAACTAAATATACTAAATTCTTTGCCAAAGCTTTTACTTCAGCGGGACCTAAATGTGAGGGTACAAATGTCTCAAGTCTTCAGAGCCATGGCTATTTTCCAAGTCACCACAACAAAGGTATCTACCACATTCTCCTATCACCTGTAACATTAATATAGCTAACTAACATACAAATAAAGGTAGGCCATACCATTTCACTTTCTCTTAATCCAGTCCTTTAAATAGACTTTACACAAAAAACAGAAGGATAACACTATTCCATGGATGCCCAAGTCTCCTGTCCCAAAGTAGAAACAAATTATGTCTCCACCATGCAAGAAATTTTCTACAATTATCCATCTCTATTAATTATGTGTATGAATTAATTCTAGGAAAAATAAATTCATTATTTCCACAGAAGGAGGGAAAAGGAAAAGGCCCCCAGAAGGAGGCAACATTTGGAAGACAAAAAAACATTAGGTTACATTCCCATCATTCTAAGTACAAGCTACCTAATGCAAGTGGATTCTCAATCTTTCTGGAAGCTAGAAAATCAGGGTCAACAGCTGGGAAAAAAATGAGGAACCAGGCACAGGAAGCTGAACAGTAGGAACTCAGGTCAGTGTGCAGTACCACCACCACCTGACCCACACATCACATGATCGGAGAAGATTCCACCAAGCCCACTAGGAAGAATTAAATGGAAGGATAGTTGTCACCCAAGAGAGGGGATTGCCATTGCCACTCAAGGTCACATCAGTCACATTCAAGAGCTTATAGTTTTCAAACATCTCTATGGATCTTGGCTACCTTTTTTTTTTCATAGACAGCCACATTGCACTTAAGATCCTGGAAGTTTACCTCAACTTACTGAAAGCTGCTTTATTAAAACCTGTTTAATTACATAATAAGCATCTCTTCTAAGTTCTCTCCATATCATATGTGTATGTGCTGACGTATGCATGCCTGTGTATGTGCTCACATATTTGCGTGTATACTTATGTTTATGTGTGCCTCAATGTACAATTACATGTGCTTGTACATGTGCAGGCTCATGTATGTGTGTGTGCATATGCATGTAAATGTGTATGTGCATGTGCATGTGTCTGTTTATGTGTATTATTTGGTCCTATTTCCTACTAAGGCTAAAGTTTCCACTACAGGATGCAGATGTTGGTTTATTCCAAGTTTTGTTTCACCCTGTGCTTCTTTTTACAAGCATATTGTAAGCAACTAAAACAAAGTCACTGTGAAAGATTTTCAGTAGAATATTAATAAATTTCTTCTATTTCTTTCTTGCACATACAGTGTTTTGTAATAAATTTAAGAAGACACTGTCTTAGCTCAAAATTAATGAGAGAGCTTCAAAACCTTCTATCTAGGAAGAACATATTGCTGAAGACATCAAAAACTGGTTCAATAAACTATATGAAATAGTATTTATGGTTATTGTTTTTACGTTTTTACAAATATTCTTATTAAAGTGTCACTATAATTTATGGATTTGTTTATTACTTTATACAATATTTTCATTGTTCCATAAAACTATGTACAGATATCATTCATAAAATGAAAACTCTTAAAATAATATTAAGTATTTCAGATATTATGAGTTTCTGTAGTCCCATATCCAATGAAAATTAATGGTGAGGACTCAGAAAACTCAGGCAAATAAAGCCAGTATAATGCTCCCAGATGGGATAGCAACAATGTCCTTTATATACATAAATGGCATGACTGTGCCTTCTATAGATAATCTGCTCATAGTTTTTTTTGCTAGAGATGGTCAATTAATGTTCCCATAAAATCATATACTTAAATCCTTATTCATATACTCAATAATGGGCACTTCTGATATGAAAGGGTATGTTGGTTTATGAAGCAGAGGAAAAGGCATGCTAAGATGGATGCTTTCTCAAACTTCAAGTGAGGAATTTGGAGCAACAGTCAACGCTCTATTGATGCTAGCCAGGTTTGGGGACAAAAGGTGCTCTTTTCCCAGACCCCACCCCACAACAGTAGTGGCTGCAGCATCATAATCTGGTACTTGTAGGGAAAGATAAGTGAATTGCAATGCAATTCCTTCTATTTAAGAGGGCCCAAATTTTTCTCCTTTGTGTGTGTGTGTGTGTGTGTGTGTGTGTGTGTGTGTGTGTGGTGTAAGTCAGAGTGCATGTCAGAGGACAATGGAAAGTGTGTACTGGTCAGAAAGGCCCTCCACCCTCTTTGAGACAGTCTCAGGGATACTCCTGCCTCCCCAATGCTATGATCAAAAGTGCATGTCACCAATCCCATCCTTTTTCACTTGGCTTCCAAGGATCAAACTCAAACGTGGCAGCCTGTAGTCTATTGCCATTTAACCATCTCTCCTAAATAACCTGTGTCAATAATGGTTTTAGAAGTTGTCTATTTTTAAATGCTAGAGGTTACGTCCAAGTTTGTCATAATTTGTAGGGTCGTTATAAAATCTACAGCCCATTAAGTAATAATGCAAAGTGGGGTTTTTTGTGATAATTCATTAGGTTTGATAAAGTCTCAGGAGTCCATCTTGAATAGTAAATTATCAGCATCAGGAAGATTTTGACAAAGAGGAGCTCTCTATTACCTCCCAAAATAATTGTGAGACATTATCTATTCTCTAAGCCCTTACTGAACTTTAAATACCCAACACATGCAAAGAAATAGCAAGCAGATAATTTGAATAGAGGCTAAGAAATAAAAGTGGATAGTTTTAATATCCTTAAAAGTACGTGCTGCTACTTCTGTGTCCCTGGGTCCATACGCACCTGGTGAGTGTGAAAACAAGGACACTTCAGGATTATTGGCAGAAATATGCTCAAGGTAGGGTACCTCTGTTTGATAAAGTGAGATCATAAGGTCATTATCAAGACTTCTTTTATATTCCCTACTTGTCTATAATGCCATAAGATGGGTTATAAATTTATCCACACATTTTTGAAGTGGAGGAATCTTTTTCATTAGATGCAAAGACATTTCACAAAACAAGAGAAGAGAAAGAAAAAGCAAGACACGCAGAGATGGGAACACAGTCATTATGCTGCTGCATTTAGCCTATGAAGCAAAGGCGGTGGGGTGTAGGGTAAGGGTATTAAAACCAGAGAGTCCCTGTTTCTCAAGTTAGGAATTAGGTGCATGAAGAAAGAAATTACTCCTGAAACTCTGAGCTTCACAGCAATGGTTCCACCAAACACAAGAGGAGCATCTATAGGCAACTATAGAAATGGTTATAGTTTAACCAAACTAACATTGCAGCATGTGCAGTACATAAGGTACAGAATAATAAAAATCCCACATGTATATACCTCAGGAGGACAGGAAGGTAACAAAGTGAGTTTGAGGGTCAAATCTGATGCTGACACAGGATACTCGGTATAATATCATACTAAGAACTCTGAAAGTCCATGAATTAGGAGACCCAAGTGAATGGTACTGTCACCAGAGCATGGATCCTCCACACTTAGGGTAAACCCAGAACTGTAAGCATGAAAGTCATTCAGAGGCTTGTCAAAGAAGGAAACACCTTTAACCATGCACTGTCTCAATTTATGGTTTGATGACCATAAGACCCATGGTAACATTTTCCTAGGGTCTATAGCTCAGAAACCCTGAAATCCAGGCTTTATTTTCTATAAATAGTCACGGACTAGGTATATCCTGATAAAAGCTGTTAGCTGTCATCATGAGGATCTACTGCCATATGTAAAAGGTTTAATGCATCATTTCTTCTTTTATTACAAAACAGTTCAACTTCAGCTTTAGGGACTCAGTGTGTACAGACTCCTTCTACACAAGAAATCAAAAGCCAACTTTTTTTCTCCTTAAAGCATAGCACCAGCTTACTGTTCATCCCATGACGTAGTCACCTCTCTTCTCTCCCTGTCTGTCTCCCCTTCATCCCACTCTTTTCCTTTGCCCACTCCCAAGCCCTAAGCCATTCCCACAACAGCACTAAGCAGTTTTATTGACTGTATTCTTCTTTGTAGTGGCCAGTAAGAAACTCAGAACTGAAGTGCTCAGCCCAGGTCACAGAAGCATACATGCCCTGCTCCTATATTTCACATCATTGTTTTATTCCTTCTTTACTTCTATTATTTTCAAATGACATGAACTACTGTATATTAATTTTTAAAATGGGAAAATATCTAAAAATACACATATTTGTGTAAAATCAACAATCTACACTTAACATTTGGGACTATATTTCTTTGTTCCTTCTGGCTTACACTGTAAGAATTTTAAAATGTTAGTATCTTGTGCAGTGAGTGGAAGGGCCTACAGTGTAAGCCTACATTGATGAGGTAGAAACACATGTCACATACACAAGCAAGCACAACAGGCATTATAACCAAGGTATCATCACAGTCATAAATTCAAGGAAAGCCTTGAATTTATTGCTCTTGTTTTCTCTTAAGTTCAGCTAGCTGTACTGCCAAACAATTGGATGGAGAGTCCTTATCTAGTACCTACTTTAAGGAATCACATGGCCATTTGCAGCCTCTTAAACTGGTTTTAAATTGACTTCTTTTGAACTGTGTTATTACCATTCTTCTCTCACACCTAGAAAGGAAGTCAACTGGACACCCTACAAGCAAGAAAAATCATTTAAAAAGCAAATCTGGTGGTGTTACTGTGCTGGACTATCTCTCCAGGGCAAGCAAGAATCCATGTCTAATTGCTGCCTGCCTTATCCACCTCTTAACCGGTTCTTACTAGATCATGGTATTCACCCAACCACATGGTCAACAGCTGTGCACTGTGCAAAGGTAACAACCGTGAGAACTGCAAACCAGACTACAGAGTCATTTCTAAAGAACTAAACCTTGTGAAAGAGTTATCTAAATTCCACATCTCCACTTCATTTGTCAGTTAACCCAAACGTTAAACATAAGCTGTGGCATGGTTTGTAATTGCCTACACCCAGTAACTGATTCCTACTTGCTAACCCAAAAATATATTTAGCCATATCCAATTACCTTAATCTCTTTATGAAGTGCACACTCAGCAGACTTCTTTCCTCTTTTCACACCCACAGATGTGCCAAACTTTATCTGTGTTCACTCACTCTCCAGTCTACTCAGAAACATGTGTACAGGACACACTTGTGCAGATGCCTCAAATTTAGGATCTAGGATGTTGTACCTTCTTTCCTTCAGAGGACTTCTAGTTCTGAAAATGTATTTAATCTTGACAATCATATATGAAACTTGCTTCTTCCTGGGAAATCTAAACCATCTGTATTCTAAATCTCTTCATCTGATCTATCCACTTTTAAAAGATTTATTTATTTATTTATTTATTTATTTATTTATTTATTTGTCTGTTTGTTTTATGTATGTAAGTACAATTTCACTCTCTTCGGTCACACCAGCAGAGGATATCAGATCCCATTACAGATGGTTGTGGGCCACCATGTAGTTGCTGGAAATTAAACTCAGGACCTCTGGAAGAGCAGTCAGTGCTTTTAACTGCTGAGCCATGTCTCCTGCCCATCTGTTCACTTTTTATACAAGCAAATCTTTAATTGGTGAGATGTAGATAGATAGATAGATAGATAGATAGATAGATAGATAGATAGACAATAGAAAGAGGTAGATAGATGATAGAGGATAGACAGATAGAAGGGCAGATGAATATGTGTGTTGGATAGTAAACTAAGATATATATATACATATATATATACATATGTATATGTTATATATATACATATATATATATACATATATATATGTATATATATATGGCAGAAAGGTGAGATTAGTAAGAAAGCCTTTCCCTGTGCAATAAACTGGCTTTCTCAATAGCAAATCTCTAAATTTCTCACTTAGTGGCTTTGTATTTAAGAAGCACGCAGAGTGTGCAGCCTTGCCCAGATACACTAAGCAGCAAAGAGGAAAACATGAGGCAAAGCAGAGCTTGGGTTCTGCTGATCATCCTTCTCAAAGTCAACTTAAACAGAACTCTCAGCAACAGCGTCTTAAGGACTGCCAATCTGATGTCTCTCTATCTGAGGAGGAATGTTGGCCCCAGAGCATAAGTGCTCCTCCATCATCCCTTCTCAGGAGCTGCTATGTCTTCCTTTCACCTGTACTCAATTACAGAGCAATTTCCTGCTCTTCAATTTGATTAATAAGTCAAACGAATTCATCAAATATTGATTAAGCACCTGTTCCATCCAAGACATTGTGTAGTTATTAAGGTTAACAAGAAGGATAAAATATAACTTTCCCTCCAGGGCTCAGATGATGAAGAGACACATTTATAAAAACTTAATGTGATAAAATATCATAAAAGATGCAACAAGTTTTTGGGGGAACATCTAGAAGAGAAATTGTATCTTCTTGGAGAAATCAAGAGGAATGGTCAGAGAGGTTTTCTTGGGGGGGAAGCCACTTGAATAGCTTCCTGGAATAAACACTAAAATATATACAATGTAGAAAATATTGTTACTCAATAAATGAGAAATTGGTTTCATTGGGCTTAAACTGCCCTCAATCCATAAAAGTGATGCCCAACAGAACAAACGTGCTAAGACAGGGTTAGTGATGGGGGAGAAAGAAGAGCATTTTCCATAGGGATAGCAAACAGAAGAGGCTGTGGCCAAGATGCATTGCTGATTCTCTGCAGGATTGCATGCCAGAGGATATTGTCAGATCTGTGAATATTGGGGGTCCGGGGTTTGCACAACTGGATTCTGGAAGGAGACTGGAAATTCAAGTCTCCAAGTTAGGGTTTCTAATACTGTCATGAAATACAGTGACTACAAGCAAGTTGGGATGGAGTTTATTCTGCTTACGCTTCCACAAGATAGACCATCACTCAAAGGAGGTAGGACAGAGACACAAAGGCGACAGAAACTTGAAGGCAGGAGCTGATGCAGAGCCCATGGAGGCATACTGCTTAGGTGTGCTCAATCCGGTTTACTCAGCCTGCTTTCTTACAGTACTGAGGACCACCAACTCAGCGATGGCCCTACCACATCAATCACTAATTCATAAAAATGCCCCCACTGGCTTGCCGGCAGCCCAGTCCTTGGAGGCATTTTCTCAATTGAAACTCCCTCCACTCCAGTGAATCCAGCTTGTCTCAAGGTGACATAAAACTAGCCAAACACATCTGATTCCTCGTCAGCTTGACACAGAACAAATCACTGTCAAGTTACAACCTTTGCTTCCTTATAGATCCCCAAGACCACATATTAATATCAACATTACATTATAAAACATTTATAAACTTAAATATCCCACAGTCTTACAAGTTCAAATACTTTAAAACTTCACTTTCCTCCACCCAAAAAAAATCCAGTCTCCCTACTGTGGGCTCCTATAAAATAAGCTGAATACTTTTCTTTTACTTCAAGAGGTAAAAAATCAGGACCCGACACGTGGTGCTTTCAGCAGGGGCAGCCATCTTGCCCCAGACCCCCGCGCGCAAACAGCGGGCACACTGGACGCAGTGAGCGGCTGGAATCAGGTGCGTGGCCAGAGTTATAGCTTAGCTTAGCTCTGCAGCAGATCCGGGCACAGAAAGATCAGCTGCGGGTGCAGACTAGCAGCCGGGACCAGCTCTCTGAGCGGACTAGCAGCAAGGGGCCACCGGGCCGCCTCGGGGCACAGCTCAGCACTCTAGTAGCTGGAGTCAGGGGCCTGGACTCAGAGCGAGCATAGTCCAGCACAGTCAACGCAGCCAGAAGGGAGCAGCAGAGCCGGGCACAAACAGCTCAGCCAAGGACACACGGTGCTTTCAGCAGGGGCAGCCATCTTGCCCCAGACCCCCGCGCGCAAACAGCAGGCACACTGGACGCAGTGAGCGGCTGGAATCAGGTGCGTGGCCAGAGTTATAGCTTAGCTTAGCTCTGCAGGAGATCCGGGCACAGAAAGATCAGCTGCCGGTGCAGACTACCGGCCGGGACCAGCTCTCTGAGCGGACTAGCAGCGAGGGGCCACCGGGCCGCCTCGGGGCACAGCTCGGCACTCTAGCAGCTGGAGTCAGGGACCTGGACTCAGAGCGAGCATAGTCCAGCACAGACAAGCTGCCAGAAGGGATCTGTCTCCTGGGGACAGGCGTGCTGTGCTTTCAGCAGGGCACCATCTACAATAAGACCAACTAGCGCCAGAGATAAAGAGATGGCAAAAGGCAAATGTAGGAACGTTATTAACAGAAATCAAGGCAATATGGCACCATCTGAACCCAATTCGCCAACCACAGCAAGTCCAGGATACCCCAGCACACCAGAAAAACAAGAGTTAGATATAAAAGCACAGGTCATGATGCTCCTAGAGGAACACAAAAAAGACATAAACAAATCTCTTAAAGAAATGCAGGGGAACATCAATAGAGTAGAAGCTCTTACAATCCAAACACAAAAAACACTTAAAGAACTCCAGGAGAATATGGGCCATCAGACAGAAACCAATAAAGAGGAAGTGAGAAAATCAGTTAAAGAAATGCAGGAGAACTTGAAACAACAGGCAGAAATCATGAAAGAGGGAGCACAAAAATATATTAAAGAATTACATGAAAACACAAACAAACAAATGATGGAACTGAGCAAAACCATCCAAGATCTGAACACAGAGGTAGAAACAACTGAGAAATCACAAAAGGAGGCAACCTTGGAGATAGAAAACCTTGGGAAGAAAACAGGGGTCGTAGATGCAAACATAAACAACAGAATACAAGAGATAGAAATAAGAATCTCCGATGCTGAAGATAACATAGTAACCATTGACTCCACCGTCAAAGAAAATTCAAAATCCAAAAGGCTTGTAACCCAAAACATCCAGGAAATCCAGGACACAATGAGAAGACCAAACCTAAGGATTATAGGGATAGATGAGAGTGAAGATCTACAACTTAAAGGGCCAGCAAATATCTTTAACAAAATTATGGAAGAAAACTTTCCTAACTTAAAGAGAGAGATGCCCATGAATGTACAAGAAGCCTACAGAACTCCAAACAGACTGGACCAGAACAGAAACACCTCCCGTCACATAATAATCAAAACCCCAAATGTACTAAACAAAGAAAGAATATTAAAGGCAGTAAGAGAAAAGGGCCAAGTAACATATAAAGGAAGACCTATCAGAATCACACCAGACTTCTCTCCAGAAACCATGAAAGCTAGAAGATCCTGGGCAGACCTCATGCAGACCCTAAGAGAAAACAAATGTCAGCCAAGACTACTATACCCAGCAAAACTCTCAATCAACATAGATGGAGAAATCAAAATATTCCATGACAGGACCAAATTTACACAATATCTTTCCACTAACCCAGCTCTACAAAGGATAATAGGAGGAAAACTCCAACACAAGGAAGGAAATGGCACCCAAGAAAAAGCAAGACAGTAAACTTCTTCCATCAAACTCAAAGGAAGATAACTACTCAAAAACAAAAATAACATCAAAAATGTCAGGAAGTAATAATCTCTATTCCTTAATATCTCTTAACATCAATGGACTCAACTCCCCAATAAAAAGACATAGACTAACAGACTGGATACGGAAACAGGACCCTACATTTTGCTGCTTACAGGAAACACACCTCAGAGTCAAAGACAAACACTACCTTAGAGTAAAAGGATGGAAGACAATTTTGCAAGCAAATGGTCACAGGAAGCAAGCTGGAATAGCCATTTTAATATCAGATAAAATTGACTTTCAACCCAAAGTCATCAAAAGAGACACAGAAGGTCACTTCCTGCTAGTCAAAGGAAGAATCCACCAAGAGGAACTCACAATTCTAAACATCTACGCTCCAAATGTAAGGGCACCCTCATTTGTAAAAGAAACCTTAATAAAGCTCAAAGCACACATTGCACCTAACACAATGGTTGTGGGGGACCTCAATACTCCTCTATCTACAGTGGACCGACCAGGAAAACAGAAACTAAACAGAGACACGGAGAAACTCATCGAAACTTTGGAGCAATTGGATTTAACAGATATATATATATAGAACATTTCACCCTAAAGCAAAAGACTATACCTTTTTCTCAGCCCCTCATGGTACCTTCTCCAAAATCGACCATATAATTGGACACAAGACAGATCTCAACAAATATAAAAAGATCGAACTAATCCCATGCCTCTTATCAGATCACCATGGAGTAAGAGTGTTCTTCAATAGCAACAAAAACAACAGAAAATCCCCATATGCTTGGAGGCTGAACAATATTCTACTCAATGATACCTTAGTCCAGGAAGAAATAAAGAAAGAAATCAAAGAATTCTTAGAACTTAATGAAAATGAAGGCACAACATACCCAAATCTATGGGACACAATGAAAGCAGTGCTTAGAGGAAAACTCATAGCCCTGAGTGTCTCCAAAAAGAAACAGGAGAGAGCATATGCCAGCAACTTAATGGCGCACTTGAAAGCTCTGGAACAAAAAGAAGCAATTTCACCCAGGAGGAGTAGAAGACAGGAAATCATCAAACTCAGGGCTGAAATCAATCAAGTGGAAACAAAAAGAACCATACAAAGAATCAACAAAACCAGGAGCTGGTTCTTTGAGAAGATCAACAAGATAGATAAACCCCTAGCCAGACTTACTAAAGGGCACAGAGACAGTATTCAAATTAACAAAATTAGAAATGAAAAGGGAGATATAACAACAGAAACTGAGGAAATTCAAAAAATCATCAGATCCTACTACAAAAACCTATACTCAACACAACTGGAGAATCTGGAGGAAATGGACAATTTCCTCGACAGCTACCAAATACCAAAATTAAACCAGGATCAAATAGATCGTCTAAACAGACCCATAACCCCCAAAGAAATAGAAGGGGTCATAGACAGTCTTCCAACCAAAAAGAGCACAGGACCAGACGGTTTTAGTGCAGAATTCTATCAGACCTTCAAAGAAGTCCTGATACCGATACTCTTCAAAGTATTCCACAAAATAGAAACTGAAGGAACACTACCCAACTCATTCTATGAAGCCACAATTACCCTGATACCAAAACCTCACAAAGATCCAACTAAGAAAGAGAACTACAGGCCAATTTCTCTTATGAATATCGATGCAAAAATACTAAACAAAATACTTGCCAACCGCATCCAAGAACACATCAAAATGATCATTCACCATGATCAAGTTGGCTTCATCCCAGGGATGCAGGGATGGTTCAATATACGGAAATCCATCAACGTAATCCACTACATAAACAAACTCAAAGAAAAAAACCACATGGTCATCTCATTAGATGCTGAAAAAGCATTTGACAAAATTCAGCATCCTTTCATGCTAAAGGTCCTAGAAAGAACAGGAATTCAAGGCCCATATCTAAACATAGTAAAAGCAATATACAGCAGACCAGTAGCCAACATTAAGGTAAACGGAGAAAAACTCGAAGCAATCCCTCTAAAATCAGGGACTAGACAAGGCTGTCCCCTCTCGCCATATCTCTTCAATATAGTACTTGAGGTACTAGCTAGAGCAATTCGACAACAGAGGGAAGTCAAAGGGATACAAATCGGAAAGGAAGAAGTCAAACTATCACTATTTGCAGATGATATGATAGTTTACTTAAGTGACCCAAAAACCTCCACCAGGGAACTCCTGCAACTGATAAACAACTTCAGCAAAGTGGCTGGCTATAAAATCAACTCAAGTAAATCAGTAGCCTTCCTATACGCGAAGGATAAGCAGGCCGAGAAAGAAATTAGGGAAATGACACCCTTCACAATAGCCACAAATGATATAAAGTATCTTGGAGTGACGCTAACCAAACATGTGAAAGATTTATACGACAAAAACTTCAGGTCTCTGAAGAGGGGAAATTGAAGAAGACATCAGAAAATGGGAAAATCTTCCATGCTTGTGGGTTGGCAGGACTAATATAGTCAAAATGGCAATCTTGCCCAAAGCAATATACAGATTCAATGCAATTCCCATCAAAATCCCAACTCAGTTCTTCATAGAGCTAGAAAGAGCAATTCTCAAATTCATCTGGAATAACAAAAAACCCAGAATAGCTAAAACTATCATCAACAGCAAAAGAACTTCTGGGGGAATCAATATCCCGGACCTCAAGCAATATTACAGAGCAGTGGTATTAAAAACTGCATGGTATTGGTTCAGTGACAGGGAAGCGGATCAATGGAATAGGATCGAAGACCCAGAATTGAACCCGCACATCTATGGCCAATTGATCTTCGACAAAGGAGCTGAAAACATCCAGTGGAAAAAAGATAGCCTTTTCAACAGATGGTGCTGGCTCAACTGGAGGTCAACATGCAGAAGAATGAGAATTGATCCACTCTTATCTCCTTGCACTAAGCTCAACTCCAAGTGGATCAAAGACCTCCACATAAAACCAGACACACTAAAACTAATAGAAAAGAAACTGGGGAAGAACCTTGAGGACATTGGCTCAGGGAAAAAATTCCTGAACAGAACACCAATTGCTTATGCTCTAAGAGCAAGAATAGACAAATGGGACCTCATAAAACTACAAAGTTTCTGTAAGGCAAAAGACACTGTCAAAAGGATAAATCGGCAACCAACAAATTGGGAAAAAATCTTCACCAACCCCACATCCGACAGAGGGCTAATCTCCAATGTATACAAAGAACTCAAGAGGTTAGACCCCAGAAAACCAAATAACCCTATCCAAAAATGGGGTACAGAGCTAAACAGAGTCTTTTCACCTGAAGAAATTCGGATGGCTGAGAAACACCTTAAAAAATGTTCAACATCACTAGTCATTAGGGAAATGCAAATTAAAACAACCCTGAGATTTCACCTCACACCAGTCAGAATGGCTAAGATTAAAAACTCAGAAGACATCAGGTGTTGGCGAGGATGTGGAGAAAGAGGAACACTCCTCCACTGCTGGTGGGAATGCAAGCTGGTACAACCACTCTGGAAATCAGTATGGCGGTTCCTCAGAAAACTGGGCGTGATACTTCTGGAGGACCCAGCCATACCACTCCTGGGAATATACCCAGAAGATTCACCAGCATGCAATAAGGATACATGCTCCACTATGTTCATAGCAGCTTTATATATAATAGCCAGAAGCTGGAAAGAACCCAGATGTCCCTCAACAGAAGAATGGATACAAAAAATGTGGTATATATACACAATGGAGTACTATACAGCCATTAGAAACAATGAATTCATGAAATTCTTAGAGAAATGGATGGAGCTGGAGAATGTCATACTAAGTGAGGTGACCCAGTCTCAAAAGAATACCCATGGTATACAGTCACTGATAAGTGGATATTAGCCTAGAAGCTTAGAACACCAAAGACACAAATCACATATCAAGTGATGTCTCACAAGAAGAAAGGAGTGGACACTGGTGCTAGAATGGACCAAAACATCATTGTGGGAGAGTACAAGAACAGTAAAGTGGGAGGGGGTGGATGCGGGAGCAGGGGGAGGGAAAAGAACATGTGGGACCTTTGGGGGTGGGGAACCAGAAAAAGGGAAATGAATTGTAAATATAGAATATATACAATAAAAAAAAAGAATTATTTCAAAAAAAAAATCAGGACCCAGTCACAATCTTCACAAAGCAAAACCCAACTCCCACTGTGTAAATAATTCAGCATCCAAGGTCTTGGATCCTCTGGCTGTCTTCCGGCATCCTCTGAAGGACTTGGGTAACTTCTCAGGTTCCTTATCCTGTCACCCCCATAGGTCACCTACCAAGCTCAGGACAGCTTCAGATTATGGCTGTTGCTGTTCTTGGCAGGTGTGCCAAGATGCTGGCATCTTCACCACGCTTAGGTCTCTGCCACAACTGAGCTGCACTTTCATCAGGATCCTTTCCTGTGCTCTCTTCATGGTACCAAGCCCCAACTTCTCTGCATAACCGTTTACTACAGGGCCTTCAATTGCTACTGAGGCATCACCTTCACCAATGACCTTTTCTGGCCTCTCTTGGTGCCAAGCCTCATCTGCTTTCTATGATACCTTCAAAACCAGTACCTCCTAAATGACTCTTACTCACTAAATTGTGCTTCCAGCATGAAACACAACCTTGGCAGTCTCTGGAACACAGCTGCTCCAACCTGATTCTGAGAAAACCTTCTTAGAATATGTTTTTCCTTTTTTATTTTTAATTAATGTATTGTTTACATCCTAACCATAATTTTCCCTCACTCTGATCTTTGTAGTAATTCCCCACAGTTTCCCCTCCTCACCCTGCCTGACCACATCCACTCCTCTCTTTCTCTTCAGAAGAGAGCAGGCCTCCCATGGGTAGCCAGCAGCCATGGCATAGTAGGTTACAGTAAGACTAGGCACCTCCTCTCCTGTGAATGCCAGATGAGGCAACCTAGAGGAGAAAGGGATTTCCAGGAATAGTTTACCTCCACATGTTGATCCCTTCTAAAACACTGGACTGACAAGGACAAATTGTCCGACTAATTTTAATTTCTCACTTCAGTGTTGCTGGTCTCTTGTTAACCACAACTGACCCTTCCACCCCGACTGACCACAACCACAGACTCTTCATTCTAATAGCAAATGGCACCTATAGAGTCTTTAAAGTCCCTCTGAAGCTTCACAAGCCAGTTCTCCACTGCCCATTCTGCCCTTAACATTCTGTACCTTCCAAGCTCCTACAGAACAGCTCACTGACCTATCAATACTCAATGGCTTTTCTAACCTAAAGTTCCAACATCCTTCCACAATCCTCCCCAAGATAACATGGCCAGGTCTGTCACAGCAATAACCCACACCTGGCACCAATTTCTGTCCCAATTAGAATTTCTATAGCTGTGGGAAAACACCCTGAGCAAAAACGAGCTGTGGGGATAGGGATTTTTTTTTTTTTTGGCTTGTACTTCTGTATCATCATCCATCACTGAAGGAAGTCACAGACAGGAGCTCAAAGGGGCAGGAATCTGAGGTAGGAGCTGATACAGAGCTATGGAGGGGTCCCGTGTGCTAGCTTAATCCCTTTAGCTTACTCAACTTGCTTTCTTACAGCACCTAGCACCTCCAGCTCAGGGATGGTCCTCTTCCATCGATTACCTTTTTTTATTCGATATATTCTTTATTTACATTTCAAGTGATTTTCCCTTTCCTGGATGCCCCCCTCCCAAAAAGTCCCATAAGCCTTTTTCCCTTCCCGTGTTCCCAAATCAACCGCTTCCACTTCCCTGTCCTGGTATTCCCCTACACTGCTGGACTTAGCCTTTCCAGGACCAGGGGCCACTCCTTCCTTCCTCTTGGGCATCATTTGATATGTGAATTGTCTCTTGGGTGAAACAACACTGAGATTTCACCTCACACCAGTCAGAATGGCTAAGATTAAAAAGTCAGGAGAAAACAGGTGCTGGCGAGGATGTGGAGAAAGAGGAACACTCCTCCACTGCTGGTGGGGTTGCAAGCTGGTACAACCACTCTGGAAATCAGTCTGGCTGTTCCTCAGAAAACTGGGCACGACACTTCTGGAGGACCCCCCTATACCACTCCTGGGCATATACCCAGAGGATTCCCCAGCATGTAATAAGGATACATACTCCACTATGTTCATAGCAGCCTTATGTATAATAGCCAGAAGCTGGAAAGAACCTAGAAGTCTCTCAACAGAGGAATGAATACAGAAAATGTGCTATATATACACAATGGAGTACTATTCAGCCACGAGAAACAATGAATTCATGAAATTCTTAGACAAATGGCTGGAACTGGAGAACGTCATCCTAAGTGAGGTGACCCAGTCTCAAAAGAACACTCATGGTATGTACTCTCCCACTGATAACTAATTAAGAAAAGTTCCTCACGGGGTTATCTAAGTCCAACCTCATGCAGGCATTTTCTCAGTTGAGACTCCCTCCTTTCCAATGACTCTAGCCTGTGTCAAGTAGGCATAAAACCAGACAGCAAAACAAGCATGGTAAGCAGTCTGAATAAGATGCCGGTCACTGCGGCCAGGCTCCTGGCCCCAGTTCCAGCAGACTCCAACTGCTCAGGTGCAGGCCACATCAATCAGAACAACAGAAACCGCCTGCTGTACCAAAGGTCTAGCAAGTTGCTGGAAGTCAAGCACTCAAACTGGTAAGAGACTTCCTGGTGGGTCAGAGGTCAAGCAAACTGCCAGAAATCCAGACCACAAAGCCCAGGGGACAAAAGAGGAAACAGAAACTAAGGAGCAGCACACCCATCAAACAAATACAAAATCAGCACCTAGACATATAATCATCTGAAACTCCTAAACTGCCTACACGCCAGTCAACAACAGCCAGGGCAATATGGTACCACCAGAGCCCAGATATCCTAGGACAGCAAGACCTGATTATTCTAACGCAACTGAAGAACAAGAAAACAACCTGAAAACTAGCTTTATAAAAAATGACTGAGACATTTAAGGAGGAAATATAAATCTCTTAAAGAAACTAAGGGAAGGACAATCAAAAAAAATGGAGGAAATCAATAGATCTCTTAAAGAATGCCAAGAAATCCAAGACAAAATGAACCAACAGGAAAGGAAACTATTTGAGACCTGAAAATCAAAATAGAAGCAATAAAGAAAACATAAACTGAGGGAATTCTTGAAATGGAAAAGCAAGGCAAGTTAACAGGAACAACAGATGCAAGCATCACCAATAGAATACAAGAGATGGAGGAGAGAATCTCAGGGGTTGAAGGTTAGATAGAAGAAATAAATTAATCGGTTGAAAAAAATGTTAAATAAAAACTTCCTGACCCAAAACATTCAGGAAATCTGGGACACTATGAAAAGACCAAACTTATGAATAATAAGATAGATTTCCAGCCCAAAGGCCCAGAAAATATTTTGTACAAAATCATAGAAGAAACTATCCCCAACCTAAAGACAGAGATGCCTATAAATATACAAGAAGCTTACAGAACACTGAATAGATTGGCCCTGCAAAGACACTCCCACCACCATATAAGAGTCAAAATACAATGTACAGAACAAAGAAAGAATATTAAAAGCTGCAAGGGGAAAATACTAAGCAACATAGACAAGAAAACCTATCAGAATTACACCCAACTTCACAACAGAGACTCTAGAAGCCAGTAGAGCCTGGACATACGTTTCAAGGATCAGAGGGGGATTGCAACCCCATGGGAAGAATAAAAATGCCAACTAACCCAGATCTCTCAGAACTCCCAGAGATTAAACCACCAACCAAAGAGCGTGTATGGGCTGGCCCGCGGCAACTGGAACAAATGTAACAGAAGGCTACCTTATCACCTTCAGTGACAGAGGATGCACCTAATTCTGCAAAGATTTGATGGGCCAGGCTGGGGGATACCCAGTGGCCTCATCCTTTCAGTGGAAAGGGGGAAGGTGAACTCTTCCATGAAGGGGTACTGGATGGGGACAGCATTTGAGATGAAAATAAAGTAATTTTTTAAACAAAACTAAGCATAGAAAACATTTAAAAAATGTTCAACATTCTTAGTCATCAGTGAAAGACAAATCAAAGTAACTCTGATATTCCATCATACAACCATCAGAATGGCTAAGATCAATATTACAAGTGGCAGCTCATGGATGTGGACAATTAGGATGTGGGGCAAGGGGAACACTCCTGCATTGCTAGTGGGAGTGCAAACTTGTATAACTATTCTAAAAATTAATTTGGTAATTTCTCAGAAAATTGGGAATAGTTCTATCCCCAAGACCCAGCTATACCACTTCTAGGCACATACCTAAAGGACATTCTCCCATGCCACAAGGACAGTTCCTCAACTGTCTTCATAGCAGCTTTTTCATAATAGCCTGAAACTGAAAACAACCTATATATCCCTTAACTGAAGAATGGATAAAGAATCTGTGGCACATTTACACAATGGAGTATTGCTCAGATATTAGAAGCAATGACAGCATGAAATTTGCCAGCAAATGGATAGAACTGGAAAAGATAACCCTGCGTGAGCTAACCCAGACCCAGAAAGAAAAATATGGTATGTACACTTTTATACAAGGATATTATCTGTAAAGGATATCCATGCTACAATCTACAGACCCAAAGAAGATAATTAAAAAGGAAGGCTTGAGGTGGGGGAAAGAAACATTGATCTCACAAAGAAAGGGAGACAAAAAATAGACACTGCAAATGGATGGGAGCAAAGACTGGACAGTGATGGGGGATGGGGGATTCCACCAGGAGGGATAAGTTGACGGAAGAATGTAAGGTAAGAGAACTAGGAGAGAAAACCGGGGAGGAGGTGTCTTTGCTGAAGGTGTCTATCAGCTGTAGGAGTTCCCAATTAGAACGTTTTGTGTCACTTATGTATGCTATCATATCATCTACGAATATCAATACTTGGACTTCTTCCTTTCCTTGAGCAATAGAAAATCCTAGGAATCTACAAGGATTACCCCAGCTAAGACTCCTAGCAGTGTGGGACATGGAGTCTGAACTAGCCATCTCCTGACACTAGGAAACACTTACAGTAGGGGGATTGGGACATCAACCCAACCACAAAACCTGGACCTGAAACTTGTCCTGCCTACAAAATGTTCCAGGGTAAGGATGGAGCAGAAATTGAGGGAGTGGCCAGCCAATGTCTGGTCCAGTTTGAGTTCCATGCCAAGGTGCCGGAGCCCAACCCTGACACTGCCAGGAGGAGCAGGAACCGGAGGCTGAGTAGCCAAGAGACCTAGGATAGACACACACACAACAGGAAACAAATAAAAGGGAATGAGATGACTCCTAGTGATAGGCTAGGTAAATTAGTGTCTAGCCCAGTTGTAATCAGAGAAGCTTTACCCAGCAACTGATGGAAACAGATGCAGAGACCCACAATCAAACATTAGGCAGAGCTTAATAAATCTCTTGAAAGGGAAGGATGGATTGTGGGAGACAGAGGGGTCAAGAACACTACAAGAAAACCCACAGAATCAACCAACCTGAACCTATAGGGGCTCACAGAGACTGAACCGACAACCATGAAGCCTGCACAGGACTGTCCTTAGCCCTGTGCACAGATGTTCCGACTGTGTAGTTTGGTCTTGTGGGACTCCTAAGAGTGGGCACAGGATTATCTCTGACTCTGTTGCCTGCCTTTGTTACCCATTCCCCCTAGTGAGTGACCTTGTCCAGCCTAACAACAGAGGCCCTGGTCTTCCTGAAATTTGATGTGCCAAGGCTGGTTGATATCCATCCAGGCCAGCACTTTTCTGAAGAGAAATGGAGGAGAAGTGGATGAAGATGGGGGATAAGGGGAGGGACTGAGAGAGGAGAAAGGGGAAACTTTAATCGGAATGTAAAATAAATAAAATTCCACTATGTTTATAGCAGCCTTGTTTATAATAGCCAGAAATTGGAAGGAGCCCAAATATCCCTCAAAGGAGGAGTGGATACAGAAAATGTGGTATATTTATACAATGGAATACTACTCAGCAATTAAAAATAATGAATTCATGCAATTTGTAGGTAAATGGTTAGACCTGGAAAATATCATCCTGAGTGAGCTAACCCAATCACAAAAGAATGCACATGAAATGCAATCACTGATAAGTGGATATTAATGAGCCCAGAAGCACTAAATACTCAAGAAACAAATAGCAAGTCAAATGATTCCCAAGAAGAAGAAAGGAGAGGACCCTGGGCATGTAAAGATTGCATCCAGTTTAGTAAAGAAACTGAGGGGGGAGGGGGAATGATTGGGGAATAGTTGGGGGGGAGAGGAACTATGGGAACTATGGTGGGTGGGAACTGGGAAAGGGGAAAGCCCTTGGAATGTAAACATAGAATATAGAAAATAAAAATTTTAAAAAAAATAAATAAAAATAAATAAATAAATAAATAAATAAAATTCAAAGGAAAGAAAAAAAAAAGGTGTCAATTGCCATCCTCCGTCATGCTTCTAGAGGGTCTTCTGGGAAGGCAGTCAGTCAGTTGTGCTGTAAGAGGAAAGTACTGAGCTTCCTGATTTTTACCAAACTGTACAGTGGGCCTACGTCATCCTGCTCTGCCCTGCGGTGACAACGTTCCTCTGCTTGGTTCAACCACAGCATAGAAGGAAAGCCTTCGTAAAGGAAAATTAGGCCATTCCGTTATGCAGACAGGCAGTAAAAATATGTGGTGCCCGTGGTGGCTTATCCCTACAACAGGCAAGTGAGAAAGGATGCAACAGGGAACAGTAGAAAACGAACTGGAAGGAAGGTCAGGGATTACGGACAGCTCCAGAAGCGAATGCCGGAACTTAAGCTGTTACATAAACACTTCAGAATGCTGGTGGCTGTTCTCAGCTATCTAGCAAACATCTCTGGTTTGGTACCAATACCTTGCACATATTTCCTGGGATTACCTACTCCTGGTATTCAATCTATACTTGTAATTGGTGATAATGACAGAAACTTGTATAAAGAATTAGCTTCCTGAAAATGTATAATTTGGAAACCAGGGAATGACGTTATTGCCTTCTTTTGTTAGAAGCTACATAGCTGTATTTGTGTGCAGAAGAGTCTGCAGTGGAAAAATAAAACTACATCCATGTAAAGGGATTCGTCCTCTAGGCCCTGAAGTGAATCAAAAGGAGAAATTGAGAGGAACACCAGCATTCATTTCTCTGTGGATCCCGACTGCAGATCCAAGAAAACCAGCTGCCTCAGGTTCCTACTTCTGTGATCTCCCTTCTGTGTCAGAAGATACTTCAAACTACATGACAAAGTAAATCATCCTTCCTTAAGTTGATTTTGTCCCAACAAGTAACTAATACTGATTGTCGTAGTCAGAGTTTCTATTGCTGTGGTGAAACACCATGACCAAAGCAACTTGCGGAGGAAGAAGTGTTTGTTCAACTTATACATCCACATCACTGCTGGTTATTGGAAGTCGGATCAGAAATTCAAGCCTGGCCAGAACCCAGAGGCAGGAGATGATGCAGGGGTCATGGAGGGATGATGCTTACTGGCTTGCTCAGCTTGTTTGCTTATACAACCCAGGACAAATCAACACAGGTATAGCATCAACTGTAGCGGACTTGCCCCAACCCCCCACCCCCCCACGATCAACACAGTTCTCAAAGGCACCAGAGAAGAGAAGAAACCTGTATATTCTAGTGTATATATGTATGTTTGTATGTATGTATGTAAATGTAGAAGAAAGCAAAACATCTCAGCATTTGCTAAATGTCACACATCTCCTAAATGGACTGGTGAAACTAAGCCATTTCAAAACTATAAATTCTTTTCTCTGCACTATAACATGTGACAAATTGTGATAATATATCTGGTTTTTCCATTTATTTATCACAAAACAACATTTTATTACTTTGTCAGACTTATTTTTTTTTCTCATTATGACTACGGGACATTTGTATGCATGAATTAAATGCTAAATATTTAATGACCTGAAGCTTTATTGCACCAGTGAACTTCCAGAGAGGTAAAAAGAAAACTTGGCTTTGTCTTTTCAAACTAAAGCTCTTAGCTGCTCAGGCATAGACCCATGCAGGTGCACCCCGATACACAACACCTAAAGAGGCGCATCAATGTCTCTGCTGTTGACTTCACAGCCCTGTGAGCCCCATGGTGTTCATTCCACTTCCTGCATGTTTTAAGTTGATAAGAACCTTTTTTTTAAAAAAAAAAATGACTTTTGTTGGTTTTTTTTTCTCTGTTTTTTAAAACGCAGAGTAAAATGTGTTCCAACCCTGGGAAGAATGGACTATTAATCTCTCCATTTTATTGACCTACTTCAGTTTCAGCTCATTAAACACAGACATCTCAATGATCAAAAGAAAACGAGCCAAATGTAACTTGGTCTAACCTTACTGAATAACAGCACTACTCAAAAAGCAAATAAATCTGAACTGGTAATGTAATATTGACAGTCTTCCACATAGAGAATCTCTATGCGGTGAACAGGACATCCCAGTGTAATTTTTTTTTCCTGTATTTTATTTGATCGTCACAGGCACAGTCTTGCTGTGTTTGCACGTCAACTCTCTTCTAAGATTTCATCCTTCCCTAATGTGTAAAAAAAAAAAAAACGAAAAGGCAGAAGAATAGAAATCCTAAGACCACAGCTGCAGAGATCAAATTCCCAGAATTATGAAAACTAGGATAATCTTTACTACAACATTGAAGGAAAAGAAATAGTAATTCAAACTCCTTATCCTGCTGATTAATAAGTATTTAATCATGTGGAGCTGGAGAGATGCCTCAGTAGTTCAGAGCACTAAGTGCTTTTCCAGAGGTCCTGAGTTCAAGTCCCAGCAGCCCACATGGTGGCTCACAACCATCTGTAATTGGATCTGAAGTCCTCTTCTGGGATGTTTGTTAGATAGCTATAGTGTACTCGCATACATAATATAAATAATTTTTTTAAAAGTTCAATCATGCACTAAGGAATGACTACTAATGTTTAGATTATGACTACTTTTAAACATATTTAAGTGAAGAGCTGAGTCATATCAAAACTTTCATGTGCATTTCATGTGCACTAACACATATTCTTCTCTTCAGAGAAATTTCTTCATGTTTCTTATGCCCAAAACAAATCATGAGACTAATTCATATAGGCAGAAATAATTTCCCACATATTCAGTGAAAAGAGGTCATAAGGAAGTGATACGTCTACACATCTACCAGTCAGAAGATTAATGGAAAAATCTGTGGTATGGACATGAAACCGGAAATGGCCTATAAACTTTAAAGAATATGGTACTGTCATTTGCAGCCATATGGAGGATTGTTGAGGAAGTCATCTTGAATAAAAAAGGCAAGGGACAAAGATAGAAAAATGATTTTGATGTTTGAAATAACAGAGTAAAAGGGTGGACACCATAGGCTCAGCTAATCCAAGATCTAATCAAGGGATATAAAACTATAGTTATAAAGAATTGAGTTCAAGAGATCTGTTGTACGACAGACTAATAAATACATGATGCTATACTCAACCCTCAGAAAGGGCCAAACTGGATTGTAATTCATTTTGCCATTAAGAATGATCCATCATGATATTACATGTATCTTATTTAGCTAGATTTAACCACTTCACAACATACATACATACAGACAGACAGACAGACAGACATCAAGTATATATACAAGTTATATTTTCAATATATAGTGAAAATTATCTTGTAAATAATAAATATAAACAAGTTCATGTCACTAATTTAAAATAAATGAATTTTTAAAAAAGACTGAGGATGTATTTTTAAAGTTGCCTGTATTGGAAATGCTTTATAGACTGATCAACATTCCTGATACAATACAGAGTGGTTTGTGATTTACTAGCAATTATTTATTTTATCCTCAAGTCTGAGGTGACGCTGCTTCGTCCACCTGCTGTTCTAAAACCCACGTCGGTGTGGTGTCTGCCTTGACCACTTTTCTCATTGGGACCAAATGCCCAACAGGTGAGAGTTAAGGAAGAAATGACTCCATTGGGCTCATGGTTTGCGGTGCAGTTCATCAAGGCTAGGAAGGCATTGTCACAGCTGCTTGGCCCCAGCGCATCGGCAGTGAGAAAGCAGAGACGTGGACGCTGCTACCTCACTTGTCTTCTTTCCACTCTGTCCAAGATGCCATCCCATGGAGCCGTGCCAGGGACATCCGAGGTAGGTCTTCACACCTCAATTAACCCAGTCTAGACATACTGAGGGATGTGTCTCCTGGGTGATCCTGAATCCCGTCAGCCTAACAATCAATATTACGGACACAGCACCCTTCAGCAGACTGGGCTGTCTCGCCCAGGAGTTACTCTGTAGCTGAGCAGTGTGGCTGGCCAAGTTTCTCTCAGCATGGAACTAACAAGGATGGAAGAAGAAGGGGTGATCCAGTTCACAGTTCCTTGCTGGTCGTTTCTTCACGGGAGAAATTCTATTTGATCCACCCTTTCTCCATTCTCTTAACAAGTGAATAAAGCCTTTTGAGCAGATGCTGTGGCCTAGAAATGGTGGCTGTGCAAACTAACGTTAAATGGTAAAAACCTTTCCTTTCCCTGAAGAACAGAAATAGCAGGGAGAACTCTCTTCTAGACATTTGTAAGCTGTCTACGTACTCCATTTCAAAACTGTTAGAGAAAGTAGGTAAAAAAAAATTTAATTTAAAATTTATGGAGTTGGGTCACCTTATAGAATCTGTGGCAAAGTCACATGAGAAAATGTTATCTCCAAGGAAGCAATGTACTCAGCAGCACAGCCAAGCACAGGACATAACACATCTAAGCAACGACATCAACTTTACCGCTTTACTAACTACATTCTTCATCCTCTCAGGATTAATCAATAGAAATTACAACTAAGCACAATGAATAGCATGTTACACAAATATTAATTAAAAATGAATTTATTCGCCAGGCGTGGTGGCGCATGCCTTTAATCCCAGCACTTGGGAGGCAGAGGAAGGCAGATTTCTGAGTTCGAGGCCAGCCTAGTCTACAGAGTGAGTTCCAGGACAGCCAGGGCTATACAGAGAAACCCTGTCTGGAAAAACCAAAAAAAAAAAAAAAAAGAATTTATTCATCAAAATTTAATATAAATGCTGACCTGACTAAAATCAATTACAGATAACTTTCTCCTGTAGGGCATCAGTATGCTAAAGAACAGAAGTGCATTTAACATGTATCTCTGTGCTATAAATAATGCTCCATCTCCAAGGGATTCAGTGCCCTCTTCTGACCTCTTCAGGTACAGGTGCAAATACAAGTACACACACACACACACACACACACACACATACATATATATGTATATATGCACACGCACACATATATATACATACATATAGATGTGTCTGCTTATGTATATATATACATACACATATATACACAAAATATTATATATAATTTAATATTATATATTGGAGTATATGTAATATGTTATATATTATATATTATACAAATTATGTATTATATACATATTATACTTATTTTATATACTTAATTATGTATTATATTATACTTATTTTACTTTTTATTTTACTTTATTATTACTTTTTATTATTACTTTTTTATTTTACTTTATTACTTTTATTTTTACTTTATTATACTTATTTTATATACATAATTATGCATTATACATATATTATACTTATTTTATATATATGTACATACATAAATGACTCTTTTAAAAATAAGAATTGGAGAGGGAATGCTCCTGTATCTAGATGACATCTAGATATGAAGTCCTGAGTTCCCAAAGAGCTACCATATCATAGGCCTAGGAATTTCTCTGTTGTCGTTTAATGTTTTTCCAAGACTTATTTAATGTATTTGGATGTTTTGTCTACATGTACATCTGTAAACCAGAAGAAAGCATCAGGTCCTGTAGGATGACAGTTAACAGACGGTTGTGGGCTGCCATTATCATGTGGATGCTGGGACTTGAACTCAGGACCTCTGAAGGAGCAGCCAATACTCTCAACCACTGAGCCATCTCTCCAATTCCCCCCACCATTTAGAAATTTAGGGATTTCTAAAACTCTGCAACTTGCAGACCTTAGTTAAGTTTGTGGTGTATGCAAAGCATCAAGTTGAAAATGGCCTAAAGTACGCTTCTTGGATCTATATTTAAAGCAACTATGGGACTGAAGATATGGCTCAGCAGTTAAAAGCACTGACTGCTCTTCCAGAGGTCCTGAGTTCAAATTTCAGCATCCCCATGGTGGATCACAGCCATCGGTAATGGGAATCGGATGCCCTCTTCTGGTGTGTCTGAAGACAGCTACAGTGTGCTCATATACATAAAATAAATAAATGAGAGAGAGAGAGAGAGAGAGAGAGAGAGAGAGAGAAGAGAAGAGAAGAGAAGAGAAGAGAAGAGAAGAGAAGAGAAGAGAAGAGAAGAGAAGAGAAGAGGAAAAAAAGACAAGGTACAAGTCAGGTCCAATCAGCTGTACGACTTCCAAGACCCCAAGCCAGAAGGCAAATGCAAGGCAAGTGTTCCAATGTCAATACAGTGCCAACCATACGTTAAAATAGGCATGGGATCCTGCTGAATGTGGACTCTTGTGTGACAGTGTAGACTGGCCACAGACTTATGGCAGTCACCCCAGTAGATATGTTTTCTCTTTCCATTATGCAAACTCATGGTGAAAACTAGAGTTGAAAGAAAAGGAGTGTGTAGTGCGTGCCATGTAACAAAAGAAAAGGCGACCTACAGTAACACCTGCTCCAATCGCACATAGTAGGACATGTTTATTTAGGCAGAAATCTGAAGAACGAAAATAGGTCAGCTATTCTCTCTCTCTCTCTCTCTCTCTCTCTCTCTCTCTCCCCCTCCCCCACCTATGTTAGTTTACATTCAAACTAACTACTGTTGTGACTTAGCTGTAGAGATCCATGACCGAGATCACAGCTATCTAGTTAGAAATGCCAATCATCTATCTTATACACACACAGCGGGGCAACAAACCCACATTCCTGAGATTCTTAATTAGCTCCAAGCAAGCAGTTATAAGAGGACGTGAGCATAGATGTGCCGCTTAAGCTTCCAAATCACATCCATCCTGAAGCCATCTTGGGGAGAGGGAGCTGGAACCTGGTCTCCTTGCCTTGGTTTACGAAGTGTGCAGTCTGCATTGTCTACCCACAACCACCTAAACTGTCTCCAAAGAGGCTCAAGTCAACTGGGCTGCTGAAGCCTGCCCTGGAGCCGCTTCAGCCAGAAGCCCAAGTAAATCTCTACTCTTTGCAACTTGGTTGTCTCAGGTATTGGTTTTTTTCTCCAAACTTTGCTACAACCTGTCTATGTAGGCTAGACAAGCACCCTTTAAAATTAGTTACATACTAACTAACTAATAGCTGGTTTTAAATAAATCCCTTAACCGTCCTCTAAGAGAAGGAATGAGTATGTGAATAAGTCATCATCTTCCCTCCCCAGTGAGTAAAATAAAATAAAAGGCCTTTTAAAGATGCCCCCACTAACAGTCCTTCCCTGAGCAAACCAAACAAGAGCAGAGGGCACCTTGACTACTACTTAGGAAATAAACCGGAACCCCGGGCAGATCTGCAATTCTAATCACACTTGTGCCAGCTCTCCCTTTTGCATTTCTCATCCAACCCTTCTGTGGAGCTCAATGGGCTTGGAGGAACTGGAGCAGTGAGGAGAACAAAGGTGGAGGGGAGTCCGGAGGACTGAAGGGCGGCTGAGAAGGCTATCCACGCCACTTGAATGACTTCTAACTCGGATACGATCTTCCAGAAGATAGAATCATTACAAGTGTAGGAAGGAATTGCAAAAAGTCATTCTGTCTTCTTTATATTATAATAAAAACAATACTTGAGCTAGGCACCTTAGCAAGTATTGACTGTGGACAAGAAATTTGAAAAAAACATAAACTTCTAAGAAAGACGAATACTAAATTAATGTATTCATTTTACCCAATGAAAGGGTATGTATTAAATAAGTGAATGAATTTTTAAAAAAATGCACTATCTGTATTCTCATGTGAAAGGGACTACTTATATATTAAGCATAAACTGTCCTGAGACTGGTGTGATTGATTTTATCACATTAACTATTATAGTTATGAAATATAACTGAATTATGTAAATATAAGAAGAAAGAAAATATTAATTAGGTATATGTGACTCATGAGATTCGAATAGGAAATAAAGAATGGGATTTTTAAGCAGGGAAATAAGATGAATCAAAGTCAAAGCATTTTAATGTTTTGCTGAATTATTCAAATCAATGAATGGCACAATCAAATGTCAGTGTTCTATCAACTTTGCACATGAGTGATTCTATTGGGTTGAGTCAAAATCAGCATAATACTTTTCACGTGGCTTTTTTTTTTCATTGAAAATATCCAAAGAATTTAGCACTTCTTTCAGGAGACCTTCTTCCAGACCACCGATGTTGGTAAGAGTGCCCGGCTGCTTTAGTGGGAGCCACTCTGATTTTTCATTACCTTAAGCCACAGGTAAGAGAAGTGCTTTTGACGGGACAAACAGCCCAGAACGGCTCTTTTAAAAAGGTGCGTGCTCTGCTGGCGCTCAGGTTGCTATCTGTACCAAAGGCAAACAGTGACAACCACGTGCTTTGCTGGGGGGGGGGTAGAGGTTCAGTAGCTCCTTATATCATAGTAAAAGGCTATCTCAGTGATCAGCCTTCTACAACGTTCCTCTTAAAAGGCGATGGCATACACAAGGTTCTAGAAATGAAACAACACGTTTCTGGACTGTGTCGTCTTCAGCAGGTGCAGGGTCACCGAGCGGCCGGAAGGCATTGGGATCAAAGCCTTACTGAAGAATTGTTACCTACAGCATCTAGGCATCTAGGAGACACCGCCTCATCGTGTCTGTGAGCTGAGGCTCAATACCCACTGCACACGAACCAATTAGTTTCATAAGCAGTTAAGTGAGATGTATTTCTTAATGAAAGAATACACTGAAATCAGTACTTCCTTAGGCTTTTGGTGTGTGTGTGTGTGTGTGTGTGTGTGTGTGTGTGTGCTGTCTGTCTGTCTGTATTTTGGTTTTGAAGAGACAAGAATTGCCCTAAGCTGGAAGGATCAAGGATGTGTGTCAAGTATGGAAAGAGTGTCTAGTGTATTGGATAGGTATTCCAATAAATATTTGTGTATTTATAAGTGGCCCTGTGAGCGCTGGGTGGTGGGCTTTATGTGCCCAAACACCCGGGAAGGATGATAAGGATTGAGCTAACTAGCAGAAAAGCATTCAAGCAAACGTGCTACCACTGGGGAGTGCTAACAGCAAGCCTCCTCCTCGAATCGGAAACAGGATGTATTTGGTACTCAGGCATCCTTTGCAAATTCTTTGTTCGTCAGACAACCTTCTCAAATCTCTTCCTCTCTGTTGACTTAAGCAACAGCTAGTGATGCTCCACTATGATCTAACTTAGCTCCAGTCACTGCGTTGGCTCCCTAACAAAACATCTTCTCTTCCAGACAGAACGTGTACTTGTTCTCCCGCCAGCAGTTAAGAATTTGAGTGTAGGGTAGGGCACAGGAGATGAATGCAGGCGGGGGGGGGGCATATAGGACGCATGATCTCTAGCTGCCACATTAATTGTATAGACTGTGAGTCTACGGTATACCTGGTCCGTGCTCGGTGCCCCCCAAAACTGGCTTGATTGCCAGTTGTCCTATAGCTTTTCAGGCTTGAAACTATTTTGTGGGTCTGGGACATGCACTAAGCGGCTCGGATTTCTGTAAAAAGTCTTGGTGCCAGGGTGCAGAGGGGGCAGCTAAAGGTCATCTCTGAGTGCACTGGGTCAGGCGTTCATTACAGATAACATCACATCGGCACCTTGTCCAGCAAAGGGATATAAAAAGGATTGTTGGTTTACCTCAAACTTGCGGCAACCAACACAATTCCTATGAGGTTGTGAGCATGAAACCAGGACCCCTGGTGATATTCCCTGTGGGAACAGATCCTGGAGCAGCAATAAACCTCCCCTTTACAAGTCCTTCAAACACATCACTGGAGAGCAAGGGGGCACCGGCAGGAAGCAAATGATCCAGAGCTCGGAGGAATCTCAGATACAGTTAAGGAGCCCCTTCAAGCTGCCCTACTCCCGCGAGTACACCAAGCATCCCCACAGGCCTCACCCCGATTCACCCACTGGGGCCGGAGAACCCGAAAGGTCGTCCTCTCACCGAGAACCATCTCTGGATGCCCTGAAGACCGTGGTCGCAAGTCAAGAGGTCCCCGGCTGGAGCACCGCACTGTGCCGAGCCAACCAGCGGATCTTACCTGCCCGAGGCGCCTCCGGCAGCCCCTTGACAGCTCCCCCAAGCCGCCACTGGAAAAGTTTCCGAACTTCTTCGCAGCTCTCCACGCCCTCGCTTCGGGTAGATCCAAGGAGAGCCAGGAGAAGGAGACAGCGCCAGCCCAGACGCCAGGTGCCGGCATCCATTCTCGGTGTTCGGGTCGCGCCCTCCCCGCTGTAGTCCCCACTCTCCAGAGCACCCAGCATCGGCGGCGCTGGAGGAAGATGCGTGGCCGAATCTGGCAAGGGTTCGATGCGCAGGCAGCCACGGGAAGACCGCGAAGCGACCGCGGCTTCACCTGCAAGAGCTCCGCTTTCTCCCCTGAAGCCCCTAAGGCTAAGATGCTGGACTTCTCACGCTTAGCGTCTCCCGGATCCCTCCCGGACCAGGGCGGGTTGGCGCTGCGCAAGCCAAACACAAGCCTGGAAGTAGCGAAGAAACGGCGAGCAGCCGGCACCGATCGCTGTCGCTGCAGCCGCCTAGGGCTCAGCTCGCAGCCACTAACCTAGGCTGTACCAGCCTGCCGAGCTCCAGAGCCCCGCTAGCCAGCCCCGCGAACAGACCACGCCCCTAGACACACCCCCAGCAGGCCGCCGGCTCCGCCCAAGCCCAGATCCTGCGGAGCACAGTAAGCGCTGGGCTGTACGACCTCAGAGAAGAACCAAATTAATGAAAGGAAACTAGTCGTCTTCCTCCCGGTTCATTTTAAAGTATTCACCTGCTGAAACGAAAGTGTATATAAAGAGGATTAGAGAAAGCAGGAGATGAGAAACATGAATTGGAAATAAGATGAAACATTTCTCTACAAATCAAGGTCTTCTATGTTTAGGAATCTGTATCCAAATGTCATGAAATGGACCTCAAGTGCAAAAGGCAAAAGCTGGGTTTTGAGAGACCTAATAACACTTGGGTTTCAAAGCAGCCTGAAGAAGTTATTTTTCAAATGCTTTATGCTTTTAATTTTTTGTTTGTTTGTTTTAAATGCTTTATGTTTTTAGTGCTAGGAGGATTTTTCTGTAACACAATTTTTCTGGAGAAAAAAAAAACAATTGGAATTCAGAGTTTCAATGGGAAATCATCACATTCTTTATATCTTGCCAAAATTCAGTTTATTCTCTTTAACATCATAGTTCACGTCGGTGTTATGCCTTTCTGAGCTTTGACACATTTGAGAATTTGTTTTTAATATTTCTCAGAGAGTAACTAAGACAAAGGGGCTCGAGGGAGTTTCTCCCCAGAAAAACAGAATCGCCGACGATACTGGGCAGTTACAAGCTGAAAGGGAAAGTTTGTCAAGTTTGAGTTTGTAAAATGAAAGCCTGAGAAACCATGAAGCAAACAGCAGCCTGGAGTTACGCCTGAGTGAGTGACAGGGTCCTGGTCACAGCCACCTGGAGAGAGGATTCTCAGCACAAAGAAACTGTTCAAAGGCATTAGCAGAAGGGACTCTAAATATCTTAACCACTTTAAGAGAATTTCATCTTAAGCTGAACCCTTGCCAAGACTCATGATGAATAATTTCCAGTCTTAGCTAAGTGTCCTGGGGTTTTCTAATGGCCATTTGATATCAAAGGCAGCACTCTGAGAGAGAGAGAGAGAGAGAGAGAGAGAGAGAGAGAGAGAGAGAGAGAGATCACATGCCATATGGCTGGGACACTGTTTCAGAGTGAAATATTACCCACTTGGTTTTGACATCCATTCCCCGAATACTACACATTTTTTTCCTAGAAGTTTTCATAGTGAATGAGAATAGAAAACATTAGATGCCTTAAATTCTAGGCCTTAAAGCAAGGTTTTACATATGTATCCTAGAAAAAAAAACATGCATGACTCTTCGGCTCTAACAGGCCGTCATGGAAAGGCTGTGTGGGGTCAGCTATGTCCGTGTGAATAAACGAGAGCAGACACTCTCGTCTATAAAATCCTTACGTGCTAAACAATACTTTAAGGGCTGTATGGATTTTCCTTCACTCGGTCTTTATAATAACCCTATAAACTTGTTACCACCGGTTCTGTTTTCCAAGTAAATAGATAGGGATAGACATGTAAGATGATTTTTCCCAAGGCTGCAGGCAGGGGGAAACCAGGAGTCAAGTCAGGACAAGATTTCTGTGGCCATTTTAAGCTTCACCTGAATGCCCACTCAGCTACACGGAGTAAGACTAAAGGCTATTTATTAGTCCATCGGACTTCTCGGATTTAGAAAATATAAACATATATATCTTCTAGACTCCCTCACACGTTAATATGAAATTAACTTCTAAGTCTCCCCCAAACTTCCTTATTGTCACTAGAATCTCTCCTTGTCAGAGCTGGCTATCATAGACTGTTATGGTTATAAGGATTCATACTGTCCAGCCCGATCCCTTTAAATGTAATCTGTGAAATACCTTCTCTAGAAGAAAATCATAAACACAACTGAAATGTATTGATGGTTGAGTAGCAAGTATTGATTGGACAATATGATATAAAGAGTTCTACTAAGCTTAACTAGGCTTTAAAAAACCTACAAGCAAGTTGTCAGTGTTTGAAACTTTCTTCCAACAAAACATGTGGGAAAGCGTACATGAATAGGTTTTAACGAGAAAGTAAGTATACTTATCTTATATAAATGGCCCACATTTATAAAGATATTTTGCTAATACCTTTGTCCCCTCCGATTGCCACAGTGAATGAGATAACAATAGGCTTAGAAGGCTGCTTTTCCTCATAGTGTTCTTTGACACACAAATATCCCAATTTCTGATCCGAGAACATTCCAAAGCAAGTTCCTGTCTTCCGAGCATAGTGCAATACTTCCATCCCTTTTATGTAGACATTCTTAGAGCAATCCGCACACACTGGACTCTAACTTGTCTTTGGATCAATTTACTCATAGATACTATAAATGGAGCAAGGGAGAAGTTCAATACTTTGACATGTATAATGCCCCATTTTTGAAAGCTACTCAATCAGTAGTTATTGGATGTATTTTGTATTATAGACCCTGTGCTTTGCTTTCAAATATCAATAACCTTAGATTGAAAAAACTTTAAAGGACCACTACTTAAAATACACGTTAGTAATCGTCTAAATGCAAAGCTTCCCTATGATGTCTCAGTAACAGTTTGTGGTTCGTCAACACAAGCTCTTGTAAAGGAAGATAGGGAATTGCTAGTGTAGTGGAAGAGTAATTGGTACTGGTGTAATGATTGCAGACTGGCCTGAATATGTCTTTAGGCCAAAATGTACTACTGGATAGCCCACACTCTGTACTGGTTAATTTTAACTGTTAACATGAGACAGCATAAAATCACCAGAAACAGAAGTCATAACTGAGGAACTGTCCGGGTCTGCTTGGCCTCCAGGTACACTTGAGGCTGCTAGTCTTGCTTGTTAGTTAGTCCAGGCCATTGTGAGCATCACTGGTCCCCAGGCAGGTGGTCCTGTAAGAGCAGAGGAAGCCAGCTGTGCACTGAGCAGCACAAGTGTCCACATGTTTATTCTCTCTCTACCTTGGCCGTGGCTTTAAGTCCCTGCTTTGACTTGCCTGCTGGAATGGATTGTAACCTGGAGTTCGAAGCCAAATAAGCCCTTCCTCCCCTACGTTGCTTTTTGTCAGACATTTTATAACAGCAGCACAAAGAAAACTAAAGCATGCAAAAACAAACACAACAGACAAACAAAAACTGAAGCGTGCTCAGGATCTGGTTAGTATAACCTCTGTGCCCAAGAAACAGTAATAGCTAACACTGATTAAGAGCTTGCAGTAATTATCTCGTGTAACAAACGTTTCAACAAATCCATGACAGTAGTTATTACTCTACAAATCAAAAATGAAATGAAAGAAAAAGGGAAAGAAGAGAGGGAGGGAGGGAGGGAAGGAAAGGGAAGGAGGAAAGGAAAGGAAAGGGAAGGAAAGGAAAGGGAAGGGAAGGGAAGGGAAGGAAAGGAAAGGAAAGGAAAGGAAAGGAAAGGAAAGGAAAGGAAAGGAAAGGAAAGGAAAGGAAAGGAAAGGAAAGGAAAGGAAAGGAAAGGAAAGAGATAGGAAGGAAGCAAAAAAAAGAAAGATTAAGCCATTTTCTAGAAGACACAAATATGAATTAAGTCCAAATACAAGCCAAGTCAGTCAGAATAACTTCTATATGCCTTAACAACAGCACTCTCCTCTCCTCCTCCTCCTCCTCCTCCTCCTCTTCCTCCTCCTCCTCCTCCTCCTCCTCCGCCGCCGCCGCCTCCTCCTCCTCCTCCTCTTCTTTTTCTTCTTCTTCTTCTTCTTCTTCTTCTTCTTCTTCTTCTTCTTCTTCTTCTTCTTCTTCTTCTTCTTCTTCTTCTTCCTCTGCTGCTGCTGCTGTTCCTGCTCCTGTTCCTGCTCCTGCTCCTGCTCCTGCTCCTGCTCCTGCTCCTGCTCCTGCTCCTGCTCCTGCTCCTGCTCCTGCTCCTGCTCCTGCTCCTGCTCCTGCTCCTGAGCTATACAGTGTATTTGCAGTTCTTTGTGCTGGCCTCATACATGAGCAGAAGCCTAATGCTTGCTATTCTCTCTGAAAATCTAGATGTGCCTCTTTGTAAGATATCCCTGAGTCCTAGAGATTGTCTAGCTGTTGCCCAATAGCACCTCACTTCCTTATAGATGGCTACAGCAATGTGTCCTCCCAACTCCTACTTTCATTACAATTCCGGTCATGAGAATTATAACCACATTCTTATCAGACTTAATCCATACAACCCTCCCAAAGCTTAGCATAAGTTCTTATGGTGTTGCCAGAAGTGGCCCCTCACCCAGAAAGAAAAGATTCTTGTTGACTGATCATCACTAGGACCAATTATTTTATTGTATTTCTCCTTGGAATTATTTTTTATTATTATTTTATTTATTCACTTCATTTCCTCCCCCTTCCCTTTTGCTTCTGAGAGGATGGATCCCCCAATCCCCGTATTCCCATACCCTGGTAGATCATGTCTCATGGTACATCCTCTCCCACTGAGACCAGCCAAGGCATCCCAGCTAGAAGAACATATCACAAAGGCAGGCAATAGCTTTTGATCCACTCCAGTTGTACTTGGCCCACATGAAGACTGAGCTGCACATCTGCTACACACGTGCAGGAGGCCTACACCCAGCCTGGGTATGCTCTTTGGTTGGTGGTTCAATCTTAGATATCCCAAAGGGTCTAAGTTAGTTGACTCTTTTGGTCTTCTGTGGAGTTCCTATCCCCATCAGGGCCCTCAATCCTTCCCCTAACTCTTCCAAAAGAGTCCCCTAAGTTCCATCCACTGTTTGGATGTAGGTCTCTGCATCCATCTGAGTCAGAGACTGGACAAGGCCTCCCAGAGGACAGCCTTGCTGAACACCTGCTTGCAAGCATAACAGTATCATTAATTCTGTCAGAAATTAGTGTTTTCCCATGGGATGGGTCTCTAGTTGGGCCAGTTATTGGTTGGCCACTCCCCTCAGCAAATGGGAGTTGTTTCTAGTTTCTGTCTATTACAAATAAAGCCACTATGAACAGAGTTGACCAAGTGTCTTTGAGGTATGGGTTTATGCCGAGGAGTAGTATAGCTGGGTCTTAAGGTAGAACTATTCCCAATTTTCTAAGCAACTACAAAATTGATTTCCAATGTGGCTGTACAAATTTGCACCCCCACCAACAGTGGAGGAGTGTTCCTCTTGCTCTACAGCCCCACCAGCATGTGCTGTTATTTGAATTTTTATCTTAGCCATTCTGAGAGCTGTAAGATAGAATCTCAGAGTCATTTTGTTTGACATTTCCCTGATGACTAAGGATGTTGAACATTTCTTTTAGTGCTTCTTGACCATTTGAGATTCCTCTGTTGAGATTTCTCTGTTTAGCTCTGTAGCACATTTTTTTTAATTGTGTTATTTTGGTTCTTGGTGTCTAACTTCTTGAGTTCTTTATAAATTGTGGATATTAGCCCTCTGTCAGAATTAGGGTTGGTGAAGATCCTTTACCAATCTGTTGGCTACTGTTTTGTACTATTGACAGTGTCCTCTGCTTTACAGAAGCTTTGCAATTTCACAAGGTCCCATTTATCAACTGTTGATCTTAGAGCCTGAGCCACTGGTGTTGTGTTCAGGAAATTGTCTCCTCTACCAATGAGTTCAAGGCTATTCCTCATGTTCTGTTCTATTAGATTTGTATATCTGGTTTTATGTTGAGGTCTTTGATCCACTTGGACATGAGTTCTTTTCTTTCTTTATTTCTTCCCTGACCTAGCGATCATTGAATAGAGAGTTGTTCAATTCTCATGATTGTGTAGGCTTTCTGATATTTTTGTTGTTGTTGAAAGTCCAGCTTTAATCCATGGTGGTCTGATAAGATACAGGAGTTATTTCAATTTTCTTTTATCTTTTGAGGCTTGCTTTGTGACAGACCATATGGCCATTTTTGGAGAAGGATCCCTTAGGTGCTGAGAAAAAGGTATGTTCTTTTGTCTTTCAGGAGAATATTCCATAGATCTCTTTTAGGTCCATTTGAGTCATAATGTCTGCTATTTTCATTATTTCTCTGTTTAGTTTTTGTCTGGATGACCTGTCAATGGGTGAAAATGGGGTATAAAACTCTCCCACTATTAATGTGTGGGGTTTGATGTATGATTAGAGCTTTAGTAATGTTTCCCTTTTACACTAAGGGAACCCTTGTGTTTGGTGTGTAGATGTTCAGAATTGAGACATCATCTAGCTAGATTTTTCCTTTGATGACTATGAAATGTCCTTCCCTGTCTCTTTTGATTAATTTTGGTTGAAATTCTATTTTATTAGATATTAGAATGGCTACTACAGCTTTCTTCTTGGGTCCATTTGCTCAAAAAACCTTTTTCCAGACCTTTACTCTGAGGTAATGTCTATCTTTAGTGCCGAGGTATGTTTCTTATAAGCAGCAGAATGGTGGATCCTCTTTTCACATCCATTTTGTTAGTCTGTGTCTTTTTTTGGTTGGAATAGAGTCCCTTGATGTTGAGACATATTAATGACCAGTGATTATTAATTCCTGTTATTTTGTTGTTGGTGATGTGTTTGTGTGTGTGTGTGTGTGTGTGTGTGTGTGTGTGCACATGCGCGCACACGCGCGCACACGCCTTTGAGTGTGCATCCTTTGTTTTTGCTGGTATGGAATTATTTATTTCCTGTGTTATCTTGGATGTAGTTACCCCCCTTGGGTTGGAGTTTTCCTTCTAGTATTTTTGGTAGGGCTGAATTTGTAAATACATAATGTTTAAATTAAGACTTGTTTTGAAATATTTTTCTCCATCTATGATTATTGGGAATTTTGTTGGGTATAATACTCCAGGTTGGCATCTGTGGTTCTTTAGAGGTTGCAAGATATCTGTTTAGATCCTTCTATAGCTTTCATAGTCTTCGCTGAGAAATCTGGTGTAATTCTGATAGCAAGGGGAAAAGGTCGGGTAACATACAAAACCTTTGTATGTTACCCAGCCTTTTCCCCTTGCTGCTTTTAATATTCTTTGTTTGTTCTGTAAATTTTGTGTTTGGTTATTATGTGGTGGCAAGATTTTCTTTTTTTGGTCCAATTTAATTGGTGTTCTATAAGCTTCTTGTCTGCTTGTAGGCATCTCTTCATGTTGGGAAAGTTTTCTTCTATGATTTTGTTGAGAATATTTTCTGGGACTTTGAGCTGCAGTTCTCACTTTCTTCTATTCCTATTATTCTTAGGTTAGGTCTTTTTTATGTTATCCTAGATTTCCTGGACGTTTGTGTCTGGAATCTTTAGATTTAACAGTTTCTCTAACTGATATATCAATTTCTTCTATTGTATGTTCTATGCCTGAGATTCTCTCTTCCATTTTCTGTATTCTGTTGGTGGTACTTGCATCTGTTGTTCCTGTTTTTATCCCTATATTTTCCTATCTCCAGGATCCCCTCAATTTGCATTTTCTTTATTGCTTCTATTTCTACTTTCAGGTCTTGCACAGTTTAATTTTATCTTTCACCTATTTAATTGAATTTTCCTGCATATCTTTAAGGAATTCATTTGTTTCCTCTTTAAAGACCTCTATGTGTGTGTAAATTAATTAAGTAATTAATTTAAAAAACTCTATGTGTTTAATTTTATCTTCCTGTATTTCTTTAAGTGATCTCTTCATTTCCACTTCAAAGGCCTCTATCATCTTTATTAGATTGGATTTAAGGTCATTTTCTTCTGCTTCCATTGTGTTAGGATATCCTAGGGCTTGCTGTATTATGGTAGCTCTACTGTGAAGGTGTTGTCTGGCTTTTATTGACTGTGTTCTTTTGAGGACCTTTAATCATGTGGTTGGATTTGGTCCCTGAAAGATCCTGTTGTAGTGGGTATTGGAGGAAGCTTAACCTTGATGGTCCTAGTGTGGCAGACTTCTGATGTGTATCCTTGGATTGTGTGGTTCCAGGTGAGCAGGTCTGTATGATTCAGGATCCACGGGTCTGATGAAGGTAGGCGGAGAAGTGTCTGGAGGTTGGAGATCCGCTGGGGATAGCAGACTTGGGGGAGCAAGTAGGTGTGCCCCAGAGGACTCTGCAAGTAGGGAAGGTCCAGTTGAACCAATTCTATCCAACCCTAGTATTTCCTCTGATCTCACCTCTCTACAAGCATTTATTAAATAAATTATTAGTTATTCGATATTATTGAATAATTATTCAATCATTGAATATCTTTCAATTCTTGTAGCAAAACCATGTGATAACAGAGATGAATGCTGTACAATTTTTTTTCATTTTCAGTTGTACATTTGGCACTAACTGTTATGAAGCCCATTTTTTTAGTTTTTTTTTTTTTCACGAAGCAATTCACACCTGGGACCCAATACCCTTGTTATTGTAATTGTTTCCTTTTTTTTAAATTAAATTAACAAATAAATTTGTTTGTTATCATCATCAAGTAAAATGTTCTTCTTAAATTGACTGTTTTCCTGAAATTAATTGACAGAAAAATAGTTAATGGGTGATGCTGTTTGGACTGATTGTGAAATTTAAGAAATAAGGGCCCATAAGGCTCCAGTCTCCCAGATGGCGAAGTCTAGGTGGTCAGCCAGCTCTGCTCTGGCCTCTGTCATTCTTTGACGGGGACTGGGAAGATTTATCAAACAGGGGAAGCTTCTGTATGTCAAACTCAATGCATCTTACATTTTCTGAAGGTGGTTATTTGGGTTCTATTGCCCTTTACTTGGGGGTTTTTTATTATTTAAGTAGCATTCTGCCTTTTATATTTAACATAATCTTTAAATTTGTTTAAAATTGAGGGTGAAAAATTACCATTTGATGAAATGGTTTCAATAAACACTTTCCTTTTCTTGTGTTTATTATGCATTGCTTCTTTTATTTTTACACATTTTTATTTTATTTTATTTCAATTATCTTTAATCTTTATTTATAGTCCTTAATCAGTTTGTCATTAGTTACCTAATCATATTCATGGGTCACTGCATCATCTCTTAACTTTCAGTAAATTTTTCTATTTCACTTCTTTTCATTTATATATTTATATTTATTTATATTTAAATAATTTTATTTGTTTGTAATAATATAAATATAATTAAATGCAATATATTTGAATGTAATTAAATATAATATGTATATAAATATAAAATCTATATATTTATATTCATATTTCATTTAAACTTAGAGGAAAATTATAAAATAGGTAAATTAAAATGTTAATAAGTCTAGTAACTTAATCAAGAGGTTAATTTAGTATTGAGAATTGATTTCTTGCTTTCTCACATCTGACATAATAGCTCAGATATTAATATATTGAGGTAAAATCAATGTTGATATGAGGTATAAAATATACTCCGGAGTTATTGCTCATTGTTTGTACTGCTTCAGTCAAGTCTTTAAGCACATTCTGATACCTGTTTTCATTACTGCAGGCGATGACGCAGAAACACAGTGCACAGGCATTGCTGGTAGGGTTAACTAGGGTAATACATGTACGATGCCGATGCAACTCCTGGTTCACAGGCTCACTCAGTAAATAGAGATTATTCTTCCCCACTGGAAAAAATAGATGACACTAACGCATGCTTATAAGTAACATCCTAAGTATAAATAAGATAATAAACTCCTCTTAAAGACAGAGACGAGCAGATCTCTGTAAAAAAGCTAACTTACTAAATAAATAAACTATTTTTAAGAGTAACAGATTTCCTTTACTTTATCTCACATATATGAAGTTGTCAAATAAACTGTTTTGACTAGCAGAAAAAATTGAGCTCATCATCTACATTCAATGTTGGTACAAAGCAATCTTTTTATTTAGTTATTTATTCACTTTGCTCAAGGTTATACGCTAAAAGTCACTTGTAAAAGGAAGAGTCATTCCTTTCCTCTCCAATCATAATGAGCACTTGGAGCAGTATCTGGAGACTAATTATCAGCAGCTTTTAAAATGCAACACATCGACAGTCTAATAATGATTAAGCCTCATAATTGATAATTGTCTCTGATTAAAGGAAAGGAAGTTCTTCCAGAGGCCTCACTGCTATATACCATTGTCGTAATTGGTCGGTAATTGCCTCATGTAAAGATTCTTTTTATCATATGTTTAATCTTTACTATATATAAATAAAGTCCATCTACCAGCCTTATTAACAATATGAAAAACGTGATATTACTTTACAAGTGTCTTTGCACATTAGTATTCAGTCTTTAAAAAAAAAATATTTGTATATGAAAAGGTACAAGCAGTTCATGCTCCTAAGCTAAAAAGAGAAATCTCTTTGCTCTGGCCACGTTTGAATTCTCTTCTTGGTCCAAACTTTGTGAGAAGAGAGAAGAGCCCTCTCTCTGAGCTGTTCGGGAGCCTGGACAACACGGCCGACACTTGGGCCCTAGGAGGACCCTTCCTTTCTCCACCCGGGCGGGCGGGCGCGCGCGGCAGAGCAGCCAGCGTCTTGCCGTCATTGCCACAATCTCACCACTACTCAGCTATTGCCCATAATCTATAGCATCTGAATTTTCCAGATCTTCTTCTACAAATTGTTCATTGGCGTGTTACTCAGTTGATCACCGGCCCCTTGTCCACCGCTGAATTTAAACCTCGAAAGGTGGTGCTTTTGGAAACCGAGTCTTTGCAGGTGTGTTCATTAAAGACATCCGGTTGACTTCACTTGGACTTAGGATGAGCTCCGGCAAATGACAAAAAGGAACGAGGAAGCCGAGGGAAAGATATGAAGACAAAGGCGGAGATGGGGTGACTCCACTACAACACAGGATTGACAAGGGTTGAAGCTAGGAGGGAGAGATGGGGTGGAGTCAGACTGCCTGACACGCGCACCTCTAAATTTCTAAGCCCTGCCACAAGGGTTCTGCCCAACAGAGGGGAGCAATCGCCAGGGCTCTTGCACTGAGTACTGACATGTATCCTCCTCCACAGCTCCCTTCTCACCCACCCTGTCTCCTTTGTAATGTCAACAATATCCTGCCATCATCTCAAACTTAAAACAGAAAAGCCCCGTCAATGAACCTCTGGAGTGTTGGGATTACTGACATAAATCACCATATATGCATATGAACTCTGCTGATACAACGGAGAGTTTAAAATATACTCTAGCTCATACCCTCTTGCCAGCCGATGAACTTGTTAATTTGACAAATACAATCCGAGCTTTTGTCCTTTTCATTAATAACTGCATCCTCCCTAGCCTGGCATGTTTTCTACCCTCTCTCCTTTTGTAATGGCCCGGGATATAAGCTGCGGCTTGATCGACAGTTTGTCCAGCTGTCTTTTGTATGCATTGTTTCCATTCCGACTTACTTACTGTTTCTTGTCACCTGCTAGCTCCTAGCTCAGAGACAGGTTTGTGAACCTTAATCCCCTCTCTGGTCTAAGTCTAGCAATGGGCCCTGGTTACACCTTAGCTTGTTTCTTTGTGTTTCTTCTCTGCAGCTCAATGGGTGTCAGCAACATTTGTCCGGTGTTGGAGGTGTTGGATTGCCTGTTCCTGGGTCGAATGCAAAACTGTATTCTTCATTCTGGGGATTCGTGCCAATTCTCTTGAAAGACATATAAAAGTTCAACATTTAAATTTCATAAACTTTTATTATTTTTATGTTATCCCACTTTTCTCATTTTATCTTCTCTAAAATATGTCTTGACCAGTCATACTTTTAAGCAAGAGTTAGGACTAATATTCCCTCCTCCCCCTCTCTCAGTTCTAACCCATCAACAGACTTCTCATTATGCATCTCACATTCTCATCTTCCATCTCAAGCATATTACTTTGCCAGTTATGATTAGCGGATTAATAATGTATTGTTGCTTAGGTTCCCATAACATTATGTTTTGCTTCCTTAAGAAACTCTTACACTTTCCCCAGAATACAGACAATATCCCTCTTATACCTCCAGTAAATTATTAAATGAATACTTGGAAGATTTTATGTAGCACCTTGAAGTGATTAGGAGTTAATTAATATAGCCAGTGCTGGTGGCGCATGCCTTTAACCCCAGCACTCAGGAGGCAGAGGCAGCTGGATCTCTGAGTTTTGAGTTTTTCTGTCCTAGTGTACAGAGAGAGTCCCAGGACAGAAAGGAAAGGAAAGTGTATCAATAGATGGTCTGACAAAGGAGCTTACCACACAGCCCGAAACATTATGTAACAGTGGGAGAAAATGAAGCCCACGGGGTAGACCCCATCCACCCACACACATCGTGTGCATAAATACACACAAAATAATGATAAACAACACTAGAAAGTCTTTATTTTAAAAAAAAAAAGAAAGTAAATGATATGGAAATGAGTGTTAGCCATTCCTCTGGGCTCTACCCAACAATTACCTAGGAACAGCTACCATCTCTGCCTGCCTGTTGAGAGCCAGGAGCCAGGTAAATAAGATTGCTAGTTACCCCTTCCCTTCCCTTCCCCTCCCTTTCCCTCCCTTCCCTTCCCTTCCCTTCATTTTCTTCCCCTCCCCTCCCCTCCCTCTCTCTCCCTTTCCCTCTTACCCTCCCTCCCTCCCTCTCTATCTCTTTTTCTCTCTCCCTTCCTTTCTCCCTCCCTCCCTCCCTTCCCCCCTCCCTCCCTCCCTCTCTCCCTCTTTCTACATTCCCCTTGTATCCCATGCTGGCCATTTTTCACTTTCCCTCACCCTCTCTCTTCTCTCTTCTTTCTCCTCTGTCCCCCTCCTTTCTCTGCCTCTACCTCTTTCCCAGGTGCTCTTCCCATCCCGCCAATAAGCCTTCTTCATATTAGGTCTGTTGCATAGCTGAGTACTCAGAACACCTTGCCCGAGCGCGCTGCGCTGCTCCCTCCCGAGGCATTATACCGTGCCGTTTTATAAAACACAACCGAGTCCATGTATTTGTCCCTAGTTGGCTTGAACGTATCTGTGAAGGCTGGCTGATGATGACTTTAAGATGTAAGTATCGTATTTCATTCTCAGAAATTGAAAGTAAATTAACTTCCCTATTTTAAATCACACTACTAGTCTAATAGCCATCGAGTAATATTACAAAATTTGAACAACAGTCTCAGGAAACAATTATTACATTCATTAAGTCACAATTTAAAAATGAAAGATATATCAATATACATTACCCAGTCTCAGTTATAAGTCACTATATTCGCATGGACAAATATCTATCAAATATTATGTGAAATATGCAAATTAAAATATTGATCACTGGGTCCATCACATATTAGCCATGGAAATAAAATACAGAATGACCTTTATTGCTCTTTATGAAGAGGAAAACATAGTTTTCAGAGAAATAGATACAAACATGTGTTCTGACCATCTGCTTTATTATTATTTTTAATCCAAGTGTAAGCACAGGAGAAAATGTCAGAAACCTCTACAACAGTGCAAGGACGTGCTTTTAAACTGGGCTGTAACAGGACTTGATTAGCTTGTCCTGCTCTTAGGAGAAAATTACATTACAAGCCATGATCCTAAACACATTCCCCGCACTCTATATCCTTCATCCTCGCTTCTCAGATGCTTCATAGACATGAGGTAGAGAAAGAAAGCCAGGGGCATCTGATAGCTCTGCTCCCATTTGAACACGGTGAGCACTGAAACGCTGGCCTCCATCTCAACCCCCAGGACATCCGAAACCACCTCAGTGACAAGCATGCCAGGCTCCATTCCAAGTTTAGAACTAGGAATGAAGATGTGAATCACATTGCATACGGTGGCTGCCTTCAAAATTTACAATCCAGAGGGCTAGACCAGCACATAAGCAAGTAAGTACCATAAAGGGGTGTGACTGCCCTGTCCAGAGCACACAGAGGAAATGGCAGTGGCTTCCAGCAGGATGCAGGAGAAGCAGGCTGTTTCCCTTACATTGGCACCGAACATGCATCCTTAATACTGCAAAGTGCAATCTAACCAGACAAAATTAAGCATGATCCATAAGCATCTTACTCTAAGGCATGGAGATAAGAGGGAGCGTTGGAAGGCGGTGTCTGGGAAGGCCCGTTATGCACTCATAGCACTCACAGAAACAGTCTGCACACCACATCCACAATATGATGGAAAGGAATGCAGTCAATAAAATGTATGCTTTACAAGCTCACAAACTCTCCAGGAATGTTGGCTGGGACGTCTCTGAGTAAGAATGTGCAGGGCACAGAGAACCTGCCGCACCGAGCTTTTCGTAGAGGAAGGAAAGATGAAAATAGTGGAACTGGTGATATATGTTTATTACTTTCTTATTATGGTTTTGGATATCTTCCAAATTTATGTTTGTAATCTGGAAAGAAATAGTACAAATCAAACCCCGCACTGTCCTTCCAAGGAAACTACATCCCCTAACTGACCTCAGAGACCTGACAGGAAGCACACGGACGGGCAACTACTACAGCCCGGCTAGCACCTCCTTGCTCCGCCCTGGAGAGTCTCCACTATTTCATTGGAGCCCAAGGATGAACATTTTGTAACTCAATATATTTTATTAAATATGAATCCTTATATCCAACTTAATTAATGTGCTTTAATGCAATCCCAGAACCTGTCAGTAAGGCAGTACTGATGTGGAGGCGTACCACGTTGTTCAGATGAAGTCCCCATCTTTTTTTCTCCCTTAAGGTTTCCTCTGTTCTGAAATGTCTCCTGCACCGACTCCCGGGGCCTCAGCCTACGCTGCCCTCTGGTCACGTGGCTGGCAGAGTCCAGCAGGCAGCAGACAGGCAGCAAAACAAAGCCAGTCTGAACAGCTAATGTGGGGTGGTGAACGATAAATCTAAGTAACTAGTTAAAACAGCAAAAGAACCAGAGGGCAAATGCTGTGGACATTGTGTGTGTGTGTGGGGGGGTTGTTTGTATGCTAATTTACATAATTCTGTAAGTAAAATATTTTCCTGTTACTTTATTATTATACAACAGAGAATCCTCATAAAATCCCTCAAGGTGTGTGTGTATGTGTGTGTGTGTGTGTGTGTGTGTGTGTGTGTGTGTGTGTGTTCACTTTTAATTCTATTAGATTACCTTAGATAAAAGTCAGGTCATGATGAGGAAGAAAAAGCAGCTCTGTATAAGCAGGGGCTTCACGCTGTCCCTACAGTTTTGGCATCTGTGACTCAGACCCTCTATACTTGATGGAGGAACTTAGCTAAACGATTTCTCTGGCTGCTGTGAAAACATGCAACATTGAGGGGAAAGAGAGGTGTTTAAATTCTCCTGAAAAACAAAAAGCATAAAAAGCTTAATTGCTGAAAACAAAGGCACTTATTTTCTCTAATTAAGATTTATTTGAAATAATCATATGCATAATTAAATTTTAGCCTTCCTATCCCACATATGCACATAGTACAAGACAGGCAGCTTCGGTAATGAAGAGCAAGCCCAGGCTGCCATGGAATGACAGGGAAGGTTTGGACCAGTCAGGGACCGCTCGTGCACATAAGGCAAACACGAGGTCATCCTTGGTTGCATACTAACAATGCTAAAGCCAGCAGCGGCTCCCTGAGGATGCTCCTTGTCGTCCCCTCGCTCCAGCAGTGTCTGGTGCACATTTTCCCCATTGTATCCACATTCTTGCCAATAGCAACATGATTACACGCATGAAATCAAGGCACAGAGAGGTCAAGTACCTTACCTAAGATCACAGAGCTAGCTAGTGGCAGAACTAGATCAGGGACAGAGATCTGTCTGCATTGACTGTGTTCCTAGCTACATTCATTCTGCTGATGACGTACCATTGCCCAGCCTTCCGTTTTGGGGTCTTTCTGAGCCGAGCCTCCGTCCTAGTGAATCTGAACCATTTCTGCTGCTTGCTCTATTTCTATTTTATTGTGTGACAGCAGTGCTGTGTGGTGGTGGTGGTGGTGGTGGTGGTGGTGGTGGTGGTGGTGGTGGTGGTGGTGGTGGCGGCGGAGGCGGCATCGTGTGTGCATTCTTCAAGAGCCATATACACTGTATTTCAAGACAGGGTCTCTCAGCGGCCTGCAAATTCCTGAGTGGCTGAACTGGCTAGCTAGCTCCAAGGACCTGCAGGGCCATGAAGTACAAGGCTGTAGCCCAAGAGTCTTCTGGCATCATTTTTTGTTTGTTTCAGTTTGAGTATTCAAGAAAAATCTGTGTAGGTTTTCATGGTGGATTAGGGTCCTTGTGACTCTGGCAAGATCACTATTAACTGAACAATTCCCTAGAGGGACTGCTCCGGTTACGGGTACTTCATAGAAACCAGAGTTTCCTTTGCTCATCGTTGTGCCTTTCCCAAAGATGTTCATCTCTGTCTCTTAGTCTCAAGGGACTGAAATTACATCAGTCTGCCTTTACAGACGCCACGACCCCTTCCCCAGTGTCCTAATATGCATTTGTTCTTCTTGTGTGGCGTTTATCCCGTCATTACCGAGGATTACAGTTCACGTCTTGATTTATCACCTCTCACAAATGAACTCCTTGTTTATGGAATGAGTCAGGTAAAAGTTCACTGCTTCCCTCAGAGCATTTGCCTGTGGGGATGTGGTTCATTCAGAATATTATTTGTTCTCCGATAAATGGGAAGTCTCAGGACAGGTTGCTCAGTTGGGAATGGTCCTTGCCTAGTTCACAGGAGGTATTTGTTCGATCCCAGTACCACATAAACCAGGCCCGACGACAAATGTCTCTCATCTCAGACCCTGGGAGGTGAAGGCAGGAATATCAGAGGTTCAAAGGCATCCTCAGGTACTAGACAGGTCCAGGTCAGCCTGAGCTACAGGAGAGCCTGTCAAAAATAAATAAATAAATAAAACAAATGTTTTGTTTCAAGCTTATAACATGTTATATAAACCACAGCAAGTTCTCAAGAGTGGAAGCATACATATATCTTGCATGTATGCGTACACCCACTTCAAGAATCATAAAGAGATCTAGAAAGTTGAGAGGATCATATTTTGGCTTGCTTTACTGTTGCTAAATTATGAAGTGCATAGTCAACTCAGGCCATTGAGCTCTCTATTAGACATTTCTGATTCATAACATTTAATACTGTGGGCAAAATATTGATTGTAATAATTTTAAAACTTCATCGAAAAGAAGCCGTTGTAACACTGCAACGGCCATTTCCTTTCTGGTTAATCCCGAAAATGCAAGATAAATATGGCAGTGGCAACATCACAAAAATATCTACCTGAATGTGAATTAATTTGAGAGTTCAGACTGTTTTATTTTACTAGAAACAGAAACTAGGGGGGCAAGTGAACTTTGAATGTGCTCACAGAATCATCTGCCTCACGGGCCATGAAGTTTCACACAAGGAACTCTGTGGTGTACTATCAGCGACAGAATAAGAAACAAAACAGACAGAAACCACCTTTAGTCTCCATCAGGGCCTGCCCTTTGGTTTCTACTCACAACATGTTGGCTTCATCTCAACCTCCTGCCTGCCCGCCTCCCCACTTCTCTAGACATTCTACTCAACATTCTACTCAACCCCCAGACATTCTACTCAAACAGCTATCTACTATCCACATTATTACAGCCCATCCTCAGGAAACAGACGCCTCTTGTCTCAGCACAGTGTGGGCAGGCCAGCAGCCACCTTACTGACTCCTGGCCCTAGTGATGTCTACTTCTCACTATGCGTGTGTGTCTCCTGTTGCACAGCAGCCTCCTGTCTTTCTGGTCTCACTTTCTCGGACTTCAGTAACCTGAGATTACCTAGGGTCCAAAAGCCTCAAGGACATAACGGCATAGAAATCAGCACTTCATAACACGCCTGCCTAGTGTGATGACACCTCATATGGTTCCTGCGAATCCTCCTTGTATCCAGCATGCTGCTCTACGTCTTCTATCTGCCCCGCCATCCCAGGACGGCCCTGCCAGGCGTCACCTCCACCATTTCTTGAATCAGAGTACTGAGTTCACATAATGTATTTTACTTAATAATGGTTCCAAGTTCAGAATAAAGGCACAACAACTGGGATATGATAAAGAGAACCCACCGAGTGCCTTTCTTGGGTGAAATGATGTGTTCTAAATGCAAGAAGGAATGGAAGAACATTATATGCTGAGGGCCTGAAGTCTGTGGTAAGAACAAATGAACCCAGAACTCACTGAAAAGGCACATGAATTTTTATGGTAGGGTTTCTAAAATACTTCAAACTGAAGATATGACAGATATGACCATGGACCCTGACGTGTTTAGTAAAGACAATAACAAACACTACCTAATAGGATTTGGAACTAGCTGTGGCTCCCGGAACCACTGTGTGTGTGTGTGTGTGTGTGTGTGTGTGTGTGCACGCGTGCATGCGTGATACATCTCCCTGGAGAAGGGAGACTGCCCTCTCACCAGTTTACCCTTCTGAGACTTTGTGGGATTGTCACTTCATGAATCCTCCTTTATGCAGCTGAGTCCAGTCTTCCCTCACCTGTACCCCACTATGCACAGAGGGCTCTATGAGCTGCTCATGAACTTTCAATCAATAGGGTGTTTAAACAAGAGAGGTCAAACTATGTGATTAAAAATGAGTTAAAAGATCTCAGGTGTCTACACATTGCTGAATGTGTTAGTATAATCTACTTGTTAATATTTCAGTGAAAAAGAGAGCTTAAAGAGGAACACAACAGATTATCATACAACTTTACCTTCTGCTATTCTACATATTCTCCATGATGTAATTTAGTTCCTGATTTATTGAAAAATTTTACTGTCCAAAAGCATACCTAGGAGCTGTGGTTAGACATGGTAAATGATTATCAATTTGGAAACACAAATACTGATGACTACTTAAATATTTTTCTTCTTCCTATCAATTTTTTTAAAGAATTGTTAGACTTCGGTTTTTATTTCTTTTTCATCTCCAGATCATTAGACAATAACAGATGGTGGAGATTATTTTTCCAGATGTTCAAGATTCTGTTTTAAATGTGAAAGCCAGTTTACACCCAGGAAAATAATAAACCTGCTTAACTACCTTTGGAAAATTTTAATCCTGATAATTATTGGTTTATGCCCTCATGATGCATAACTAGTTTTCTCCGTGCTTTCTCCCTGTTGCTTTGATACAACATACTGTCCAGAAGCAACAGGAGGACGGGGTTTGTTTATCTTATTCCTCATTGAGAGAAGTCAGAGCAGAGTGAACACAGGAACCAGGAGACGGGAACTCATGCAGAGACGGTGGAGGACTGCTGCTTACTGCCTTGGTCCTTGTGAAATGCTCAGTTTGCTTTTTTTTATTTAATTTTTCTTTACTTATTCACTTTACATCCTAATTACTGCCCCCTCTCCGTCACCGCCCCCCACACACACAATTCTTCCCCCATCCCCTCTCCTCTTCTGAGCTGGTAGGGGCCCCCTGGGTATCCTGCCCACACATACCCTGGCCTTTCAAGTCTCTGTAAGGCTAGATGCTTTCTCTCCACTAAGGCCAGATGAGGCAGCCCAGCTAGAAGAATGCATCCCACTTGCAGTTGGATTTCTTATACATGCCCTGGGCTCATGGTGGACTGGCCCTACGTCTATTACTAGTAGAGAAAAAGTCCCCAGCAGACAGACCTGCCCACAGAAACCCATGGAGGCAAGTCCAAACTGGGGTTCTGTCTTCCCAGGTAGCTTCAGCGCGTGCCCAGACAACACAGACAAAACCCAAGACTCTGCTCCAACTTTTTAAGGGCATCGTTTTCCTCTTATCCCAGCATCACAGGCACGGCCCCGAGTAGTCCATGGCTATGCTGCTGAGATGCTGTACAGACACAGTCTGTATGACCAGCTACATACATAATGGTGGTGGCTGGTTGGTTGGTTGGTTAGATGCTATATAATAAGCAAGAATTGGCACAATGGAGAGAGAGATAATCTGCATTTTCTGTGAAACTGTAGCTTTAAGAGTGCTCTTGACAGCCATGAGCCTTGGTCTCTGCCCTTCCTGAGCCCCTCCCTGGTGAAGTGTTCAGAAGCTCCTACTCCACTCGGAGAGAGTCTGGCCCAGAGCATTCTATTAAGTCGTACAGATTTAGCTCATGTATTCTTTTATTTGGTGTAAAGTCTGTTAGCCGCAGGGTTCACACTAATGCTTAGTGTGAACATTAAAAAAAAAAGTAACTTTTCAACAGTATACGTCATTCTGAAACAAAATAAATCAGGAAAGGCCTAGCATAAGTCAGTTATTTTGTCAAGTATTATAAAACTGCAAAGTTTTATAATACTCATAGAATGAAAACATGTACGTGATGGTGGGTGTTTTGGTTACCCCAGTATCTATCTAGTATTACCAAAGCTATACATATGCGTACATGTACTTGTGCTTGTATGTGTATGTATCAGTGTCTGTGTATGTACGTATAGAATGTGTGTATGTATGTTCATATGATGTATGGATGAATGCCACATCTATGCCGGTGCTCTGCACTGGATCCCAAGTGACTGGCAGACAGTGTGGGGACTCAGACAGAACTCAGGTCCTTTCGTCACTAGCTCCTACCATAGCCATTTTAATTGCCACTGTAACCCATTATCTGTGTAACATAATCTTCAGTATTTCCAGATGTTACATGATCCACAAGGCTCACAAGATGAATCAGTGATAGAGCCTGGGCTCAAACAGACTGAGTTAGTCTGCCTCTGGGGCTAGGCGTTTTAAAGCCACATAATAATAGCTGTCCATAACAAGGAGAGGGCGAACACTGAGGCTAGCAGATTTTACACCAAATAAAAGAACACAAGAGCTAAATATGGACATGGGGGAAAAGGAGTGTCTGAACTGGAAGTCAAACATTAAAAAAAAGTCATGTGTGTCAAAAATGCTAATACTCTAGACTCTAGAGTGATCCAAGAGTTCTTTAATAATGCAAGTTCTCACATTGCTAAGACAACAAAATTAAGATGCTTCTTTACATCTGCTAAATTACATCTGTCTTATCAAGTTGTTAACTAAGTCTTCTGGATGACTTCTCTGCATGAAAGTACTCCAAATTCAGGGGGAAAGTACAAGGTTCCATTTCCCAGTGTGACTTTCTGCCAGTAAGCCATAGAGTCCATATAATATAAGCAAAAGGATTGCCTTTCACTGTTTGAGGTCTGAGCTCATGGGTACTAGAGACTAACCTCCTGTAATGTCCCCAGTCCAAAGAGAGGTATGCTTTAAACACAAAATATGTATTGAATGTTGGCGATAAAGGAGAGGGGTACATTGGGAGAGGGAGAAAGAGGAGAGGGAGAGACACAGACAGACACACAGACATGCAGACACATGCACAGAGACAGAGAGAGCACCAATTGGCTGAAATTATTAAAATAGAATGTTAATGCTGATCACTCCTTTCTCTTTATTCTTTTTAACACAACTCCCAAGACATGCTTACTGAAATTGTGGCTGGCATTGCATCCTCTATTAGAATGCTTGAGGTCTTTCAGTTCACTTAGTGAACTGAAATTCATACTTTATCACACAGTCTCAAGTTAGGAGAGTTGAAAACTTCTTTTAAGTTCATATGTGATAAACATTTCCGTCTGGTAAAATGTACCGTAGTAGTATTTGCATCTGTGTTTTCAAACGCGCTTTGAACGGATTAACGAGGGCCATCCTACTTCACCGGCAAACAGAGACAGCTGCAATGCATGGGAGCCACCAACTGTTCAAAGGCGGCAGTGCCCGCGTGCGCGGCATCTTCTGCAGAAAGAGAAGCAGGAAGGCGAGCATGGAGCGTGGAGGAGATGACTGTGTGACAAGTGAAGAATGTGTGTAATTTCCGTCTTAATTAGTGATGACTGGCATGGAGGATAGATGGGTTAGCCTGTATTTCAGTAGGTTGTATTTAGAAAATAGTTTAAAATATTTCTTAATAAAAGAAGACTGGTAAGAATATTATATATATAAAAAAAAACTTCAGAGGCTAAATTTTTGTAGTCAGTACCAACCAAACTGTTTATTTATGCAACATACAAATTTTAATTATCAGGAATGTGAAATTGACAAGCATTAGCCCGTGTAACACGACCATTAGGTCACCTAACAAGAAGTAAAGCATACTGTAAATATTTCAAAAACAGATCTGTCAATTGGGGAATTTTTTGAGAACACTTTGATATCTACAGACATTACTCTATGGGGTCCTTTGCACCTGCTGTTGTGTTGAATGATTCTGACTACATCCCAAGGATGATGCTTTGTGGATAATGGAGTCTCCTCAGTTGCTACTACAAGATGGGTCCTCACAAAGCTGGTAGACATGTTTTCAGACTTGACAAAAAAAAAAAAAAGACATGCACATCATCTTCCTAGGGCTAAAAGAAGAAGAAGAAAGGGGTAAGATATTCCACATGCTTCAGCTTTCAAATGTTGAACATTAGGGCATCATTTCTAAAATAGAATTAAATTTATTCAATTTATTTCATGCTATTTAATAAGTCAAGCTAAGAAGTCACTGTAAAGTTAGAGAATATTCTTCAAAGCAGGCCCAGCCATTACTTTCACTTTTGTCTGTAACAACTACAGCAAAGAAAACCTGAGACTCTGTAATGCCATGCAAATAAAAACAATTGCCAAACACTAGTCTTATTTGCTTTAATAAAATGAACTTTCAAGATATGTGACTTATGAAAGAAGTGTTTGGCAAAATATAATAGCCAAAAGCTGGAAAGAACCCAGATATCCCTCAACAGAGGAATGGATACAGAAAATGTGATATATTTATACTATGGAATACTAATTAGCTATTAAAAACAATGAATTAATGACATTCTTAGACAAATGGGTGGAACTGGAAAATATCATTCTAAGTGAGGTAACCAAATCACAAAAGAACACACATGGAATGCAGTCACTGATAAGTGGATATTAGCCCAGAAGCACAGAATACCCAAGACACAATTCACATAGCAAGTGATGTCCAAGAAGAAGGAAGGAGAGGCCCCTGGTCCTGGAAAGGCTCAGTGCAGCAGTGTAGGGGAATACCAGGACAGGGAAGCAGGAAGGGGTTGATTGGGGAGCAGGGGGAGGGGAGAGGGATTATGGGATGTTTAAGGAGGGGGGAACCAGGAAAGGGGAAATCATTTGAAATGTAAATGAAGAATATATCTAAAATAAAAGACAATAAAAGATAAAAAAAAATACTAATTTTAGTCCTGTGAGCAGGGCTTCACATGGGACTTCCCAGTATACAAAATCAAGATGGATGATTTGGCTTTGCTCTGTCTTCCAAGGGCCAGTGTGCAGAGATCTGAACTTCTGCTCAGCAAGGTTCAAAGGTAGAAACTGACTTCCATGACAGTAGAAATAGTAAATTATAAATAAAACAAATGTTTCCTTTGTTAAAAAAGGAAAGGAAGGAAGGAAGGAAGGAAGGAAGGAAGGAAGGAAGGAAGGAAGGAAGGAAGGGTTTGACTTACTGTCATAGGAAACCATCAAACTAACACAAGACACATTTGTGCTAGGGACAGCATTAGAAGGAACACACAAGAAGAGAGCCCTAACTGAACAAGTGTGTCTGGAGACAGTAGTGGAATACTAGCAGCTGAGTAATATTTAAAAAAGTGTTTATTGGACGAAATGCCTTACAGTGGGGAGGGGGAACTTGTAGAGTCCACCTCCAGTAAAGGGACAAGACAGCAAGTGGAGGGATGGGGTTGCCATTCCAAAGTCAAAAGCTCTGACTCAGAATTGCTCCTGTCTGAAAGAACTGCAGGGACAAAATGGAGAAGAGCATGAGAGAAAGGAGGTCCAGTAACATGGGAACCAGCTCAAGGGGAGGCTCCGAAGCCTGACACTGTTACTGATGCTGTGGTGTGCTTATAGACAGAAGCCTGACATGGCTGCCCTCTCAGAGGTCCAACAAGCAGCTGAAAGAGGCAGATGCAGACACTAGCACCCAACCAATGGACATAAACCAAGGATCCCTGTGGTATGAATTGAGGGAAAGTTGGAAGAAGCTGAGGAGGAGGGCGACCCTATGGGAAGGCCAGCAGTCTCAACTGACCTGGACCTCTGAGATCTCTCAGACACTGAGCCACCAATCAGGCAGTATACGCCAACTATGTATGAGGCCCCTGACACATATACAGCAGAGAACTGCTTGGTCTGGCCTCAGAGAAGATGCACATAACCCTTGAGAGACTTGAGGCCCCAGGGAGTAGGAAGACCTGGGGTGGGGGCGGGGGGGGGGGAGACACATACTGTGGAGACTGGGTAAGGAGGAGGTATGGAATGGGGAGAGGTCAGAGAGCAGACCAGGAAAGGGATGAAGTCTGGACTGTAAAGAAGAATTAAAGAGTAAACATAAATAAGTTTAAATTAGAAAAAAAGAAAGTGTTTATTCAAACCACATTCTCAGTGATCCAAGAGCATGGCACCAGTATCTGCTTAGTTTTGTTAAGGATTTTTCCAACAGGATCATAGTAGGTGGTGACTCATGGTATGAAAGAGATTCAGTGCTAGGTTATAGGATTACTTAAGCAATGGAATGACCATCTATTGTTGAAATTGGGTGAGATGTTTCCATAGAAACAGTTGCAATACCCCAAGTACTTCCCACCAAATCCCACTGCTAAAATCATTCCATTTTAGGATGTCTTACTCTATCCGGAGCTATGTGAAAGCAAATCCTTCCTCACAAAGTTTTTAGAAGCAGCAGTACGATGCAAATGCCACACAGACACTACCATTGAGCTATATTCCCTGTCTAAAATGTTTAGAACTTCTAAATTTGCCTACTTAAAGCATTTTCTCATTTGGCCTATTGTATAATTTTATAAAAAGAATTGTTCTTTCAAAAATGCTGGTGTGGCAACCCACATTTGTCACCTTGCACAAAGTTCAAGTCCAAGTGGATCAAGGACCTCAACATAAAACCAGATACCCTGAATCTAATAGAAGAGAAAGTGGGCAAGAGCCTGGAACTCATCGGCAGAGGGGGAGTTTTCCTAAACAGAACTCCAGTGGCTCACACTTTAAGATCAAGAACTGATAAATGGGATCTCATGAAACTGGAAAGCTTCTGTAAGGCAAAGGACATAGTCAACAAGACAGTTTGGCAACTTACATACAGATTGGGAAAAATCTTCACTAACTCTACATACAATAAAGGGCTAATATCCAAAATATATAAAGAACTCAAGAAGCTAACCGCCAAAAAACCAAACTACTCAATCAAAAAAATGGGGTATAGAACTAAACTGAGACTTCACAACAGAGGAATCTCAAATGGTTGAGAAACACCTAAAGAAATGTTCAAAGTCCTTAGTGATCAGAAAAATGTGCATCAAAACAATCCTGAGATTCCACTTTACACCAATCAGAACGGCTAAGATCAAAACCTCAAGTGACAACACATGTTGGCGAGGATGTGGAGAAAGAGGAACACTCCTCCATTGCTGGTGGGATTGCAAACTGGTACAACCACTCTGGAATTCAATCTGGAGGTTCCTCAGAAAACTGAAAATAGATCTACCTGAAGACCCAGCAATACCACTCTTGGGAATATACCCAAAAGATGCCCCACTATGCCACAGGGCACATGTTCCACTATGTTCATAGTGGCCTTATTTGTGATAGCCAGAAGCTAGAAACAACCCAGATGTCCCTCAACAGAAAAATGGATACAGAAAATGTGTTTCATTTACACTACTCAGCTATTAAGAACAAGGACATCCTAAGCTTTGCAGGCAAATTGATGGAACTAGAAAATATCAACCTAAGTGAGGTATCTCAGAACCCAAAGGGCATACATGATGTGTAATCACTAATAAGTGGATATTAGCCAAAAATAAAAAAGTAGAGAATACCTAAGATACAGTCCACAGAACTCAAAAAGGTCAACAAGCTTGAAGGGCCCAAGTGAGGACGCCTCAGTCCCACTTGGGAGGGAGAAGAGAGCAATCACAAGGGAAGGGGGGAAGGACTGAAGCCCTGAAGGCCAGCAGGAAGAATGGAAACACACAACCTCAGGAAGTAGGGGTTGGGGGGAACCCTCCCAAATGCACCAGAAACCTGGGAAGGGCTGTTTAGGACTCAAAGAGAGGGACCCAAGATGAAATGCTCTACAGTGGGGAGAGGGAACTTGAAGAGCCCACTTCCAAAATAAAGACAGGGCATCAAGTGAGGGTTGGGTTGCCCTCCCACAGTCAAAAATGACCCATAATTGTTCCTGTCTGAAAGAACTTCAGGGATGGAAATGGAGAGGAGCCTGAGGAAAAGAAGGTCCAGCAACAGGTCCAAACTGGGATCCAGCTCAACGGGAGTCCCCAAGGCCTGACACTATTTCTGAGGCTTTGGAGTGCTCACAAAAAAGAGACCCATCAATTCCGCCTTCTGAAAAACCCAGCAGGCAGCAGAAAGAGTCAGATGCAGATATTTGCACCCAACCAAAGGACAGAAGCCGCTGACCCCTGTGGTTGAATTAGGGAAAAGCTGGAAGAAGCTGAGAAGGAGGGTGACCCTGTAGGAGGACCAGCAGTCTCAATTAACCTGGACCCCTGCGATCTCTCAGACACTGGACCACCAACCAGGCAGCATACATACATCAGCTGATATGAGGCTCCCAACACATATATTGCATCGGACTGCCAGTCTGGTCAGTCAGGGAAGCTGCACCTAGCCCTCAAGAGACTGTAGTCCCCAGGGAGTTTAGAGGTCTGGTGGGGTGTGGGGGCGGGACATCCTCGTGGAGACTGGGGTGGGAAGGAGGCATAGGATGTGGAATAGTCTGAGGGTGGACCAGAAGGGGAGTAACATCTGGAGTGTAAAAAATGAATTAATAATAGTAACAATAACAATAAAAATGCTAGTTTGTGTACAACCAACACATGTGAAACTTTTACAACATGCAAGGCTCCCATTAACCAAGCTTCAGATGAGAACTCCTGGAATGTTAAAACGTGCCTTGGAGCTGGAAGATGACTGTGCTCTCCCATTAGAGAGGACAGTCGGGAACATGATTTCTCCTTTCTAAGGAATCCACAGGCTACTGGGGGAGGCAAGAATGCTACAAATAACCCAGGAAAGAAAACTGAAGATTAACTGTGATGCAAAGAACTTTTAAAAATTTTTTTCTTATTAATCATCTTGTATGTTTCCATTTCCAACATCATCCCCCTTCCCAGTCTTTCCTCCTCGAACCCTTCATTCCATCCCTATTCCCTTTGCCTCTAAGAGGGTGTTCCTCCACCCACCCACCCACCCACCCACTCCTCCTCACCTTCTAGCATTCCTCTTCTCTGGGGCATGGAGCCTCTACAGGACCAAGTGCCTCCCTTCCCATTGATGCCACATGGGCCAGAGTCAACGACTCTTTGATTGGTGGTTGGTGGTTGGTCCCTGGGAGCTCTGAGGGGTCCAGTTGGTTGATACTGTTGTTCTTCCTATGGGATTGTAGGGCCAAGAAGCTCACAAGGAGTTATTTCTTGCAGTGACCTGATGTGAATTGGAACCACACTCTTCTTTCATTTTTCTTTTTTGGTTTGCTCAGTTAGTTGGTAGTTTTTTGAAAATCATATGTCTTTATTAATATTTCCAACAACACATTTTGATAATTTTCTCCTCTTTTTCACTCCGACTCTTCTCAAATCAGCCCTGCGCCTTCTTCCACTTCCTGCCTTCGGCTCTTCGTGGATTTTTGTTGTTTTGTTTTAAAAACTGCTTTTAATATTTACGTGTACAAATGCTTTTTCTTCATGTATGTATGTGTTCCACATGCATGCCTGGTGTCCACAGAGGCCAGAAGAGAGTGTCTAAATCTCTGGGGCTGGAGTTACAGATAGTTGTGAGATCCCATGCAGGTGCTAAGAATCAACCTAGATCCTTGCAAGAATAAGGAGTCTTGAGTGCTGAGCCACTCCTGCAATGCCCATTTTGTTACTGTTTAGAATGCTACGTCACAGCAAACATCCCAGCCCTTTGTATACAAGGTGCTGTCAGTCTTCATGCCATGCAGAAATAAGGAGATGCCACTGAACTTCCACTTGGAACGGATGGAGCCGTTAAGACATGGAGATACTCTGCTATGAAGAGATTTTAAATCCAACAGATTAAAAAACAAGTCTATACCTTGAACACAAGAGGATTTTACATACTAATCATTAAATGAAGTGTAGTTTTCAGACAATCAAAAACCATTTACACGCAGCATACTCAGAATAGTTCTGCTTATTTGAATGTTAATGTGTTTGTTCTTCTTGTGTTTCCTCAGAGGAAAGGACCTGAGCTCCAGCTCCAGACCCATGTGGTCAGAGGAGAGAACCAACCCCTCCAAGCTGTCCTCTGACATCACACATGAAATAAGTAAATGTAAAAAAAAAATTGAAGCATTAAGTAAAAAGGGATGAAATATAATAAAAGTGTTGGATGAATATTACGTTAGGTGTTAGGTGGACACCACAGTGAAAGTGATTTTAAATGACTTAACTTTAGGAAACAATGTTCAATCTCTAAATTTACCTCTGTTTTATTGTTAGTTCATATATTGATTTTATACTTAGTTTTCCAAATGGTGCTTCAAGAGACATTAGTTTATGCCAGCAATTGAACTCATTTAGTTAATTTTGTATTTGAAGGTACTTGTTTTTATTTACATGCATGTTCTTATCAAATGGTACTTCTACATCATAGCTCTATATCCATAATTCCCTAAGTCTTGGATTAAATATTTAAAGATCCAATCAGAACAATCTACTTTCTACTTCTGCTTCAGAAATGAAATGTTGTTTTGAGATAACTGTACTTTACTTTGTTTGATAAACTAGTTGATTATCAACTAATCACGTTTACAGAGACTGCTTTTAACCATATATATGTAAAGTTACATCTTTAATATTCATAGTATATTTAATGTAGAAAAATATTTTCTTGCTTTCATATACATTAAGTTGTAGATAGCATAATAAATAAAAACAATATCTGATGCTGTGCTAAGGATTTATGATTTGGTAATAGGAAATAATGATCATGTTTTGCTATTCATCAAATAAGTGTGAATTCATATGAAGTGTATTCAAAACACTTGGTACTTCTGAAGATGAACAGAAATACTATTATATGAAATATTTTGTGCTCCTCTAAATCACATAAGAATTCTCTCATTCTTCCTTTGGGACCTCTATAGTAAGAAAATTCTCCATAGAACATCAACAATGAAAATGGATAATATTTGTATTATGTTTGGCCTCATTTAGGGTTAGTTACTAAAGCTATCCTCTCTGCCTATATTTTCCTGTGTGACTGACACCATAAAGAATCTTGTGTGGGGATGAAGATTCTTCCTATTGAGGAATATCCTAGAATTGGAATGCATTGCAATTACATACTCAAGGGAACTTAGCTGAACACATTTTTTTTTACATTTACATTATGGGCTCTGCCTTCAGGCAGTGACAGTAAAAAGTAATGAGATGTAGCCAAAGATTTTGCAAACACTTTTTTTTCTAGCAAAGGAAATATGAGAGGTAGACCCAAGGGAAAGAAATACTGTAGACTTTGCATGTCAGATAGTAAGAAAATAATGTATTGAATTTGGAAAGGATAGGATGAAAAAGAGAAGGATGATGTGTGTTAGGGGACAGGTTGGATGGCTAAAAAAAAGCCCAAAGGCAAATTAAAAAATAAGAAAATAATTTTGCTATTCTCCTATGTGTCTGTCCAGAAGGAGTCGAGTGGCATAAGACAAGGAAAGGCACATTCATGTCCTCTACGTGGACTCTTTGAAACTTAACAGACTTCCCTTAATTCTGTGTTCAACAAAACAGGTCACAAACACTGTTTCCACTCAGAACTGAGGGAATGGCAGAGAGAACACATCTGGTAAAACAAAACTGGGCAGTCACCTGCACCACCTCTAGTCCTGTCCCATGTTCAAGAAAGCAGTCTTACACATATGTAAAAGCTGGAAGAATGTTGACTTCATCAGGGCTGGCACCCGCAAACACTTAAGAAGCTTTATTCCTTTAAACGTATGTAAGTGAGGTCGCCCTGCCCTGCTCATTTCCCCATCCTTTGTCCTCCCCACTTAAGCCCTTACATTATTCCTCTTTCCCTGTCATATCACCTGTTCCACTATCCCCACCCCCTCAAGATCATCCTTCCCCAACTCACCAATGGCCCCTTTCTACACTTGGGATCTATAGGTACTCTGGGTTGAACACACAAACCAAAAGATTTGATACTAGGATCCAATATGAGAGAGAACTAAGGACATCTGGAAAGCCCTGTGCAATTCTATTATTTCATAAACTAAGTGTGTGTGTGTGTGTGTGTGTGTGTGTGTATGTATGTGTGTGTGTGTGTGTGTGTGTGTGTGTGTGTGAGAGAGAGAGAGAGAGAGAGAGAGAGAGAGAGAGAGAGAGAGAGAGAGAGAGAATTTAATTGGAGTTATCATACCTACAGGATTATATTCCTCCCAGAAGTCAAAAGCTGACAAATGAAAGTCCCAGTGCCAAGCATGGAACACCTCTCCTTGATTTGTTGGTCAAGAGAGTTCTGAAGATCCCCAAAACAATGCAGGCTGTCGTCATTGATCTTGGTTGTACACCAGATATTGATGGTGAGACTGCTGCAGAATACACCATACATTTTGGTCACTGGTCGCAGAGAAAAATCAAAGTTGGTACCTGTAAGCTTCTTCCTGTTGGTTGACATTATAGTACTGGAGGATCTGTGCAGGCTGATGGGGGAAGGGAAGCCACCTCACATGCCCTGCTGTGAATACAATAACCTACAAGCATGGCACAATATGCCTATAGATACAATGGTGACATAAATATTAGGTAAATTCCAGTTTCATTTTGGTGCTGTGAGAAAGCATTCTGACAAAATGTGATTTAGGTAACAGTTTACTTCAGCTTACATTCCCAGGCCACAGTCTGTCACTAACGGAAGCTGGGGCAGGAACAAAAGCAGAAATTGTAGTGAAACACAGTTTAGTATTGGTTAGCTTAGTGGCTTATGATCAGCTAGCTTTCTTATATAGCCCAAAACCACCTGTCGAGGGATGGTACTACCTACTTTAACTCATACACATGGCAATGCTTCCCCCAGACATGCCCATAGACCAGTTCTATAAGGACAAATCCCCAATCTAGATTCTCTCCTTCCAGGTGACTCTAGGTTATGTTGAGTTAAAAATAAAAACTAACCAAGAGAGAGATAATCAACCAGCCACTTTCTGATTGAATTTAAAGCCTACTCCAAAGAAAGATAACCATGCCTGTTGATAATACTCTGACCCCCCAAAAGGCTTCATAGGCCCCAGGTCTAAACCTACTTGTGATGGTTTGTATATGCTTTTCCTTTCTCAGCTTGCTATGTTTGTTCAAAATTCTCTTTATCAGACTTAACCAGAGAACAAAGTCTTTGTTGGGCTTCTTTGAGACTTCCTTTGCAGATGCAATTAATATAAATCTCTTTACCTTAGTCCTGGGCGGTCTCTTCAGACAATGGCAAAAAGCAGCCATGCTCTTCACCAAAACATCACAAAAACAGTTTCTCAGCCATATATTAAAGTTCTTCTCCACTGAAACCTCTTGGGCCATCTGGCCTACACAGTTCAAATGACCCTCAGCACCACTGCTTTCCATATTCCTACTAGGCTGGCCCATTAAGCCCCACTTAAAGCATTCTGTCGTGGCTTTCCAAATCAAAAGTCCCAAAATCCACATTCTTCCAAACAAAAGCATGATCAGGCCTATCACAGCAATACCCCACTCCCAGTACTAACTTCTGTCTTAGTTAGGGTTTCACTGTTGTGAACAGACACTATGACCAATGCAAGTTTTATAAAAGACAACATTTAATTGGGGCTGGCTTACAGGTTCAGAGGTTCAGTCTATTGTCATCAAGGCAGAAACATGGCAGCATCCAGGCAGATATGGTGCAGGAGGAGCTGAGAGTTCTACATCTTCATCTGAAGGCTGCTAGTGGAAGACTGACTTCCAGGCAGCCAGGGTGAAGGTCACATTAACACTGTTGAGACTGCCACAGACTACAGGGACTTTTGAAGTTGGACTAAATGTATTTTGCATTATGCTATGTTTAAGTATGGCCCCCATAGACTAATGTTTGAACAAGCCTATGGGGGCCAGGTTGTGGAATGTGATGGTTTGTATATGCTTTTCCCAGGGAGTGGCACTATTAGGAGGTGTGGCCTTGTTGGAGTAGGTGTGTCACTGTGGGTGTGGGCTTAAGACCTTCACCCTGGCTGCCTGGAAGTCAGTCTTCTACTAGCAGCCTATAGCTGTGATGGGTTAGCATTAATGCAGAATAAGCAAATTTGTGTTCAGGTAATGTGGTGTGTGACACAACTTTCAAGTCACATTTGCTTCTTTTAGGCATAGATGACTTACTAGGTCATCCCAAATGATAAAGACTAAGAAAGCTTACTTCCAGGATGTGAACTTTTCAAGCACTACTGTTTTTTGTTTTTGTTTTTTTTTTTTTAACTTCTAACTGTGGAAGTAGTGGTAAATAATTTGCAAAAACTTCGCTCCAACACTAGCTAAAAAACTTTGGATATCTGAATAAATATATTTAGCCTCCCATTTCTTCTCACCCAAATCTGAATTTTAGTTTTTTTAATATTCTCCCTTTCCCATCAATTTTTGTTAGGGTTCACAACCAGTCTTAAAAGTGATGCATGAGGTCCATCCCCCGGCATCTATAAGAGGCCAGCGCTTCTGCGGATAGTAGTAGGGTTATCTGAACGCCTCCATCCTCTCTTTATGTTGGGATTCTGGCGGGCTGGAGTTTGAGGAGTGTGTGGGTGCTGCCAAAATCATTGTGAGTTCATTTATGCAACTGCTCATTTTTTTTTTTATTTTGAAAACACTGTTTCCTTAATGTAGTCCACCCTTTTCTTCCACAAAACTTCCTGAGCACTAGAGGAAGGGATGTAAGATGTACATCACATTTATGGCTAAGAACGCCAGTCTCTTATTCATTGCATTTTGGCTACATGAGGGTGTCCGTGTTAACTGCCCTCTACTGGAAGATGATTCTCTGATGAGAATGGAGTGATAATATCATCTGTAGATATAACAATACATTACTAGAAGTCATTTTACTAAAGGTGTGCATTTAGTAAATAATAGAATTTGCTTCTCCCCTAGGGTCTGTGAACTTTCTAGCCACAGGTTCTTGATCTCTTGAGCAGTGCCAGATATGGGTTTATTTTATGGAATATGCCTTGGGTTAAATCAGAATATGATTGATTACTTCTATGGCATGTATGTTATTATTGCATCAATAAGCACATCTTGTCAAGCCAGTCATCGTAGTTGGAAAGGTTCCGAGTTGGTGTCATGCATAGCATCTTTCAGCACTATTAAATTAGCCAAGAGGAATAAAGCATCTAACCCAAGCATCAGCATGACTTCACCATGCTCTGTGACTCCTGTATATGCTGTCTTCAGCAAGAGGGTCTTACTGTCAAATTCAGGAAGTATCCAGGAGTACCAGCAATAGTCTGTGATGTTTGACAGTCTATATGACTCCATCAGCCAACAACTCAGTCAAAGGTAACTTATACCCAGTTGTGAAGCAAGTGGATCTGTACCACCAGACAGAAAAACTAGTAAGGTAGAAGCAGATCCAAAAACCCTGATAAATCTTATAATTGAGAACAGTGGGCATTAGAATTAGCTCCTGGTCAGACTAAGTGACCACAATACCCCACTAAAAGGACAATGACAGCTGCATAAAAACCTAGAGTTTTCCATGTTACTGAGTTAGCCAGAAGGCCCCGAGTGTTTAACCAAAGAGCTTCCTTTCCTAGTCATCCCTTCCTGCAAAAGGTATTTAATCCCCCATTCACACTGAGTAAGATGTATACATTTTCATTCACCATGAATAAAACAATATGGATAAGCAAGAACTTAAGGATTGTCATGGGGGAGGCCTTTGTTGTAAAGAGCCATGCCCAGATCTCCCACAGGCCTCTCTTCCAGCCCCTTTGTACTGTTGGCACTCACTCAGAGCTAAGTTGGATTCTGCCCTGTCCGGAGCTTAGCAAGGGCCCCTGGACACTCATTTCCAATTCCTTAATTTTCCAGTGCCACTGGGTACACAGGAACAGCACCCAACCCGGATCTTGCTGTTTCTTGTCCAGAAGAACATGGACTGGAACTCTTATCGTAGACTGCATTCTGCCTTCCCTAGGTAACGTTTTGGCAGTGCCCCAGATCACCTGCTTTGAGCAGCATATGAGCAGTAGTCCGACAACCCAGTGGTGAGGTTTTTATGTGCTAGCTTGAGGTTGGAGTATTATTTCCCATTTTATCATAATGTCATTAAACCTACACACACACACACACACACACACACACACACACACACATGCATGGGAGTCTTTGATTTTCTATTGCTCTAAAGAGATACCATGACCATGGCAACTTTATAAAGGAAACATTAGGGATGATATACAATTCAGAGATTCAGTCCATTATCATCATGGCTGAAAGCACAGCCCTGGGGAGGCAGACATGCTGCTGGAGACTTAGCTGAGACTTCTATATCCTGAACTGTGATGAACTAGCCCGAGCTTCAGTCCTCAAAGCCCACACCAAGTGACCAATTCCTTCAATAAAGGCCATCTACTCCAACAAGGCCACATCTCCTAACAGTGCCATTCCCTGTGGACCAAACATCGAACACATAATTCTATTGGGGTATTTAACCTCCCAGTTTCCATATGGCTTTCTCAAAAGGACATTCGGATTGGCTATCCCTCCCCACATTCTCTTCTCTATTCTGCACCACCACCCCAATTTATCTCTTCCTGTACCACTGTTCCCCTCTTACCCTCTACACTGCTGTCTTCTATCTTTCTCCATCAAATGGTCCCACAACTCATTGCCTCACACCAAATTTCTGATTTGTATGCATATTCCAATGAAGCACACATCTGAAGATTCAAAGCTAATATACACAAATAAGAAAAGATGCAATGTTTGTTTTTCTGTGTGCTACCTCACTCAGAATGATTATCTGCGTGCAGCTCTATCCATTTACCTGAAGATTTCATAATTTCACTTTTCTTGGCAGTTGGCTAATATTTCATTGTGTAAATGCACCAACATTTTATTATCTATTCACCAATTTAGAATGAGTAGGCTTTTCCCATTTCCTGGCTACTCTGAATAAAAAGACAAGGACATGGACAAGCAAGAGTCTCAGTAATAAGCTGTAAAGTGCTTTGGGTATATAGGCAAAAATACACAGTTGGATCATGTGATAGATCTATCTCTAGCTTTTTAAGACATTTCCCACTGATTTCCATAGTAGTTGTACCAGTTTTCACCAACTGTAAATAAAGGTTATACTTTGCCACTTCAACACCATCATTGACTGTCATTTCTTTGGTGTTGGCCATTCTCCCTGGGGAAATATGAAATCTTGAGGTAGCTCTAACTTGCACATTACCCCTGGGATGTTAAGCATTAAAAAAATACTTTCAGCTATTTGTATTTCATCTTTTGAGAATTCTGTTTACTTACATGCTCCATCTTTTGAGTCATAATAGAGTTTTTTGTTCTTTGTATATTCTTGATACTGATCCTCTGTCAGGTATACAACCAGTAATGACTTTCCCATGCTATAGGATAACTCTGCTCAAATGATGTCCTGATGGCCTAATTCTGGATATAAACGACCCTAAATATTTTAGAAGAAAAATCCTACAGCTGAGAAGCATATTCAGCATACTATCAAACTACCCAGTGCCCTTTGTTGTACAGATTTCAGTTTAAAAACATGGTCCACTTTCTCAGTTGTTGGTCTTTTGTTGTTGTTGTTGTTGTTGTTTTGTTTTTGTTTTTTTTTTTTTTTTTTGAGACAGGGTTTCTCTGTGTGTTCGGGCTGTCCTGGAACTCACTTTGTAGACCAGGCTGGCCTCGAACTCAGAAATCCGCCTGCCTCTGCCTCCCAAGTGCTGGCACTAAAGGTGTATGCCACCACTGCCCAGCTCAGTTGTTGGTCTTAATGTCTGGGCTATTAAGAATTCTGTTCAGATAGTCCTTTCTGTGTCTGTAAATACAAGCATAATATATTCCTTAACTTCTCCTCTTTCACATTCTGATGACAAGGTCCTTGATGCATTTTAAAGTTGAGTATATGCAGGGTGAGAGAGAAGAATACACTTTCATTCTTCTGTATGTAGCTATCTTATTTGATCAGCCCCATTTGTTGAAAATGCTATCTTTTTTCTAGTGCTTATTTTTGCCTTGTTTTTCTCTTTTGTCAAACACATGTCTTTGGGGTATGAACTTATGTGTCAGTCCTCCGTTCATCAATGTTTCTGTTTTGTATGCCCATACTATCCTGTTTTCATTTATATCTACAAAGTACAACTTACAATCAGGGATAGTGATAATTCTAGCAATTCTTTTTTTGTTCAGGATTGTTTTGTCTGCCATTGTGTAAGTGTGCATTTGGGTTTCCAAATAAAATTTAATGTTTTTTTTTCAGTATCTGTGAAGAATTTAAAATTTTGATGGAAATTACATGAATTTTGTAAATTACTTTTGGTAGGATGATCACTTTCATAATCTTATTTCTACAAGTCTATGAGCATAGAAGGGCTTCTGGTATTGTATTTTTCTTCAATTGCTTAAAGGGTTTCCTTCAGCTATCTTATTGCTTTAGCTAAGACTTTACAAATACTCTTCTGAACAGAAATGAAGAGAGTGGACATCCTTGTCTTGTTACTGATTTTAGGAGAAATGATTTGAATTTTTCTTTGTTAAGGAAGGTGCCATCTGTGGGTTGTCATAATTTTTTTTTCCATGTTGAGATATGTCCCTTGTATCCCTAGATTCTGTTGGGCTTTTATCATGAAAGACTGTTAGATTTGTCAAAGGTCTTTTCTTCATCTGAGGGGCTGATCATGTGGTTTTTGTCTTTTAGTATGTTTTTGTGGTAGGACATCTCTCCCTCTAAATTGAGAAAAAATTATATGTATACACCCTTCCATCTCTTGGATGAAAGCAACTTGACTGTGGTGGATCTTTAATGCATTCTTGTTTTGACTTGCAAACGTTTTATTGAGTACTTTTCCATCTATATTCATAAGAGATTTTTTTTGTTTTTTTTTTTTATAAAAAGCACATTTAATTGGGGTTGGCTTACAGGTTCAGAGGTTCAGTCCACTGTCATCATAGTAGGAAGCATGGCAGTGTTCAGGCAGGCCTGGCGCTGGAAGAGCTGAGAGTTCAGTATCTTGATCCAAATGCAGCCAGGAGAGGACTGGATGGAGTTTAAACATAGGACCTGAAAGCCCACCTCCACAGTAACACACTTCTCCAACAAGGCCACACCTCCCAATAATGCCAACACCACTCTCTATGTCCAAGCATATTCAAATCACCACATTGTTCTACAACAGTATTTCTTTTAATCTATATTTGCAGGACAGGGAACATATAGCTCAGCAATAGAGTCCTTGCCTGGCACAAATTTTTTTTTAAATTTTTTTTTAATTTTCTATATTCTATGTTTACCATAAGAGATTTAATTGATCTATTCTGTCCTTTTCTGTTGAGTCTTTGGTTTAGTATCAGGGTAGTAGTGGCTGCACAACACAAAGTGAACTTAGAAATGTTTCTTCTGTGTTAATGTTTTACAAAATTAAGGTTTGACATTAGTTCTTGAACATTTGGTGGAATTATGAAATGATTTCTGGTCCTGGGCTTTCTTGGTGGAGGGCAATTTTTAATTACTGCTTTTTTCTCATGGATTGCAGCACATATTTTAAAAATTACAACATCTTGATTTAACTTGGTAGGTCATATGTATCTAGAAATTCATCCATTTATTTTAAATTTTCAAGTATGAAGTAAGGATTTTTGAAGTAGGTCTTTATGACTAAATTTGTCAGTCTACCTTTGATGTTTATCTTTTCAGCTTTGATTTTATTAATTATAACTTAGCTCTCTTTTGTTTGTCTAATGGTTTATCAGTCTTGTCAGTTTATTCATTGTATCAAATCTTTGTTCCATTGGTTATCTTTTGTTGTTGCTCTAATTTATTAATTTCAAACCTGATTTTTACTTTCTCTCTTCTTACTTTCTCCCTTAACCCAGTTTTCCATCAGTAATGTGTTCTTTCTGATATCAGTTTTATTCCTTTGTGGTAAAAAGAGTGATGTGGTTTCCATTTTAATGAATTTGTTGAGACTTTATGTTCTGGTTGTGGTCAGTTTTGGAGAAAGTCACATGAACTTCTGAGCAATATATTCCTTAAGCGTTTGAATGGTGTGGTGGTTTCAATAGGAAAGAGCCTCACAGGTTCATATATTTGAACAAGACTTAGGCCTTGTTGGAGGAAGTATGTCCCTGGAGGTAGAATATGAGGTTTCAGGGACCCAAGCCTGGCCCAGCGGTTTTCTCTTCCTGATCCTGAGATCTGGAGGTAGGGCCCTCAGCTGGTCCTCTATCACTGTGTGGGCCTGCACACGGTCACGTTCTTTGCCATGATGGCAGTAGACTATACCTCTAAAATATGTAAGCATGCCCCAGTGTAAAATGCTTTCCTTTAGAAGGGCTGTCATGGTCCCGGGGTTTCTTCATAGCAATTGAACAGTGACCAAGACAGATGGCAGTGCTTTATACATGTCTATTAGGTCTACTTGAGTTTCTCTCTTTAGTTTTTGTCTCAATGACTTACCCACTGGTGAGTGTATTGACATCTCTAGCATTTTGGGTTCAACCTGTGATTTTTAAATTCTAACTATGCTTGTTTTATGGGTGTCCATGTTTTTTGATGGAAATTTCCTTCTCTATAGCTTCTGATTAGTTTTGCTTTTTTTAAATCTATTTTGTCAGATATTACAATAGGTATAAACTGCTTGTTTCTTTGCTGCATTTGCTTGGAATACTGTTAACTTTTCTTTAAGATGGAATTGATAGTAAATATATAGAGGCAAAAATGGATCCTGCTTTCTAATCCAGTCTATCTGCATCTTTTTGCTAGGGGATTGGAGCTGCTAATATTGAGAGTTGCTATTAGTGTTTACTAAATAATGTTTACTACCCACTCTGACTTTCTTAGACCTCTTAAGTTAACAGTTCTGGAGTTATATATTCCCTGTGTTAATCTTCTTCGGGCCAAAGCAGCCTTTCACCAGTAGTTTTCAACCAGAGGGTCTCAGCTCTCTGGGGTGGGGCTCAAGCTATCCTTTCGAAGGAGATCACCTAAGACCACTGGAAAACAGATACTGAGTTCATGATTTCATAAAGTAGCATAATCAGTTATGAAAGTAGTAACAAAAGTAGTTCCTCACCACAACATGAGGAACTGTCTTTTGAAAAGTCAGCATTAGGAAGGTTGCGAACCACTCATCTGACATTCTACATGTATAAGCCAACTCCACTTCTCTCCTTACACTGGGGTTACCTGCATATCTGCCTCACTTTTTATCCTTGACATGGAGAAACTTAACATAGCAACAATCTAGTTTGTGCTAGCCATTAAATGAATTTCTTGGGGATTGACAGGACAGCTACTCTATCTTTATTAGAGTTTATGTAAGACAAGTCTTATGTGAAGGAGGAAAGAATAAATAAGTTGTAACACAATTACTCCAGCCACTCAGAAGTACTTTGCATATTTTAAACAGACACTAGTTCCTAGGTTGCCACACTGCCACTGCGTTCCCTGAGAGTTTTGCAGCAGGCCAGGTTGGATGTTTATTGTTTCTGCTAAGAAACTATGTGTTGGGACAAGAACAGTTGGGAGGGTTATGCCTCTGCTTAATGTTGTTTCTTCATTCTATGTCATTCTTGTATATGGAATGTGTGTATGTGTGTGTGTGTGTGTGTGTGTGTGTGTGTGTGTGTGTATGGAACTAAACATCATAACCAAGACAACTTAAAAAAGAAAGTGTTTAGCTAGACTTACTCTTTCAAAAAATTAGAGTCCAGCCGCCAACAGGATGCTGTCAGGAGTAGCTAAGAGCATACATCTGGACCCATTCGCACCTCCCCAAACAGCCACTAATTAGAAATGAAATATTCAACTATAGTGACACACAGGGCCCGATATCATTCAAACCATCATTTAACACATAATCCTAGATCCAAGACCCAAGTTTTACAATCATATCTTTTGTTCTTCTATGCCTAATCTCTTGGATACATGCAGGTACTGAGGGCAGCAAGTTTCCTGCTGGACATAAAGCTATTGATGCCATGTTTTGGTATTAGAAGTGGAAGAAACAAGGTGACAGGAAGAAGAGCAGCATAATATATAGAAAGTGCTCACAGTCTATTGTTACATGTGTTGTTGGTGCAGCCCTGGGATGTGGTTCATGATATCTTTAAGTATTTAGCTTTTGGAGGCAGGTGGCTTCAAGACAGAATAGACAACTTGGAATTGCCAGGCTTTTAAAAATTGAGATTACTAGAAACTTTGAAATACTGATTAGGATTATGACCCTACAAATAGCTCAGGTATATGTCCAGGTAGTATGAATTTGGCTTTCACTGCTCATATCAAAATAGATTATTTTTTAAAAATATCTACTATTGGCCTGAGTTTTACATAGTAAAGTAAAATGTCCAAATGAAAATAAAATTCTCAGTACTTTATAAGACCACCTATATTTAAAATTATATAACACATATACACACTCCTAACAATCTTAGAAAGAAAAGGTCGGCTGTTCATTAACTTTTAAAAATTCGCTTTACTCATTTTATCCTGTACGATCATTTACAGTGTTCAAACGTGCAAAACAATTGCTTAACTCCACTTCAGTTAACCTTTGCAAACAAAGTCACTGGGTCAACCTAAGATTCAAGCAATTTCAAAAGTGGAACATTTTGAAAGCATTTGTTTGCTAAGACAAATACGCCTGTGGTTAACTATTTAATAGGGATGGATGTCCCCAGGCTCCTCTCAAGCCTTTGAAGAGGAGGGGGGAGAACGGCATCCGCAGCACTGAGGCCCGAGTCCAGGAGGGCTGACGCGCAGGTGTTCCTCACGGCAGAGCTGTCTTCAGCATCCCATCAGCGTGTGCTGCGGTTAGCTGGCATCGGTTTCTTAAATGAGAAAGGTCACGGTTGTCATTGACAGTTGTTTAAATAATCCATTGCAGAATGTTTATTAACTTCTTCAACATAACCTTGTTGAATTATCAAAGTATGATTCTTCCATTCTAGTTTCTTTTTTCCTAGGGTTAATCAGTGCTTCCTTTTTCTAGACTCTATCATTACCCAGAACTGAATGTGTATAGGAACCCTGTAATTTAGGGCTGAATTATATGGCTTCTAAATGTATTGCTATCCCTTAATTTTTTTTATAAACCAAATGAAATCAAAGGAATAGCCCTATCCAAAAATGAAAATTACTTGTGAATGGCATCCTTTTAAAGACAAACCTATGTTTAAAATGTCACAGTAGGTTTTAAAACATGAGCAAGACCGAATGTCTTTAAGATGAATAAAATATGTTATTTAGGGTTTTTGATTTTCTAACATTTCATCATTTTAAAGCAGTCAAGCACTTCTACAGCAGAAGTCCCCAGTCCTACGTAAACAAGATCAGGACTGCACTATGACAGCAGATCTTACCAATCGTCACTGAATGGACTCACTTGGTACTAACAGATTCAATTTTTGCTTAATATTTTTGAAAAAAAAAAAGGTATTAAGAAGATTAACATACCAAGGTCAAATTATCAAAAATAAAACCCACCTAATTACTGTATTATTATATGCTACATTAGCCTGTTAACAAGGCTACTTCAATTACCTGCTGTAATGTTCCCCAAATGTAGTACTTACCATATTACTCATTACTTTTCTTTAACTCTAGTAGTACTTACTTTTCTTCCATTTATTTCATTAACACTGCATTATACTAATTCTGGTTTTATGCATGAGACTTATCTCAAAATTAAGTACCTCCAAGGATACACAGCCTTTGCACAGGGTTTGCATTAGATTTGGACCACTGCTGTCTGCTGGAAAACCGCAAACAAGCAGTCTTAAGTCATGGACTAACCATCTACTTAAAACATTTTTAAAGACATTGTTTTATGAACACGAATGATTTTCCTGCATTATATATGTATGTGTGTGTGTGTGTGTGTGTGTGTGTGTGTGTGTGCATGCATGTATGTATGTCTGTGCAGTATGTGCAAGCCTGCGGCCAGAGCCAGATGTCAGAAGAGGGCACTGAATCCCCTGGCAGTTATGAATGGTTGCTAGCTACTATGTGGGTACTGGGAACTCAGACTTTGGTCCACTTGTTAAAAACTAGAAAAAATTGGATTTAATTATGTTATTTTATAGACGAGACTATTACTAGTCCCACTAGTGATGGCCTTGAATTCAGTATGAGCTGTTGTCAAATTCCCTCTGCAGAATGCTGGCTGGAAGGCTGGAGCACCAATCCTAACTCTCGGTGGCCGCTCTGCACTCGGTCAACCGCCCACGCTGCCACTCTTGCACAGCCCATGTAATTGTGCAGACATATTTCTTTTTAGTCAAATGCCCCTTTGCCACACTGTATGTAGTTTTTGCTTTCCTTTTCACTAAAATAAGCACTCTTCAATCTCTACCACTAGGGGAAAATAACAAAACAGACCAAAAAAACCCAAAACAAAACAAAACAAAAAACAAAACAACAACAACAAAAAAAAAACATCATAAGACACTGAAGAGCAGCATGAAAATTCCATAGCAAGAAAATCCAAGATTATACCATGTAACACTTAAATCTCAATTCATTTAACAAATATTTAGTGAAAACCCATTTTACAAACATTTTAAGGAAAACAAACTAAGATGTTTTGTTTTCAGGGATGTAGGTTTAATAGATCTTCAAGTCATGACAAAGAATACTCAAGGTAAGCTTTGAAACTTACCTTCGACCATACTTAATTACTAGCTGCATAATTCGCAATAGCCAAAATTAATACAGGCTTGTGTCATGAAGTTTAAAAACTGGTTTAAAAGATAACTTATGTAAAATCCTACTGCTGCCTAATTTAAAAGACTCCCTCTATCTTTTGCTTTATAAACTTAGTGGTTTCCCCCTAAATGGTTTCAAAGTATACTGCTTTATTAGTGGTTGCTCTCAAAACGTCTGTGCTGAAAACAGGGTATCTCTGTGTAGTTCTAGTTGTCTCAGAACTCACTCTGTAGTCCAGGCTGGCCTCAAACTCAGCTATCAGCCTGCTTCTGCCTCCCAAGTGCTGGTATTAAAGGTGAGCACCTCCACTGCCCAACACTGTTAGTACTCTTAAACAATTTTTAAGGGGTATGCCCCAGTTTGGAGGTGCTCTTGATGTTTTAAACCCTGATGGTGGTCTCTTGAGCCTCTGAAAAGCAATTCTCTAATGTTGACACATGCTATTGGCTAACACGTTTCTATGTCATTGCTTCCCTCTTCTGGAGAACTTTACTTCAATTCTGGAGACGTTCATTGACTGCAGCACCATTTTCTTTCTAGAATGCTTGTGAAAAATACTGTCAGCCCTTTAATTTTAGCAACTCTTCCTTTTACTCAATGGCAACTATTAAGTTAGTGTATAATCACTTCCCTTATATTCCTCTATAATGGTACTAAAAACTAAGAAAAAAATGTGACTTTGCTCCCCTCCTTTTAAATGGGGCTCTTAACAAAAACTTGGAGTCTAAATCCTCAGGAGTTACAAAAGCCTAGCTAGGACTCTACCCACATTTAAAATCAGCATAATGCCAAGAGAAGGGTAAACGGAGGCTGTAGGAGGAGGAGGAGGCAAATATCCAAGAATTATCCTCAGCACCTGCAAACATGTCACATGGCAGATAGTCATTAGGAAGCAAATGGAACCAAGTGTGTGGCCATGAACCGCGGGTAGTGTCCATCCGGAGAGCACAATTACAAGGGCCAAGACATAGGTACGGTTTCCAACTGCTATTCCCGGATCTGAAGACGAAGCCAAGAAAGGGGTGGAAGGCAAGGAGACTACATCTAGAGCTTCAGACAATAAGACTGTCCCAACCTGTCTCTTTAGTACCCAACTCTTAATCTAGTTAAGATCAAGACTTCTGACCCAGACAATAACATGGCTTTAAACCCAAGTTTGTGATAACCCACTTTAGGAACAATGTCAGATGGATAAAAGGGTCTAAAATGTACTAAATGCTGTCTCTGAAACAGAGCTTATCTAGACAGGGCAGCATATCAGCGAAAGCGAAGCCTCTTCTAAGGACATTTGAGACACACAAGCAGCAGTTTTAGGCAGACTCAGGGTGGGCCCACATCTCTGATGTGCTGCTGGCTGCACTCAGAAATCACTTACCTAGTCTTCATCCTCACAGACAGACCCTCACCACAAACAACTGCAGCCCACAGAGGCCCATGCCCATGACCCGCTCTATCGTGTTCTAACTATTCAGGCAACGTTTACAGTATGTGCCTCAGCTTCAGTAGCTTTCCTTATTCAGTAGCACCAGAAATAAATAAGACATAGGCCTGAGATTTGCATATTCCTGGTACTTTTCAGTGAACAAGTCACTAGTTCTCATTAAATCTGGGAAAACATATACTTGTTTCTAATGGGAGGATCAACCCCTTAATCTTAACCTATTAGCCAAGTAACTCAGAAGAGCAGTCTCCAAATTGGAGCTTACACATTACATGGGCCCATAACCTATTACTACAGTAACTACAGAGGTATTCATTGCTCTAAGAGTCATTTGCCACAATTTTATATTTTGAGAAGATACCCAATGCTGCTTCCTCTTAAACCACACACACCTAACTCGAATTCCACTGAAACTACTATATATTGCTTTGCTCCTAGGTGCTAAGGCCTCAAGGCACAAAATGTAACACCTGTCTGTGTTCCTGATCTGTTTGTGGGGAGAGCCTCTGAAGGGACATTTGCAGTTTTAGTGTTCACACATGTAACCTGACTTTGTAGTTACATGGTTGGGACAGGGTCTCACACAGCTCTACAGTTTACCATGTAGCTGAGGCTGGCACTATCTAACTCCTGCTGCCATTTCCATGCTCTGGTTAAGTGCCTCGTGTGCTCCAACCCTAAACCCAGGAGCTAAGAACTGGCAGTCAGATTTTAAGGACTGTGGCTTTGACAGGTTGATCATGCTCCAGTGGATGGCTATACTCAGTCAAGGAAATGCACTAGATAACAAGTTGAAGGCTTGGATCTGGGAGCAGGTACATGGTCAATGAGTAAAGCACATTATACAAAACCGCCCCACCCCCAATCACTCCAAACCATGTTCATGCCCTAAGAGTAGAGAAGCAGTAGAAAATTCTCACATACAAGTCTTACTACACCAAAGCACCTGAGCAAGCTCAGCTGCACAGCAATTAAATAACTGTTCTATCATCTAATCTGTAGTTAGTTTTTAGTAGAGGATGTCAGTTATTCAATTTTCTTCCTAACACACTTCTTCACTCCCTGAAGCAGAGATGTGTCTGTCCATGGACTTCGATTTGCTTCTGCTCCACCATGTGCACTGGACCACTCAGACCCTCCTTATTCTCACAGCACTAACATGGGTATTTTGCGAACTTGCTGAACTGAAGGTTTGCCTGTTCCTATACTCCAGGGAGTTTTCATACCAACACCAGAGGCCTATCTTCAGGCCACCAGGCTCACATTGACTAGAAGCAGCACATTCAACTTTTAAAAATGAGGCTTGCAAATATACTTCAGACTCATTTCTAACATCTCAGGTGATATTTATTTTTGAAAAAGGTCTATAGTGGAGGCCCTCTTCTAATATACAAATACCCAGGAAGACTGGCAAGTTCTAAGACTCCCCAAAAAGGTGAAAGGCAGGGAGCCAGGAGGCTGACAGTACACATAAACTGCTGTGGTAAAAGCTACATCAAAGAATGACAACTCACAAACTCTAAGAAAATATGAGCACAAACCTTAGCTACCACACAAGAGTCCAAGATCTGGACTTGAAGTCTGGGGCCAGTATGAGAAGACATAAGGCTCAAATTCGAGCGGTAGGATGGGAATCAAATAAGCAAAAGTGAGCAAAAGCAACAACAAAATACACCAATAGTTGTGGGAAAACGGTTGTGCTACATACACAAAGAGCCCTATCTTGCAGCTAGCCTCAAGTATAAGCCTAAGAAAGTGAATGCATATGGACTTTGCAAACTGTGGCCTGTTAAAGACAGAGCCTTGACGGTTGACTTTGGACAATTCAGGGCAATGGCTATGTCTCAGCACCTATGCATATACAAAAACAGTCCTGAGAATAAATACTGCTAATCATCCTTTTCACAAATATCCCAAATTATACTCCTATATTAGAATTCAGGAGCCTAGAAACACACACAGTACTTTCACTGTACCTACCTGGGCATTATGGTCAAGAATAGAACCAGAGCAGACAAACTGCTGTAAAAAGCCTTAGAGAACCCAAATTGCTCTACAACTCCAACCCTAGAATTAAATTCTAAAGACCTGTCTCAATTAGGGATGTATTATCAATATAACTGAGACTCCTGTATACTACTTGACACTAGAACCAAGTTTGCATTCATGTTGCATCTACGTACATTCCCAATGCTGCATGAGCACTGTCCAGAACCCCGTGAGCCTTGAATTCTGAAGTCACAGGCATTTAGTACCTGGTTTTTACTCTACATGACTTAATAATCTATACTATTTAGTAATCCTTGAGTGGCGTATACTGCTTCATTGGTTGTTATAACCAACTTTAGACCTCTCATTCGCCTGACACGGTCACAGGACTAAGTGGACAGACAGGCTCTTTGTGCCCACCGTTTTAGCCATTTGTTCCTGGAGACTTCTCTATCAAATCATGTGAGGAACCCAAATCAAAGACACACAAGCACAATTTGTAAACGGTGCCCTCCTATTTTGCCTTGCCTGAGGTCTGAAATCAGGACACATTTAACCCTTCACAATGATTTCCTCTTACCTGTAAATTAAGACAAAATATAAACTCCATGTTAAAGATAAGACTGGTCTCCCCATGCCCTCAACAAGAAAAAGAAGTTTGGGCCACTTGAAGGAAAACAATATACAAGATCACCACCAGTGCTACAAGATAACTTTATTTCAAAGTGCTCATTACGTACATCAAGATTTAAAATGCAGTATTTATTAGCACTAAACAATTTGAACATCACTCTAAGACTGTGATCACAATAAACCAGGTACCTCACAATGCTCTATTTTAGATTACCAGGAAAAATAAAACACTGAAATCCTTTTTAACACTCTATACTTTAAAATTCACAGCACATACTTCCTAAGTAGATTCACAGACAACTAACAGTGAATTACAAATCATTTACACAAACAACAGCACACCAATTAAGAGTGCACAAAGCAAAGCAGTTTTATAAAAAAAAAAAAAATCTGGAATGGTCTACACAAAATAATCTGGAAACCTCCAAGGATGAGGCATGCTGCTGTCAGTCAAACACCCAGAATGGCCTGTGCCCAACTGAGCTGTTTCAAGGTTCTATTAATTCCCTAAGGTCAGACAAACTAGTGTTGTCAGTTATAGGACAGAACTGGACTATACATACAACAAATATTAGTGACATTGTTCTTTCTCCAGGCCGCTGCAGGTTGCAATTGTGTCAGCGATTATGTAGGACTGACTCTTCAAACTATGCACAGCAAAAATCCAGCTGGTTTTCTGACCTAGGTTTGCCTGTTAAAATGAACATCTTAAGGCTTTTAGTAAAATCAGATTATACAGTCTTAAGATAAATCTAACTACTTTCATGTAACACAAGACATCAGTAAGCCCCTCCTTTCCTGAAAAAGGCTATAGCAAATATATGAATAAGCCACCACAAAATCAAATTATAAGAGACAAAAGCTGTTTTGCCAACAGAATTTTAAAGACCATCTAGCCCCCTATTTGCTGAACTAAAGTGTGTATGTATTTCTGCTTGATGTGATGTCCTTAGTGTAGAAAGAAACTTAAGGGGGAAAAGATAATCTTAGGAAAACTTCACTACTAGACCTTTAAGAAATACATTCCTTACTAAAATTATCTCAGTTTAAGTCCAAAACATTCTGAACACAATTACCATAGGCTCAGGATCCAAAGATCCTAATTAAGACCCTATTAATTCTAAACTTCTAACTCAGCATGTTGAAGAGAGAACCTGGCAGGCTTGCTATGCTGAATGATAAACATAACATCCAACACTGTAACACTTGCTACAGATCCCACCCCCTTTATAGAAAACACACAAATCGTGTTGACATTATATAACTTTATCACTTTTTAAAGGAAATGTTTTTCATTAATCATCTAAAACAAGTTTTAATTCAAAAAATGTTAAGAATGGAGTTAAAAATGATTGTTTCCAATTTACTACTAACTGCACAGTTCTGGCCATTTACAATTAAACCTACACCTGGGAGATCCTTACCTTGCTGCTCAGGGGTCCAAAGCTTCCTGCATTTCTTTCAAAAAAATAAAAAAGCAACATATTATAGAAGTGGAAAAGAAAATGTTAGTTTTGCGGATAGACGGTCTAGCCTCATAGGCGATGAATAGTGTCCTTTAGGTTTCACTCCAATGACATTTACTCACAGCCTGAAGCCACCCGTGCTGCCCGGATGCAGAGGAGTATTCATACTACTGTCCCGACACTAACTTGGAGACCCTTCTCCAGACCTTAGCCCGGGGCTCTCACGAGCGTCTGTTATACACAGCCTCTGCTTACCATCACTTTGCCATCTCTCCCTTTTGGGGAGGGGGGGTCACATGGTAAGAACAGTCTGAGGATAATTCTTTCTCAGGGGTAGACACATTAACAGAGTGGAGACCACTTGTTAACTGTTAGGAACTCATGCATCAGGAATAATCTCATCAGAAAATTCTTTTTACCTATAGATCCAAAGACAGTAACATTTTCTTAACTCATGTTAGACAGTTGAATATAGGTTTTAGGGTAAAATAAAACTGGAATCATACCAGGGTCAAAAGGAACATTTCAACTTTCCCATACTAGTATACCTAAGCCCACACACAAAACTAAATCTAGCATGCAAATCCAAAAGTGAAATGATTCAATAAAAAAAAAAAAAAACAAAAAACCAAATTTCAATTAAAAAAAAAAAATCCCATTTTACACCAATGAAAGCTACAGAAGTTACAGAAAGTGTCCACACCCTCCGTCAGCTCTTGAACATTTTACAGTGGAAATCGGCATCTTCAGCAATACTGTAATGTTCACATCTTCTGGTCACAATCCCCACCAAACTCAACAGGCCGGGACAAGTGCAATACCATACAGAAACACAGCATTGCGACAAGTCCCAACCTGTGTAGAAAGGGGTTTGATTTTCCCTTACTTCTCTACAGACTTTTCACCACCACAGTCAGTTTTGCATGGATTTGCACAGCAGAATATTATACAGCTGGATGCAAACCTGCAAAACTAACCATAGACCAGTGCTCAGTAACAGGACAGTTGGATGGGAGGGCGACGGGCCGAGGCCGGAGCTCTACAGCTGGCAGTACTTCAAGTGCTCGTAATGCAGTAGATCACTACACACTACCTGCACTATAAGCACTTTAGTGCTACAGAAGCTGTCACATCAGACACTCACGCAGATTCTACATCGACACAATAAAAATACAAAATTAGTTAAAAAAAAAAAAACCACAACACTTGAAGTAAATAGCAGGCCACCATCAGTTTTGCATAGATTTGCACAACTACATTCTTCTTGTAGTGCAACTATGCAAAACTAACAGAGGGCTGCGAGCACTACGGGAGAGACCCCTACATGCTTGCTTGACTTGGCTGGATGAGGACATAACTTCTTATGCCAGAAGGAGCACTTAGGGCAGTAGATGCTAGTCTACTTCACTATCTGCACTAGATGCACCTTAGAACAAAAAGCACGCAGCACCAGCAGGCCCTCCCCGCCACGCAGCGCCCACCGAGGCTGGCTCCGAGGCAGCTGTCAGCATAATGCTACAAGTGCCTTCACTGCAGTAGATGCACACACCACTACCTGCACTGTAAGCACTTTGACATTATTCTGACTGGTCACAGCTCCAGTCCCACAAGGTGACGTTCACTTTATTCCTGCTAAATTTGAAATAAATAATTAGACAAAAAGGAACAGCCCAAAGCTCTAAATCCTGTGACAAACATCAATTTCAGCATACACCCAAACAAGGAAAAATAGCCGATAGGCAAAAGTTCTAAATTGGACACATAAGTCTTAAGAAAAAAACAGCATTCTTTAAAGAAATATACAACCCATATCAGAATGTTGACTTTCCCAAAACCACACATTAAGGGACATAAAATTATATCGTACAAAATGAGAAGCATCAGCAAGGCAGTTTGACTTAGTACCTTTAGAGGAAAGCCTCAGACTGACCAGGCACCAGTCCCCTTTCTTCTGTCCTCCAGATTGTCAGATACTTGACAGAAATGATTAACAGGATTACTGTTTAATCATTTTAGTTTATTAGTCATAAAATATAAAAATAGCCTTAGTTATCACCGAAAATTAGATATACTCTATGAATGAAACTTGAAGGGTGCCCAACTATTTTAGAAACACAGTAGACTGACTACGTCAAAATTTGGCTCACCCATACTTAAGTTTCCATTAATTTTAATAAAGTCCAAAATGTATTTATTTTACACCTTAAAAGACCAAGCATGTGATACAAGATCAAAGACAAAAGTAAAAACCAAAGATCTTCATAAAAGAAGTTTAACTACAAAAACAGAACATACTCACCCACTCAGGCAAGCGTCCTCGGCAAGGACCCTTGGGCAGTGCTTCAGGTCCTTAGGTCCACGTGTATGGCTAGGCTGGAGGTGAAGACAAGAGACAGGATAAGCACACTTGCTCAAAATTACTACCACTTTCTAAACCCTATTCAAAGTTACTCTCCTCTAATATTCCTAAGGGGCAATTCTATCCATTTGCAAAAGCAAGGATCACAGGGTCAGGGCAACAATGTATTGGATAGAAATCGGTGTAACAAAATAAAAGTTGAAAAATCACAAGGATCCCTGCAGGAGCATGAATTAATGTGCTCCTGAAATACTGTAATACAACCAGCAGCAAGCTTGAGCTCTGCTGTCCAGCTCGTGCTAGAGAAAAAGGGCAACCAAGAGGACTATTCTTCCCCACCCCTCCCCCAATCAGACCTCGTGGCTGCACGCCTGGATAAAGAGTTGTTTCCCCAACTGCTGTGATCCTCGTGGCATGTTGCTCATTTTCTTCTTTCTGGTCACATAAAAACCACGAGCCTGCTGCGCTCTCCAGTTTTCTCCCCTCCGCGCCAGCTTATCAAGAGAAAACCGGACGGGAACACCCGATCCTGCCAAGTACCCGCCACGCTCATGGAGCCCGGGGCCGGCAGCACATGTCGCACAAGGGGGCAGGCGGCCCTGTGGGTCCCCGCGCGGCCGCCAGGGGGCGGCAGGTCAGAGCCGGGCCGCGCCGGACGAGGCGACTCCCCCCCCCCCGCCCGTTTCTGGGCGGCTGCGCGGCGAGCGGCGGCGCCGAGGACCGAGCGTAGGGAGGCTCCGGACACGCCGGCCGTCCTTTGTGTCCCGCGCGCCCCGCGGCCGGGCTCCAGGGGAGGGGGGCGGCCAGGGGGCTCGCTGCACGCGGCCCGAGGCCTAAGCCGGGAACAATCGGCGGCGGCGCGCAGTCGCCGCCATGTCCCCCCCCCACCCCCCGCCCTCGGCGCGCGCAGCCCGCCCCGCAGGAACATGGCGGCAGGGCCGCCGCTCCTGCCGAGCCCGCCCGGCCCTCCCCGCGCCGCGCTCACAGCCAGGGCCCGTCCGGGCTCCGCGCGGTCCCGGAGGCGGGCTCGGGCGGCCCGGGACGCCCGCGGACCGCCCAGTGGCCTCGCCCACGAGGGCAGCTGCCCACGCGGCCGCACACAAAGCCCACGCGGAGCGCGGGTGGCGCCCCGGCCCCGTCGCCCCGCAGCTCCCGCGTCCCGGAGCCCGCTCCAGCGCGCACAAAGTTTAGGGCACGCCGACTCCCGCCCACGCCGCCCGCGCGCAGGTTCCTCGTGGGCGCGCCCCCTCCCGGCCTGCGGCCTGCCCCATGTGCCGCCGCCGCTTTGTTCTGGAGGCGCTTTAACTCTCGCTCCCCGGGAGAAACTTTGCCCGCACGGCCGCCGCGCGCCCCGCCGCTCCCGGGACGGCCGCCGGCCTCGTGCTCAGCCTCCCGAGGGCCATTGTGTGCGCCGGGCAGGCCCCGCCGGGGTCCGCGCCGCCGCCCCCTCGGGGCCCCTCGGGCCCGCGTGCGCGCCGGGACGGCCGCCCCACGCCGGCGCCCAACGGCCCGAGATCCACCCGTCCCGCGGCCCCCCGGCCGTCCCGCCCGCCCCGCCGCCGCCGCTCCGCTTAGCGCACAACAGGTTTCCCTGAGCCGGCGGCGGGGCGGGCGCACTCACCGCAGCAGCCGCCACCATCTTCGCCAGCCTCCGCGCCACTCTGGCCCGAGGCCCCAGGCCGGGGGTGCGGCGTGGTCGGGCCGGCCCGCGCTCGGGGCTCCGTGGAGGGGCGCGGGCGGCGTGGGGACCGTTCCCACCCCTCGGCCTCGCCGCAGGGCGCGAAGTGGCGCGAAGGCGCGGGCCGGGGCGGCGGCGGCGGCACCTCGAAGGACCATGTGGGTGAATGAAGGGCGGCGGCTCCCGCCTCAACGTAAATACGGACAAGCCCCACTCCCTCATTAGCATAAAAAACAAAGTACTTCCGACCTCCCCGCCCGCCCGCCAATCACCGCAGGCCCCGCCCACGGCGGCTCGTTCTTGGCGGCCGGGCGAGCGGGAGCCCGGGAGCCGCTGGTGGCGCCGCGCCGCCTTCCCGGGCCGCGCGTCCCCCGGGGTCCGCCCACCGCCGCCCGCTGCCCTCCGCGCAGGGCTCCGGGCCGGGACACCTCGCGCCACGCCCCCGGCACGCCCTCCCGAGCCAGCCCCGCGCGTGCGGACCCCGCGCCGCACACCCTCCTGCGAGCGCACGCGGCTCAGGCTTCCCGCCAGCCGCGCTGGCCGGGGACTCGACGGAGGCGCCGGGTGACCACAGCTTTCTCACTCTGCCCGCCTGGCGCGGGTCCGGCCGGTGGTCGGGGGCCCACGCGAGCGGGAGGCGAGTCCGATCCACTCGCTCACCGTGGCCCCCCACCCCACCCCACCCCAGCGCGGTCTCCGCCGCCCACGGACCCTCTGGGATCCCGCTCATCCCGGGAAGGTCTCCTTAACCTGGCCGGGTGCGGCGGAGCGCGTGCTGGGCTGGGGCTTCGCGGCCAGTACCTGAGCCGCCTCCCTCGCCTAGTGCACCGAGAACTCTTGGCTCTCCGGTAGAGAGAGCACACGGTTCAGAAAGAGCCTTGTAAACAACCACAGAGCTGAGATAAGCCCACTCCCTGCTACATGCTGTGGTTCAGGAAATTCCAGAATTCTCAGAAACCTTATTAAAAGTACTGAGAATTCATAACATCTACTACAGGCAGCAATTTCAAACTGGTTTCGAATAATCCAGTTCAGAGTCTTTGCAAAGCACTTGCCACTCTGTTTCGTCCTTTTTACAAGGAAATTGTAAAAAGCGGATTATTACCCGAAGATATCTATGATGTCCAAATGTTAACGGGTTTTGGCATTCATTTCTTGGCACTTTTGCCATTTATTATACTCCTGACTTTCTTTATCATGTGTCACTTAACTTCGGCTGGCATTTTAAAATAGTGAATTCATGTTTTGCTTCCAATACCTTTCACTATTAAGAAACTTTTCAAGATAACTTTTTTGCTTTGAAAATCAAAAATGCATGAAGTTTCGAATATGTGGACTTTCTGTAATACAGGCGTTTATAAGTTGCTTAAAGCGGGGAAATGAAAGCTAATTTTATTAAGTCTCATTTACATTACTGTTAGCTGGCACTGAGTAATTATGTCAAACTTTCCTTACAACTTTTATCTTCTGCTTTAAACTGTAGTGATTGTTGTGTGTGTCCATCACTCTGAATCATGGGAAATCCCACCTATAGACAAGTTTTTTGGCAGAAAAGTTACTTATTTCTTAGTTTCGTTTCAATTAAAACCAACACAGAAATAGTCCTATTTTAAGAAGCTGTTTAAAGATATCTAACAACACTTCTCTGGAAATCTGACATGTAATCAGCTATTTTCTGTAGCTATAGTAAGTATAAAGAATTTGGTTCTTAACACACTTTTTTTTTACGGTAATCAGAATTTTGGAAGATGTAAATTCATTTAAACTTATTGACTTGGAAAGCCCAGAAAGTTTCAGAATTACTAGGTTGCATTTTATTTTTAAAAATGTGCACTCATGCTTTCTTTCAAAATTAATAAAGCATATTAATTATAATTAAAACAATTGAAAGCCGTTTTATACCAATGAATTTGAAACTTAGTCCCTGCCGGGGTGTGTATGTGTGTGTGTGTGTGTGTGTGTCTGTGTCTGTGTGTGTTTGTGAGTGTGTGTATGAGTGTGTGTGTGTTTGTGTGTGTGTCTGTGTGTGTGAGTGTGTGTGAGTATGTGTGTATGTGTGTGTGTGTGAGTGTGTGTGTGTGTGTGTGTGTGTGTGTTTGAAGCCATCACTAATTAGAAACATCCACAACTGCAGTTTCACAGTCCACAGCTAGGTACACTTTATATCTAAAGAAAACTTTTGAGAGCACGATTATGAGCATCACAAAAATACCCGAACTGCTCTCAAACGCTGTCTGCCACTAAAGAGTGTACAAACAAGGCTATCCGGCATACCAAGGAGACACACGCCCTTCCACACTCTATAACTTTGTGATCTGTGATTTTTACAGAAGCCGGAGCCTCTGTAGAAAGGAAAAGCTCACTTCACTACCAGAGCAGAGCCGTGCTGCTTACATGCTGAGCCACAAGCAGTAGATGGCCGCCCTCACTGCACACGGTGGGGTCCTGAGCCTTACAGGCAGGGTGATGAACTGGGGGAGGGCATCTACAAAGTCCTGGAGCTGATTACCAACCCTTGCTGCTGGGTGACGACGGTGACACTATCAGTTGACTAGTATTCAGCTTTTTGAAAGATAAATCCAGTTAAAATGTTCTCTTCCTTATCGTTTTTAAAGGGTAGGTCTTAAGAACCTACCTGAACGACCAACACATTCCCATCTTAGAGGGGAAGTTTTAGAATCTCTACCACATTTGACTCTTAGGTGTCATGTTTAGAACATCTTCAATTCAGTAATTCAAAGAAAATCTGCAAATTGATCACAGCGACTAAGCACATTTAATATCTTTGAAGATCCACATTTTGTAGTTGTTTATTTCCTCCTAACCACTTATTATCCCCCCTCCCCTGGTATTTGGATTTAAAGGGATATGAAAACTTAAATACCACCGTGAGCTTAGAAACTTAACTCCTTGTAAAATAAGAATGGGCTTGGATCTTCTTTGGTAATGTAGCAAGCTGCCCCTCAGTACAAATTAAAAGATGACTTATGGGATTTTTTTTTCTAACAACATGTCAATATGTTCATAACCTAGTCTTAGCATATTGGTTGTATTTAATCTTGACCATTTAGTGACTCTTCTATCCACTCTCCCAATCATGTATAAATGCTCATAGTTATTGCTGTGCTGGTCAGAATCAGATGGAAATTAGGATTATTTTATTAAAATTATTTGTAAGGTTAGGAAAAAACTAAGAACTGCAAAACATTGCTGGTTACCAAGAATCGTTCAGGAATGAGCTGTAAGTTTTAGTCTTCAAGCCTCTGTTTTATTTGCTCCGTCCAATAGCTCTTTGAATTATTCTTCCAATGTGGGCTTCCTTAAAACAGTGACATTCTGTGAGTCACTTGATGACAATGCACCTATAGAATAAATATAGCGATTATTCATTCACCACAGGCAGTATTCCAAGACATGTGGGTCTGTAGATTTGTAGTGAACGCACAGTCCTTTGATCATTTAAATGAAAAGTTTCATCTATGACTTTGGAATTGAGTTAGAGATCATGGCGAGAAAGATGAGTAAAAAGCAACTGGCAAGCTCCTTCCTTTTCTTCTTTCCATCCTTTCCCTTCTTGTTATATCTTTGAAGCTGTCCCTGTGGTACCCTGAAGAGCTGGAGGAGGATAACTCTTGACGACTCAATTAAGACAACCAGTCATGCTGGGAACAACTTATCACAGCCCTGCAACAGACACAAGCCTTAAAGATTGCCCAGGGCAGTCATCTGCCAGTGTGTGTAAAACCGTGAGGCTTTTACAAAAACAAAAGAGTCAGGATAATTTCTATTAAACCTTCCAAGACAACTTATCATTATAGTATTGAATAGTGAAGTATCTCAGTAGTTTTTTCACAAAACTTTTAGAAGGACATATCAAGTATCAAAATTATAAGTAGCTGATTTCAAACTTCTGACTCTCAGCTGAGTGTTTCTCAAGCTGGCTGTTCTTTTGTTACTCCGGGAGCCATTAAGACATGCAAATATCTGGCTCATACCTGCAGACATTCTAATTTAGTTAGTCAGAGTGTAGCCACTTTTCCCCCCTCTTAATTCCCAGATCATGTTTCATGTTTATGTGAGATGGGCTGCCAGCTTTGTGACTTAGTCTATCATTAGATAAGCATGTCTGATTAATTCTTACTGTAAGTTGGTGAATCTTGCTAGGAGCTGCTGTCTCCTTCTCCCTGTGGTGTACATAGAACACAGGGAGAACCCAAGAAGGAGTAATCAGGGTTATTCTAAGTCCCCTCCCCACCGTTGCCCACTCAAGGGTTAGATATGAGGTCTAACCAAGCAAAGAACTCGGAAACAACCTTGAGAGCAGCATCCTCAGGTTCTAGGCACACTGGGAAGGAGCAGAATTGGCTGGCCTGACTGCTGTCCAGGCTCGCAATCAAAGGAACTACAGCAGTGACTTAACCATGGGAGCTCCTACTTCACGGAGTTGTGCTGAGTTTGAAAACACTCTTGGGAAAGTACCTGTTTGCATAGAAGGTGATGGTATTTTTCTCCCCAATCAGTTTTAACGTTCGAGTATGAAAGTAATCACCCAGACCACTTATAAATTTTTGCAATTAATGAAACACATCATAATTAGAGCCGAAGGAAGGGGATATTTCTAAGTAGCATTATTTTTTGTTGTTTATAACCAATTCCCTAAACATGTCTTAGTTCTTTTCTCTATTATGTTGGTTTCAAATATTAGACACAATGCCCTTCGATATCAGAGTAGACAGACTCATGTAACCTGCAGTGTTTTACATTAATAGTTTCCCAAACAAACTGGATTGGGTATTTTTTTTCTTTAAAACTGTTCAAAACAACCGATTTCACAGTTCTTAGGCTACTTTATAAAATTATTCTTAAGTATTAATTTTCATTCTTAGAGTTGAGCCTAATCCTTTTTATCTATGTCAAGGTGGTCCCAAATCAAGTTTACTTAAAACTGTTTTTAGTATCTGATAATTTACCCATTGGCAACAGTGTGTTTGGGTTGAAGATTTGTGGTGGTTTAGCTGCTGTGTTTCTTTTTCTTTCTTTTTTAAAAAAATGTTATTTTATTCTTCTCACACGCATCCCGACCACAGTTTCCCCTCCCTCTGTTTCTCTCACCACCCCCCACCTCCAAACTCCCCGCTCTCCAGACCCACTTCCCCTACCTGTCAACCTCCAGAAAAGAGCAGCTGCTGTATTTCTTAAAGATCTTGTTGGGAAAAGAGAACGGGGGTGAGTAGGAAAGGATAACTGAAGGAGAAATATGATATTTAAAAAAAAAAGACTAGTTATTCTGCACTAGCAATATAGTCCAACATGTAAACGTGCTTGCTGACAACCACAGGACCTAAGTTTGGTCCCCAGGACACACAAGGTGGAAGGAAAGAGAGAAGAGAACCCGCTCCTCTAAATTGTCTTCTGAAGGTCACATGCACATCTTGACACATGCCCCAGCATGCGCACGCACTAGAAAAGCGGAATATACTTGTGAAAGAATATCTGATAAACTCATTAAAAACTTAAAAGTAGTTACAGTTGGTCTTATTAAGTAAGTAGAACAAATCCAAGAGAATGCTTAAATCTTAATAATACTTAAAAAGCACTTAAATACTCTTAACGTTGATGTCAAGTCAACCCAAAACCAAATGAGGAATGCTGACTGAGAACTGACGGCAGGATGGGGGTGGGCTATGGACAAAGCCTAGGAAGGTCCTGCTGGACTGTTCTAATAGGCATGCAGCAGGTGGCTTCCTGGGTTTTAAAGTCACCGTAGACACTCGGGATGCTGGGGGCTGTGCACCTGGCTCCTTGTATACGGTAGCTCAGTTTCACAGTAGTAACAACGGCCAGGAGCAAAGTATCAGTATAAAATCTTGAGGGAGACAGAAATAGGAATAAATGAATGGGGCACTTTTAAGGATGGCGCGCCGAGGGAGCTGCAAGTTACCGAAGACATTTGTCTGTTCTCGAGATGATTCTACGTGGATGAGCTGGTAGGATTTACAGCCTTGGGCAGCATGGACAAATCATCCAGGTAATATTTGCTGCAGGTATGTCCAAAGACTGGCTTTTACAATCTCGGGTATTTAAGACAAGGTGAACCTCTGTCACTGGAGAGAATTCTCTTTTCAATATTCAGCTTGTAAGAGATGACTAACATTGTCTACTATCCAAACGCACTATGTGGTTTAAAACTCCGTCAAACATCAACTACCTAAGCCAGGTATCTCCATGTCCACTGCTCGAGAAAGGCTGATGCTTGACTTTGCTTGAGGATGCGAGCCATGCTAAAGCCTAATGCATGTTCACCTAGAATAATTACTATAGAGCATGAAGTCAGAAACAAACGGGTTTATCAAGACACGTGAAAGGTCTACCTACAGAATCACTAGGGCCCATGGAAAGCTGGACCCTTAGAGCTGCCTTCAGTGTCTTTTCAGTAGACAACCTGGAAAGGGTTATAGACTTTCTTTGGTCTTATATTCTCTCGGCCAGTGTATTCTACACCACAAGGTGCTAGAAATGAAAAGAGTCCAGGAGGACGAAGAGACGATGGACAGACCGGGCTTTGGGATGTGACAAAGTTACTCTCTGACTTGAGTTCTGAAATCAGAATGGAGCTGTGACCAAGGAATGAAATGGGGACAGTGGCTTGGAGGTAGGACCTAGAGTCACAGCAGCTGGGAGCCAGAGACATACAAATAGGGGAGGCTAATCAATAAATCAGGGGGTTCTGTGTTTAGAGGGACAGGAAATGAGATGAGCAGTGAACTGGATGTTTTCTACCATGAGGGGGCTTATGAACATGTGGTTTCCTGGGATCCCCAAAACCTTGCTGACTTCTGTCCAGAAATTGGTCCTACAGAACACAGAGCACTAAGACCTTCAGGAGAGTCATCAAGGTATCTGATACTTTGTTACAACTGTGGGAGGGGAAGAGTTTAGCCATTGGGAATCATACACAGTATCAAATCCCTGGCACAAAACCAATGAGAGATGGAAAATGGGGTTTTCAGACTTGACCAGAATTTCAAGAGAACATTAGGAGACTACAGCAGATGATGCCACGACCCTTGACCAATTAAATATTCACATCCGTTCCATCATGGATATGTTTGGGGATCTCGTCCTCCTCTCGTCTGGGAGGAAGATCCCATCGACTGCCAGTATAATTCATTCCTAGAGTGTCAAGTAGGGCTCCCAGGGAACAGAGAACACAGCTTAGGGTCAGATGAAAGGCGAGTAAAAGCATGTGAGAACCACAACCAGGAAAAAGCCAAAGTAACACAACAGCTATCATAACCGTAAAACAGACAAACAAAAGCAATATCCAGCTCCACACAGTCTTAAATATTTCCTTCACAGGGAACGCACCACCTCTGCCAGCCCCAAATCCATAAAGGAGAAGGGTAAGAAAGGCTCGGGGGCCATGCTAGAAAGTAGGTAGGGATTTTGAGGTGAAGCACCAGTAGCCCCCTTGCAGGGCTCCTGATCAGCTCTCCTTCCCAGATGGAGAGGGAAGAGCCTCCCGAGCTCCTGCTATTCTCAGACAAGATTAAATGCTACATTTCAGCGAAGTTATACTTTGTAGCTGTTCTATCATATTTTCTATATCTTTACTACATTCAGGCAATGTTGGCTAAAGTAGAGTCAATGACTTTGAGCCTCACAGCACTTCCTAGATTTTTCATTTTCACTTTCACTTAGGAATTTCCTGTGGTTTTCTAACTTGTAAACTGCCAAGCAAGGTAACAGAGTATTACTGATTTTTACAAAGGATAGCTAAGTGTTACAAATAAGAAAAACTGTATCAAAGAAAAAGCCAGTAATTTACAATGTTGACATTTCCAACTCTCCATACCGCCTTTGGTAAATATTTATAACTTTTAATAATAATATTATTATTACCATTTACAGGGCTGGGGAATTCACCAGTTTTAAAAATGCTAGGCAAATGCTCTGTACTGAGCTACACCTTCAGCTAAAAGCCGTAATAGTAATGCATTCACTTGAACCACAAAAAATTCCCTTTCTACAGTTCTAAAAAGATTTAATAAGTAACAAAGTTGTCATTGTTTTGGTTGCTAGCAGAAAGAAAGACAAAAGTTATTCTCATACTGTCATTTCCAGACAAGTTGAAATTGCAGCATAGATTAATCTTTTTTTAAAGGATTCTCGAATCAATTTTTTCAGATAATCCATACAATTCCTGACATTGTCAGACACCCCCCCCCATTAAAATGAATAGAAATGTCAGATCTGTGTTTAAGCTAAGAATGGAATTCACACCCTTACAGATGGAGGGGGCATCAAAGCTGGTTGACCTAACCGCCATCGTAGGTAGCTTTCTATTTCTTAATTTCCTCATGTCATAAGGATCAGGACCAAATAGATTTGTCGTTAATATAGAGTTCAATGCTCCATGATGCAATTGTTTGCCAATATTTAAAGACTTTTTTGTTGTTGTTGTTGTTGTTGTTGGAAATACATTAAACCACACTGAGCCACAACCTCACACTTGTCGTTTTCTAAGAGTGGAATATAATTTTCTAAACCGCAGCGCTAGTATCACCATGAAACGATCTGCTTTAGTGCAGAGGTATTTATTAAGTATCCTCCTCCTTAGACTCTTCTCAGCCTACCAATACCAACATGGGGTGGGGGTGGGGTGGGAGTGGGGTTGTAGCAGATGCAGAGCTGAGTGCGTGTTTATAAAGTGAAGGAGCCGTGTGTTCTATCCTAACTCTAACACAAGTCCGAAGAAGAAGGAAAGACAAACAACCAACAAAACTATGTTCTTTCAAGGTCTTTTTCTCAGCTTAAGATTCATAAAAACCATAGTTAAACTTTAAATTTTCTTTTAAACTGGTAGATCTGCTCTGATTTGAATTTAGTATTATCCTCCTTTGGAACACGAGAGAACCTGTTTTGTTTTATTCCCCCCCCTCCCCTCTTTGGCTAATTCCAATAGTTCCACAATGAATGAATAAATGGCTGAATTCGGTTATTCATTCAACAAGCAATCATTGAGTGGCTACAAAAATTATAACACAGACAGCTTGTTTTCAAGGAGAAATATCCATGGAATGGACCTGTGTGCTAGTATTGTATGGGGGGGAAAGCCAGCACAATGTCTTGCAGTTAGAAGTCTTGGCAGACAGAGTTCCTTTGTGCGTGGCTATACATTTTAAAAATCAACATACAGAAAGTGAATCTTCCCTGGACCGTGTCATTCCGTGTTGCTTGTACAGGGTTGGTTGGGGGAGCTGCCAGCATCTGTGGGTGGGACAGTGAGGAAAACTGGGGACAAGACAGGCATGCTGACTGCTCCCCTGTCTCTTTCTTCCACCCATCGCTTAGGGCTCTCCTGCTAACCTTTTCTCTTAACTTATCATAACCTCAAAAACTACAGACAAGTGTTATTTTCCCCCTGATTTTTTGGAAGATATTTTATAAAGGGGCACGCTTCCCTTTTCTTCTTTTACTTTTTTCAGCATACCCTCTGACTCTTCCTTCTGTTTATTTCTTCAACCACTCAGGGAGGGCAGCCGTGTTTTCTTGGATCATGGACTCATTCACAGCTAGCCCTTTGACATCTTTCTTTTGTAATTCCAATTTTGTTCTGCTCAAAGCAATTTCTCCCCAACACCTTCCACACTAGCCCCTCCACCCCCCTCTGGCTGCCATTTGGCAGAGAGATAAGGACATCAAGAGAAATACAACAGAGAGCAGACTTAAATGTTAGGTTAACTCTTCCTAAAGTGAGTTTTTCTAGGTGTATTCATGGGATTGAAAGGAGGGAGGGACAAAGCCCCCCTGAGATTCTCACCTCCTTCTTGGAGATGCTAATTTATTCTCACTCACAAAAGCTATGGAGAAGAAAGTGGAAATACATCAGTAAGTTGTCAAAATTGCATATCATATTATGTTATTGTTATTGGCCGTGGCCTCTGATTTTCCAGGACAGTATGTTATGTGGTGAAACCATCCTAATAGGATCCAGGAATCTGGATCAGTGGAAATCTTTAACTATGGCTCCTTGTGTTAGTAGATGCTGGGATTAAGTATTTTTAGAAATCTAGCTCTTTTTAACAACCATTAATCTTTTTACTAGTCTTCTGAGCCACACTGTGCACATAACTAGGTATCTTTGAAAGTCCTGCCTGCATACCAGTAGTACGCGGACCATCAACCACAGTGTCAACACATTTTTCAAGGAGGCTTCGGAAAAGGTCAGTTGTATAATTACCTTTAGAGGCTAATATGAAAGGAAACATATAATCCTTCTCAACAATGCCACAACTGTAGAAATGAAGACAGTTGAGGGGAATACTTTGGCAGATGCCTTATTATTAGGTTTAAGGATTAATTCTTTGAATAGATTACACAGCACAGAGGTATCTCTACCAAAGAGTGTTCAGACATTATTCTAATAACTAACAGTGAACACAAAAACACAGGCAAATGTATTTTTACTTTTACCCAGAAAGCCTTAAAATACAGGACAACATATGGACATACTTGTTAGATTAATGAAATTAATGGATGTGTAAAGGATCCTTAAGAATAAACCATACTTAGATATGCAAGGATTTCAAAGGACTCTAAAAACTATTCAATTACTATGATTAAAGAAATCTAAGAAGGAAATGATGGCTCACTTGTAAAAAAAAAAAGATGCAATTTCAGATTTTTTTTTTTTTTTTTTTTTTAGATTTAAAGTACAATTCATGAAATTTCAAAGCCAAAGGAATGTATAAACCCAGAACGGTTGAGACAGGCTTTGGAATTACAGAATGAACCTGAGAGCTGAACTAAATAACTTAAACTTTATCTCCCGCCCGACAGAGATTTTACTCTTTGTGCTGCACTGACATGGGCCAAGAAGGACGGTTTCCCATCTTTAATTTATGGAGTTTGGGGAAACCTTTGAGAAAGGACGGACTTCAGGCTAACTCTCACTTAGTGGAGAATTGCAGTGCCAGTGGCTTGTGGGTTATAGCTACCCAGATGCCCATTAATAAAGGTGTGACTCTAGCTGCTCTATTAAGAACAACGTTTTTGGCAGGGTCTAAAACAGGGTCAGTGTTCGTCTAGAAATTATATATAGCAAGCTCTATTTCCATTGGAAACTTGTATTTTAACAAGCATGCCCCAAAATATACATACATACCTAAGTACAGTGTGTGTACAAGCTTGCAAACACCCACACCCATACCCACACACACTCAGGCAAACACACAGAGAGAAACACATACACACACACACACACACACACACAGAGTCACACACACATGATGGGTGGGGGGAGGGGAGGAGGCTCTGCTGGGACACAGGATAAAGGCTCTTCTGAGTTTTCTATGAAGCCTGTGAGTTTGTCCTGATTCTTTGGTGAAGATGACTTTATACATGTCTTTGATGTGAAGTACTATGAGGTTGCCTTAACGAGCAAAATTGATCAGGGGACTTTTGTACTATTAAATTTTAAAGAGGGCTAAAGAGCATAGCCATTAAAAATTCTCCCCAGCCCCGGAGTGTGCTATCTGCCACTGGTCATACACCTTTAATGAAGGTTTATCTCCATATGATTGCTGCTAACTTACTCTCTTAGTAAGGCCGAAAAATAATTCGTGACTGTATGCTGTATAACTGTGTTATCAGCCATCTTGAAATGTTTCTGTTACCTTATTATTAACCACTTTTCCGTAGCAAAAACAGAAACTGAGCAGCCGACAATGCCAGTAGGTAAACGTTGATGGGAAAAACATTTTGAGGAGGGGATAATTTTAGAGATAAAGAATTAGGGGCTCCTAAGGGGCTAGGGAGTAGCTTGACACACTCATTATGAAATTGAAAGAAGAAATACAAAAGGAGGGTAACTCTTTAAAAACTGGGTTTCTGAGGTGGTGCTGATGCTCCGTAGTTAAGAGGACCAGCTGAACTCTCGAGGACCAGAATGTGGTTCCCAGCACACACAGGGCTCACAAACATCCAGACCTCCAGTTCTAGGGAATCTGATGCCCTCCTCTAGCCTGTGCTGGCAACAAGCACACATAGCGTGCATATGCATGAATGAAGGCAAAAATTCTAAAGCATATAAAATTAAAATGAATGACTTTTTAAAGGAAAACCATGGTTTTCTGAAAAGGGACAGAGAGGGGAGGTGAGAAGACACAGACCTTGTGTGTATATGGCACACTGATTATGTGTTTGCAAAATCTCAGTAAGGAGCAACATAGCCTGGCCTTGTCTCCCTAGACATTTAGACTTTTATATTTAAGCCCAAGTATTGTGCATACAACTCGGCTGTTCAAAAAAGAAAAGATGTAGCTTATAAAGAATGCCAATATTGCAGATTTTTCTCTCATCTAAAATGACAGTGTCACTACGATAATATTGCACTCTTTATTGCCTTTTAAGTATGTGGCGAAATAAAATGAGAAATGAGTTAGCTCAGATATGTGAAGTCTTTTTGCGCTTAATCAAAATTTTCTTTTCTGATAAAGATACTCACTCAAGGCCCCAGAATATTCATTAACACTTGGCTTCCTTGCAGTATGTTCTGTCCCAACACCCTAACATTTTGGTTCCCATCTTTTAGTGTGTGTGTGTGTGTGTGTGTGTGTGTGTGTGTTGTGGGATGCCAAATGTCAGCTCTCTGTGTTTCCAAACCCACTTTGTGCTAGTTGCTACTGTGATTATTTAATTGCATTAAATAGTACGTTAAAAACTCCATACAAACACTATCACATTTAAAATGCTGCTAAGATAGATGCATATGTAAGCTGATTTTACATGTAAAAGATTATGAGGAAAGCAGAGTTAAAATCTGCTGTGATTCTCCTATGATTTACATAATATTTTCTAGTTTTCTTTGTCCTTTCCCATAAACGGTTATCAAGAGTCTCAGAGGCCACATTAGACCTATATGAGGAGCATGATCAAATGACAAAATCCTTATCACTGGAACCACACAGGAAGAACTAGACTTACCTCTATGTCAGAGAAACTACAGAAGAGTTCAACAGGTGTTGGTTGGTACAAAGTTTGACTGCCCTGCTTCCCTAATTAGGATTGGCGGGAAGCAGCCACGCTGCCTCTGCCTTGATACACATCCTAGCTGCATTACTTGTTAATTTATCTACTACGCTGTCTATGAAGAGTATTTCCTCATGTGTAGTATAAAGCACGGAGAACCATAGTATTTAGCAAAGTTCTTGGTAACGACTGAGTCTCAGTACTTACAATGATTTGTCTATAAAGCAGTGGTTTTGTTAGGTAAGAAGTGGCAGGGATGAACTTGGGGATGCCCAAGAGCTGTGGGCATGGACGTTGTGTGGATAACACGTCTATAGTAGTGCATTCCATCCTGCTCTCTGAACAGATCACCTGGGTGTATAGCTTACAATGAAAGACACAACTGAAGACAATTTATTTCAAAGTTATTAAATGTGTTCCATTTTACAAATTTATTTGCAAATGTGGCTTTTATTTTTTGTGTATGTGTGTTTAAATTGCCACTTTCTGGTTGGTGTCATATATGTGCATACGGGTTTGAGACGGTCTCACAGTCCCAGGCAGACCGTAGACTAGCTAGCTATGTAACCAAGGATGGCCTTGAACATCTAATCCTCATGCTTCCGCCTCCTCTGTGCCAACACGACCAGTCTCCTGTGGTGGTGGAGTGTAATCAGGGTTTTAATTCATGGTAGGTGAGCATTGGTTCCAAGAACCTACAAGCCAAACCCAGGCAAGACGTCCTAGGAAGCCCTTTCGTCCTTCCACTTTCTCGACCCATGCAGCGTATTGCTTCACCAAACAGTGTTGTGTCTCAAAGGATCAACTTGCCTAGCAGAAGGTAAGGTAAGGCAAAGACACCAGCTTTCCATAGGCTTATCTCCGTATTCATAGGCAACGTATATACCTCTATTCCTCCAGAAGTCAGGTCCAGAAGAAGGAAGCCAGAGGTTGGTCCTCACTGAGGAGGTGTTGGGAGGTGGGGGAACCTTTAAGAGTCGGGGAGGGGAAACAACACAAGGTCCTTAGGTCCCTGGATCGCTCCTCTTGGGATAAGCATAGTTCTTAGGCCCGAAGTGAAGCCCCCCTCCCCCCAACCCCTGCTGTTTTTTTTTTTTTTTTGGTACAGTTCTCATATAGTCCAGAGTGGCCTCCAACTCTCAGGTTACAGCTATCAAAGTGACTGAGAACAATGTGGTTCACTGACGCTACTGCCGTTCCCTGCCAATGTGTTTTTCCCTGACAATGTGTAGAGGTGGCCCCGCCCGCGGAAAAGTGAGGAAAGTTAGCAAAACCGGGCGTCTGCTTGCTTCTTCGTGAGACTTTGGCGTTTTCTAACCCACTCTGTGAGATTAAACCATCCTTTTCAAAAGACAGTCAATAATCACGACATGGGAGGGTTGGTATTTGCTTTTATTAATTGAATAGAGTTAAAAACTTTAACGCATGGATGACTAGACTGTAGAATCCAAATGCCCAGGAAGGACTCTGCATGCTAGTGACTGCAAACTCTTAATCCCACCCCCTTGAATCTTTATAAGAAATTCAGCTCTGCAAATAATGAAGAAAGAAAGCTGTAAAAATTTTTTTTTTTAAACCTAGAACGTATTAACTTTTATTTTAAAGGGAAACAGAACTTGGTGCCATTCACCACTCTTGGAAGGTCCAGAGGAGGAATTTGCAGAACACTCAGCTCGGGAAGTCGGATGTAGATGCTTTCCGGGAGATGCGGGGCAAGGACTACATAGGAATAGGCAGGTGAGTTCACTCAGCAGTCCAGAGAAAGGCAACAGAAACGCCAGGTCTGACAGCGCATGTTCTGGGAGCTAAAAATTACAAAAATAGACACTAGCAGCATCCCTTTTCTTGCATTTAACTTAAGCGCCATTGAATAAGAAACACCTAGAAGGGAAAAAGGTAGACAAATTTTGTATATTAGAAAGCTATGGAAAATAAATAAATAAAAGTCGGGCGGTGGTGGTGCACGCCTGTAATCCCAGCACTTGGGAGGCAGAGGCAGGCGGATTTCTGAGTTCGAGGCCAGCCTGGTCTACAGAGTGAGTTCCAGGACAGCTAGGGCTATACAGAGAAAAAAAAAAAAAAAAAGCTATGGGAGAGTCTGGCAGTGGTGGCGCGCGACTTTAATCCCAGCACTTGGGAGGCAGAGGCAGGTGGGTTTCTGAGTTCAAGGCCAGCCTGGTCTACAGAGCGAGTTCCAGGACAACCAGGGCTACAGAGAGAAACCCTGTCTCCAGAAACCATGAAAAAAGAAAAGAAAAAAAAGGAAGCTATGGGAGGACCACGTGGCTGGAGGAAGAGGGAACGAAGCTACAGGACACAGACGGTCAAACAAACAAACAACAACAAACAACAACAAACAACAACAAAAACTGTCAGCAACCCAAGACAGCAGGAAAGGATCCAGTGGAGAAGGAGGGACGTAGGAAGCAAATGGTGGATTGAAAACCTGAGTGCCTGAGTACAAAATGTCCCAGCATGCTCTTCAGACACATTCTGAATTTTGAGGACCTTATCCTCTGAGGAACATGGAGATTCAGGTGCCCGGGCTGCTGATCCAGACAGGTGAGGAGGATCACAACCAGTGAGGCCAGGAGAGTTCACAGCCCTTGGCTCCACCTAGCACCTCAGGCGGTTTGCCTCAGTTTGGGCTATCCTAGTCTGTCAGATCTACATTCACTGAGATGGATAGAGTCACTTTTTAGATCTTTGCTTTATGTTTGTGCATCACCCCTCTTACACCATCTTTGCATTTTCTGTAATTATTTAACTCGTCTCTGCTGTTCATTTGAAAGATTAATTTATTTTTAATTTTTTATGTGTGTGAATATGCTGCTTTGCATATATGCATTTATATATGTACACCACGTGGCTCCTGGTGCATGCAGAGGCCAGAAGAGGTCATCAGGTTCCCTAGAACTGGAGCTTGCAATCAGTTGTGAGGCAGCATGAGGACCCTGGGAACGGAATCCCAGCCATCTGGAAGAGCACCAAGTGTCCCTAAGGCCTGAGCCATCTCTCCAGACCCCTCATTCTGGAGATGATTTTCAGAGAAACCAGAATACTGGCATAGGTTCCTGACCTCTAATCCTGGCTCTGAAGCTTGTTTGTCACTTAGGATTTATGGTTCTGCCTCTACCAGAGCCTGCACCTATCCATACCATCGCTAGCAGAAAATGACCCCAAAGGGAAGAAGCCAAGAGACCCCCCCTTTTACTCAGAACCCACCGGGGCCAATTTATGCTGTTTTCTCTGGCAGGTACTGTTGTTGAACCCAAATATCACTACACAAATAGTCTTGGCATGGTGGTGGTCTTGCTACCAGCCCCGATGTTCTGAGTTCTCAAATGAAAGACACAGACACAGGCTTTATATTTTAACATGCCTTAAACAGCTTAATGGCTGGGCCACTTCCAAACCTCCACGTGGCTAGCCCTCTCCCCTCTGATATCACTTACTGAAACCTTTATCCCATCTCGGCTGAATTCCTCTTGGGCTGAATTCCCCAGCACCTACACGATGGCTACATTCTCCACGCAGCACCTCTCAGGCGTGGGCTCTATTCCTTTCCCCGCATAGCGTCTGTTTCCCTTCCTCACTCCCTTGCTTGGGAATCCTATATTTCCACCTCTGTCTCCCTGGCCAGCCACTGATTTTTTTAATCAATCAAAACCTACTGGGGACAGGGCCTCCAGCGTCTCATGCAATTTTGGGGACCACATTGACAGAATGCATGCAGCGTTAGACCAAATCCACAAGCAGGTTCCATGAAGACAAGCAAGGTGGAGTACATATATAACCCCAGCACTTGGGAAGCAGATGGAGGGAGTGAATTATGAGTTCAAGGCCATCTCGCATTACAGTGAGGCTCTGACAAAACTAAAAGGAAACACTAGTTGTAGGCAATTGGTTCTAGAGGGGAAACATTACAAGAAAAAAAATTCTCCCCTCCTAAAGAGACATTCAAGACAATGGATAAGAATAACATCTAGCCTGTCTTCACTCTCATCCCACGTGAAGGAAATAACCCAGGAATCACACGGAGCATACCATGTGAACAGGTCAGGCTTCCGGTCAGTGGAAAGAAAAGGACTCTCCTGCCGGCGTACCAAGAGAGATGCATGAGCTGTGTGTTACATGTTAAGTGTTTTAAATGTGCAGAATTGCAGCGTTCCACTAGTAGATTAAACAGTGGTGCTCATCCTGTCCTGTGTGGTTTTCGCTTACTAAAAAGAAGGCTTTGAAATTGTGTCCATCCGTTGGAGGTGTGTGGATGAATGTGAAAACTGAATTCTTCCAATTTTAAAGGAAAAATACAAATATGTTCATATTTAAGGTTCGTTTGAGGGCAGTTTTAAGATTGAGGGATGAGCCTTAGGGAGGGGAAAAAGAAGGTGACCATTCAAAGGGTGAGCTATGGAGGTATAGGCTGGCTGTTTCACTCTGCATACACACCCTGACACAGCTGTGAATGCCCGTTCTCAACTTCATCATGTCAATTTTTGAGTAAGATCTTCTTAAGTTATACTGATATCGGTTGCCCTCTTCTGTATTCTAATCTGATTCTGATACATTTAGATAAATCACATTAGGATTAGGCTCTCTCTGGGTTTACTCTGAACATCAACACATTCGTTTTTACATTTGATTATTGGTTGGGAAAAATATCAGAAGTTGGTGAACAGATAGTGAAAATCAATCAAAAACTGCTACCGCGTTGTTAAGCATTCACGTGGCAGCATTTCTTACGTTTTGTTGTGAAAAATGGTATAACCGAAATAACAAAATATGTGACAAAAATGGGGAGGAAAAAGACAAATAGAAGAACCCTTCCTGCGTGCTTTTATATGTGTGTGTGTGTGTTGTAGATGCATGCATACATGTGTGCATATAGGTGTACAGGTACACTTGTACACCTGGATATATGGAGCCCATAGGCTGATGATGTTGGGATGTGTTTCTTTATTGCTTCTACATCTTATTTTGAAATAGGGAAGCTTGTTGAATCCTCAGCCCACCATTTTGGCGAGACTAGAGTTCCCGGGATCTGTCCAATTCCATCCCCCAGTGTGGATGTGCAGACAACCACCATATCTGATTTCTCTGTTGGGGTCGGAGAGCTGAACTTTGGTCTTCGCGCTTGCAAACACTTTACCTACTGAGCCGTGGCTGCACCCCTTACATTCTTCTCCTTTTTGTATATACTCACAGATACAGCTTGATTCCAGAAAGCATTCCAGTATATAAATATGGCACAACTGGCTTATCTACAGAACATTGGAATTCTGCGTTATGGGCGGCTTTTATAGCGCTGCTGTTTCTATCTTGCTAGGCTTTATGATGGACAGGCCTCCTGGCGCAGAGGTAGAGTGGCCATGTGTTAAACACTAGGTAAAGCCGGCTTCTCTTTCCTCAAAGGTTTAGGCAGCTTCCATTGCTGCCAGCTGTGCGGATGTTTAAATTCAATCTCTCTCTTTCTCTCTCTCCCGCTCCACATTTCAGTATAAGCACTTTTTGTTAACAATTATCATCATCATCATTATTGTGTTTTGTTTTGTTTTTTTTTGTTTTTATTTTTTGACAGAGTTTCTCTGTGTAGCTCTGGAACTCACGCTATAGATCAGGCTGGCCTTGAACTCAGAGATCCATATACCTCTGGTTCCTAAGCTCTGGGAGTAAGAGCATGCACCACCACCGCCTAGCTTATTAACATTTACTAACTATACAGATTTCTGGGTTTCTGTGACACCTCTATAAAAAAGTTCTATCTCTCAAGATGACAAAGACACTCTTTGATTTATCTACATCTCAAACTGCTGCCAAATAGATACAATTGAATGTACATAATTATTTTAAAGTTTATTTCCATTAAATCTTACAAGTTTCACATGAAAAGAGAACCAGGTAACACATATTATTCTGTTTATGCTTAGTTTGTCTGAAATGCTGCTTAAATGAAAAATTAAGTAGCAGCTTTGAGAAGGAAAGGAAAAATGTCACTTTGTTTTCCTCAGACAAGGCTCTAACACAGTGTCCTGGCTCAAAAGGTGAATTCCCATAACGGACCCTAAACTATACATATAACAACTAACTTTTTTTTCCTTTGTTTTGCAATGATTTTATTTGAGCAAAATTGAAGGGGACTATTTGCCTTTTGAAAATCTTTTTATTTATCTATTGTTTAATCATAAGAGTGTTAAACATTCTCTAATTTTAATTCTCTGCTATCTTCGATAGTTTCCAATTCAAGAAATAAAAATGGGTTTTATCATTTAAACACTAATTTCTATTTTTTCACTGCTTTGTAGTCATAAATGTAATAATTTTAGAGAGCTTAAAATATTGCTTGCTTGCTTGCCACAGTTGAAAAGCATGTATTATCTCAGAGGGTCTTATTTTACTGCTCTATAAATGATTTTGCTCTCAATCTTCCAGTGCTTTCAGCAATACAGCAGGTTGATCTTAATCCCCAAGCTAATAAAACTGGGTGAGTCTACATGAGAAAAGAACAAAGAAAAAATATTTTGTATGATCAAGTTAAAATCAACAACATATCTGATTATATTGTTGATGACTGTTTATACAAATTTGTCTAATTATACAAAATTCTGGGTTTCTGTGACATCTCCATAAAAAATTCAATCTCTCAAGCTAAGGCTCTAACACAGGAAATAATGTTCTTTCTTCAAATATAATGTAGTAAGCTGTTATTTCACAGAAATAAAAACTAAATTGTAATCCATTTATTAGCTATGGAAATTATTTTACCAGTTCAACCATTCTCCCCAAATGTTTCATACAAATCTAAACACCACCAAATTTTTATATAGTAGAAGTTTGCACGGAATGTTAACTATTGAATTGGTAAAATTTTTGAATTTAGTCACTTATACCAAGTTATTTAGTATTATGTCAGTTACTCAGTTTTGGTCTCTGGTCTTGGCATAAAACTACAATTTTGATGTTTGATGATACTGTGACTGTCTTTTTTTGCAGCAGGACCCAGGCTTATGGTGAGACACTGAATTAAGACACAGGATCCCGTTTAACAACTGGGCTACTAACGAAAAAGTTTTATTTGTTGCCAATTTTCTTGTATGTGCATGTCCTGTGCTTAGCTACAGGTGCACGGTGTGGCTGTGTTATCTAATGGTACAGCTGCAAATTGGCGGCTTTCATAGTTGAGGCAGGGTGAAGCATGCTGGGTATAATACAACCAGTCTAAATGTTTTCTTTGTCTTGAGTTGAAAAAAAAAACCTTTGAAATTGTATTTCCCTATGATCTGAAGTAGCATAACTGTTTCCTTATCTACATCATTCACAATGATGCATAAAATATTTACTTTAAGTAATTTTAAACATGCAGACTATAAGAGAGTAGGCGCTCACGAGTAAAACTGGGAACAATATTAGTTACCAAAAAAAAAAAAAAATCACATCCAACATACAAAAAAAAAAAAAAAAACAAAAACAAAAAAACCCCCACCCCCCCACCCCCCAGGTATCTTTATATTTTTATATATGATAATTGTGAAGTCAAGGGTTTTCATCTTAAAAAAGAATCTCCATTTTTCAAGAAATGTTTATAAGAATGGATGCTAACTGAACGTTTTGTTTGTTCAGAGTAACCAGAACAGATTTGCTTAAACTAACTATGATAGTGAATTCTAGAGAATATAAAAGATTAATATTTCAATGGCCAATTATGCTTCACTGGTGGCTTATAATGTGGTCATATTGGCTCAACTTCCAAATTCAGCGTGCTTTAGAAATGCCCATATACTACAAAGAGTCCAGGGACTTTATTGAATATTTGTCATTTGCAAATGCCTTATCTAAAGATAACAAAGAAGTCTCTCCTGAAAACCCTCCACGGAGCCAGTCATTATGAGAAAGCACTCACTGATCCATCAGAATCTAAGTTTGCAGTGGCAGAAAACATTGCCAAACATTTTTAAAATAGTTTGAAGATGAGATAATAGTATGTTAATGTTTCTTAGTGTGGAAATGTGTGTTGGTCTGCAGTTGGGATAGGACAGATTTATCTTGTGGGGGATACAGTGGGCGGGCACTGAAGAGCTGTCATGAGACGAACCTACGTGTTTGTTTCTCTAAACGTGTTTTCTGTTTGTCCTGTAAATAGGTACAGCTTGCAGCTGCACAGAATGACTTTTATTCTATGCAATGCATTTTCATGTTTAATATCTCCTCCCCAGAGTTTCTTTAGTTCCACCACTTTCGGCTTAAATCTCATCTCCATATCCCACAAAGCATTTGCAACCTGACTGAAGTGCCCCAGGAAACTGGCCTTCTTCACATTTTAATCAGAATAGCTTTCAAATATAATTAATTTCTTATCTTAAAATCAATGGGTAAAATGGTTTCCACATTAAATGCCTCCCTTACACAAATTGCCCAGGTTTTGTTTTAAAACTATTTTTTTTTTCAAACAGTCTGGAACACTTAATTTGGATCCACAGGCTATTGCCTTTACTGTAAACTGCTTCAAGTATACTGATTTGACAGAGAAGTCACATGGTGGAGAGCTGAGAGCACGCTCTGGTTCCATTTTATATGAAGATGTATAGGTGGTGAGATCAACGAAGATCCTAAATCTAAGCAGCGTTAAACTCCTTCGCCGTTGTCCACCCGTCACCCACAGGTTTGAGTGATCCTGACTGGTCCCCGCTTCTTTCTAAAATCTTCGTTGCAGATGCAAGCAGGCAGAAAGTTTTGGTTCCGCTGACAGCCCTTTCCGTGTCTACCCTCTGCTGGTGGTACTTAGTAACGGTGGCAGAGCTGCACAGAGCCGGAAAGAAGGGGCAGACCGCACAGCCAGCCTGGAAAACGAGTTTCCTGGCTATGCAAGTTCTACTGTTTCATGAGTAAATTTTTAAAAATCGATGGCCACAGTGGATGATGATAGTTTGTTTGGAAATCGTCTAAACTGACTTGGAAAGGATAGAAGGAATCTCCGTGTTGTTCAAAAAAGAAAAGAAACTATCGTTTTACTGCCCCCCCTTTTTTTTTCAGAAACAGATTTTTGTGAGTTTGTTTTAGGGTCGAGTGATCCTTCATTCAGCCCGAGGCACCAGAGACCAAGCTGGAACAGCAAATCATCAGGACTGAGGATTTAAGTAAGTTCGCAAAGCAGCCTGGGTGGATTACCTGCAGAGCATTAAAACTTATTGAAATTAGGAAAGGTGTCCTTGGGTCAGAAACATTATCAAGCATTCTGAAACACGGCAAATCTAATTGTAGTTTGTTATGGAATTTGTCTTGGCATACACTAATAATTCTTCCTAGTATTTATATATGTTAAAATTAAAATAAAACTATAACGGCAGGCATTTAAAAAAATAAAAATGGTTTTAAATTTTTAAAACTTTAGTGAAGAGTTTTCAAGGATTGACTTTGGTTATGGCTAGATGTAGTAAGTTTCTAGAGCAGCCACTAGTTTGTGTGTGTGTGTGAAAGAGAGAGAGAGAGAGAGAAAGAGAGACTGCTACAAGAATTAGAGTTCCTGTAGACTCACAATAGAGGGGAAAAGCATACTGTATAAGAATTACAAAGTTGAACAAATCCATAGATTCCATTCCGATTATCTGATAGATTCATTTGTATATTGAAATGTATTTCTACATAATCACAGCTCTAGTCATGGTCTATGTCAGGGTGTGTACCTCAGTATTACTCATATGTTTCTAAAAAAAAATTTTTTTTTTGGTTTTTTTGAGACAGGATTTCTCTGTGTAGCCCTGGCTGTCCTGGAACTCACTCTGTAGACCATGCTGGCCTCGAACTCAGAAATCCGCCTGCCTCTGCCTCCCAAGTGCTGGGATTAAAGACGTGTGCCACTACGCCCAGCTTCTAAAATTTTTAAATTAAGTGCTGTGATATTCAGTATGTGAAATGTGATTAGTATTAATAGTCTACTGTGGGTCTTTTTAAAATATACATTTTCATACAATATATTCTGATCACAGTTTCTCCTCCTCCAACTTCCTAGCTTCTCCTTACCTCCCCTCCCACCAGATCCACACCCTTTTCTCTCTTTCCTTAGAAAACAGACAACTAAAAAAAAAAAAGCACAAAATACAAAACAAAATAAAAAAGAAAACAAACAAAAAACAAAAACCAGAATAGGACACAACAAGAAGGAAAGCAAGTAAACAAAGGAAAACCAAACAGGAAGAAAGAGAGGCAGGGACAAAGCAAAAGAAACACGCATAAACGCACAGACGCATTTACAGACACAGAAATCCCGTGAAGCACGGAACATGTTAGCAAAACATGGGTAAGGCAAGAAAATGATGAGTCAGAGGATTGTAAGACAGACAAACAAACAAACACCCTCCAAAAAATACCATTGAGTTCACGTATGTTCCTACTGCTGGCCGTGGGGCCAGTCCCTGGGTCAGTCTCAATGTTGCCTGACCCCAGTCTCTTTGAGTTTCTAAACTATTAATTAGTAGAGACTAAGCTGTTGTCACAGGACAGCTTGTGAGGCGTTAAGTGACACAGTAGATAACATTTTCATAAAACTCAACTCTAAAATTGAAAGGGTTTCACAGTGACTATGTCGGCCGTATGTTCTGAGCAATGTATGTGAATACAATTCCCCTACGCTTGCTTTCAATTTTTACCTATGCCTCCCCCACCTCCCTGCTATAAAAAGCGATTCTCAATGAAAGTGCTTTCTCTAGAATGAAACGTAGGACTTGGAGTTCTTTTTGTTTTTCAAGTAGACATTTCTAAGATGTATTTGTTTGTATTCTCTGCCAATTATTAATTTGTTGCCTCTTAGCCCCAAATAGGCTCTTCGGCACCTGTTCTGATAGCCCATGCTAAGCACTTTAAATATGTTTTTTCTTCATGCACACGGTGTAAATTCAGTTGGTAAATGGAAGGGAGTAACTTTACTTGAATCTTGTCTGTATAAAATTTCCTGTTCTTACTTTTACATTGAGGTCATCCTGTGGAGTGGGTCTGTGAAGACGCTAGGTGCTAGTCATCTGATCGTGCACTACCGAGTGCGAGTGCTGTTGCTAGGAAACCCTGAGCCTCTGGCAGGAATCTAGTGGCTCTCTTCCGGTGGTCCTCACCCATTTTCCTACTCTTTAAACACTCTGTTGCTGTCTATTGCTCTACATCCCAAGTGTTTTACTAGCCCAGCCACAGAAGCAAACTTCTCTGCCATCTAGTGGGCTAGAGTAATACCTTCTCAATTAGCCTTGAGAGAAATCACACCCCCACCCCAAACACTCCAGTTTATCCATCTGTGGGCTATAGTCCTTTAATCATAAGGTAGCTTTTAGCATCTTCGTTATGTTTTTATAGTTACTCCTATCATAATTTAATAATAGTTTATTCTAACTTCCCTTGTGTAAATTACTGTCACTTTCATCTCCTGATTGAACCCAGACAGATACACTGGCAATAAAATATTGCATTATCAGATCAAAACAGAAATCTATGATAGACACATGGCACTAATCTTTGGGTAGAGCAATAAATCATTAGGAGTTTCCAGACACGCTCCACGACAAAGCCCAACACACCAGAGTATTTGGGAAACACACATTCGACTTGGTGAAGAGAAGAACCTGCAGCTGCAGCTCCAGGAGATCCAAACCCACCTTCTGACCTCTTCAGCCAGCTGTACATACCTCTCATACACACGCACACACACACACACACACACACACACACACATACACCAAACTAATAAAAGTATTTTCTAGAAAGTTAAGAATTACTTTAATGGCATAAGTATTACTTCATAGAAAAATTTAGAAATTCTAGGCTTTTTTTTTTATCAACAGGTCATCCGTTGGCAAGAGTATAGGAGAAGTGGTTATTTTCATAGTTCTTCCTGAATTAAACACTAAGCTTCATCTCCTAGAATAAAGTTTATTAGAAAGCAAAATTTCTTCAATAAACTTAATCTTTAGAAATTACATATAACCTAAAACTATTTCGTGGGCATTCTGAGATGGCCGGAAGCTCTTCCCACTTGGTGACAGATCAGCGGGGCACAGTGCCTGACCTGTTCTTGATCAGGAAGCTGAATTCAGACTGTGTACGTGACCGAGAGAAGGATGCAATTTTGGCCTCCTGTAGTTTGGGGAAAAGCTGTTTCTGCTCCAGGAAGTTATTGTTATTTATCTTGAGAAGCACCTTCAGGCTGTACTATAATATTTATTGCTTACATTGAGTAACTAATAACAGGATGACTTAAGAACACGATCACAAGTGATCTGATGCCTGTTCTCAGAGAAGACATGGCCATGCCGCTTTGTTTTGAATCTTACAATGTAAAGCAACAGTGTGGTGGGTGCAGAGGCGTGTGCTTCCCTAACCCAGATGCTAAGAGGCCATGGAGCTCCTGCACTGGGGCTAGAGCTGCTTTCAATGTTCAAGCAACAAAATGACAAACAAGGAAAACGCCCTAGAATCTTATAGCTAAAGGGGTTTTCACACGGAGGAAGTTGGTAACATTGCTTCTTGGAACAGTGGAAAATCCATGACCTAACTAAGGAGGTTTCCAGGCAACGAATTAGAGGATCCATCTCATTTCTTTATCTCTGCTAACCACACAAGAGAAGACGGAACATCTTTTCATTTCCTACAGAATGTAGAAGACAGGTAGAGGGCCCAGAATGGCATTCCCAAGGAGCAAAGGGCCGTGTCGGAAAAGGATTGGTGGAAAATGAAGCTCAGGGTATTGTCAGTCAGGTGTGGTGGTCAGAGAAAAGATGCAGGGACAGGGAGGACGTGGGGACAGGGAGGATGTGGGGACAGTGAGGACACGGGGACAATGAGGACGTGGGGACAGTGAGGACGCGGGGACAGTGAGGACCGGGGGACAGTGAGGACACGGGGACAGGGAGGACGTGGGGACAGGGAGGACGTGGGGACAGTGAGGACCCGGGGACAATGAGGATGTGGGGACAGTAAGGACGCGGGGACAGTGAGGACCTGGGGACAGTGAGGACACGGGGACAGGGAGGACTTGGGGACACTGAGAATGCTGGAATAACAAAGATGCAGAGAAGTGAAGGAGAAAGGGATACCTTGTAGCACAACATCATTCTGAACTTACCTTCGTCACCCTGGATACGTAGATCCGATCAGAAAGCGTTTGATATGTCGACTGTGTAGTAAGTGATGTATAGACTATTTTGGGTATGTCTGTTTTGGGACTCATACTGAAGCTACTGAAAACTGTCTTCCCATAGTTTGTTTTTCTGAATGGAGTGGGTAACATTATAATAATAGTTACCAAGCAACAATGTTTCTTTGCCTGGACTATTTTTACAAAGGACTATGGAGGTTGAATCTATTGATTCTAGAAATCAAAAGAACTAAGAACTCCAAGCTGCCCTTCTTTGCTTTTTTTTCCATTCGCTCTGCCCACTCAACAAGATAGAGTCACAAAGGAAACCAAACAAATACGTCTGCATCAGTCAACGATAGCTATGCTTTATGGCAGTCATTTAATAATAGTGTGATAAAGTAGATACTTTGATCACTCTTTTCCAAAAAAGTAAAACATACAGCTAAAACCAAAGTCATATAGTTCTATATGTCAAATAAACGGGACTTAAGAACCATCAAGGCAAACTGTTGACCTTAGCAGGTTCAAGATTTAAAATGTAGTGAATATTTACAGTTGCATCGGGGAAATCACTTCTCTGTTTGATGTAGAAGTATACATTTCAAATCATTAGACCTTTGGTGAAAAGTTCTCAGTAAGTAGTTTTGTCAAGTAGTGCCAGATAAAATGATTAATAACATTGTAACTTGATCACTCACAGATATAACATCAGTGTTAATAAAACAACACCTTTTCTGATATTACACATTGACGAAGAATTTTTAAATTGACAATTCATGTTAGAAATTAAGTAATTGAAAATTGGAGATAAAGCCAGCCTTTATAAATAACTTTATAAAGTTATTTACCTTTTGCCTTATATAAAGTGAAAGCGGTAGTAGCTGGCCAGTCCACGATGGTCTTTGGATAAAATGAACCTTGGTCAGTCCTCACAGTAAACAACTTAAGAGATGAATGAAAACATTGACATTTCATGGAAATACAGCCAAGTGACTTGGTGACTCCAAGCCTGGGGACACACAGAGAGTTTCAGTAGAGAGTCCACATTTATAATTAGCTTACATTTTGCAAATCAACTTTCATCACTAAGGGATGAAAAAGGCAAGGCACTCTCTCTGCCCTTCTTTCCAATGAACATGTAGGGAGTAGCTGAGACACCCGAGACAAGGAGCTCCACGACTGAAAACGTGCTCGCGCAAGCATGCTTGTTCTAGGCATAATTCTGTGCTCGAGGTGCACAGAGGTGCAGATTTTAATTTTCCATGTGTTAAAAAAAAACCTTATCAGCAATCCTGACCCCACCACCATCCTTGCAAAGATATATGAACACAAACTACATTTTTTAAAGGAAAGTTTCTAACATTTTATATCCAAAAGAAAAGAATTCATGCAGGTGGAGAACATTAACAAAAATATAACAGCATGCCTAAGACTTCTTTTTGCCCCAATTGAACAGGAGTTTAGCAGAGAAGACAGATACATGTTGAAGTAAACACAAAAAGTGTGACATTGTACTTTCCTGTTTCGACTGTGCCACTGTAGCAAAGTCCTACAGACTCAGCAGCTTGAAAGGAAACTTGATCTCACACTTTGGCAGTCCAGAAATGGCAGGTCGGGACTTTCTTTTTGAAATTTTCTGTCTCTTTGTTTCAGTTTCCCATTTTTGTCTACTTTTAAGATATCCCTTGGGTTGACTGCATTTTAAAGGGCCAGAGACAAGGAGCATCTTTAGAACTATGACTCCTGTGGAGGACGGATGCAGATGTGCTGTGCATAGAGACACACCAGGCATGCACGAGATCTCTGAGGGCAGCATCTGCAGGAACTGATGTCCTCTCAAGGCCAATCACAGTCTTGATCTTTTTGGGACAGCTGCAATAACTTCTTTCTCATTGTTTATCTCATCATAAGTGGTATTCAAAATGTTGAAAGTTTGGGTGCTGAAACATGCATGGGAGAACATTCAGAAAAAAAATTCGGTTTTTGCTTTCCTTCCTTTGTCCAGCCTGGGAGTTAGGCTTGTATCTTTAGCCATTTTTTATTTAATTAAAAAAATGTTAAGTATGATGTTTTTACTCTAACAACTCCATTATTCTTGAAATAATATTGTTTTCTGTAGTAGTTTTAATTATTAAAAGTTAAATTATATCTGTGTATAGAGGTTCAAGGATTTAAACTCAGGTCAGCAGGCTTGGTGGCAAGCCCTTTACCCCGTGAGCCATTTCTGTCTGCCCCAGCAAGAAAGCTACTTGGTCTCCCTTATAAATAAATCCTGCTGATTTTACTTTCTACAACCTGTAGGCATGCCCAGATAGGCTAAGGTTTTAAGATAAGCTTTGAGCTCATTTAACTAAAATCTTTACAATGCTGTTAGCATGTAATAGGACCCCATTTTCTCAGATTTGGCCTATCCCTTGTTTCAATTCCCTAATTCAAGGTCAAGAATCAAATCCCACCACATGATGATTGCAAATCTCTGCACACCTATTTCTTCAAGGTCTCAAGCCCTCCTTTCCCCTCTGTGCATAGGTATTCATTGGTCACGGTTTGCTTTTAGCAACATGGCAGAAATTCAACAACAATATAGTTACTGCTTTTCTTTTGTTTCCAGATGCTCATATCTCCCCATGAACTTTCCACCTTCCCAGCCCCCAAACCTCAGTGAATTGTTTTTCTCTTCTTAATTGCAAGATGGTGGCCTCACCTTCAATCTTGTGATCTACATATTATGACAGAGAAGGGTTATTGGCCACATTGCTTATTTTAAAAGTCACAAATCCCCACTAGACTTTGCATCTTTCTGGCAAGAACTGGGTGCATGGGTGATTGTACTCAGAAAATAAAATGGGGTTCTGTTAATAAAGAAGAAAGCAAAGGCATTGGACAGGTTCCAGTATTGGCTGCCACAGTGGGTAATTCTTCTAACTTAAGAGACAAAGGAGAAACAGCCAGTTTCCACCCCAAATGCTTCCACACCACACACTTCATCACATGCATACCCTATGAAGACATTGCTGTGCTATACAGAGAGCTCGGTTTCTCACAGTCTTTCTGGCTTTCAGGCAACACTCATTTCTGGGGTGTGGTTTAGGTGTGTTGTCTTCCCACGAAAGGAATTTTATGTTGAGATGCTGATGCTCAGTTTAAGGGTGGTGAAGGTATCATGTGCCATTTTAGAGGTCTAATAGGACCCAACCAGTTCATTGGGAAGGCTGTCCTCAGGAGAGAGCAGTACAACTCATGCAGTTAGGACTGCTCTTCCTTGCAGGGAGATTGTTAACGTAGAACAAGCCTGCCTATCTCAGGACTCAGGGATTCCTGCACCATGCACCATGTACTCACTTTTTTTCTCTCTGCCTGTCTCTTTCCCCCTTTTCTCTCTTCCACTACTGACATGTGCTAGGAGACCACAATCAGAGCTGAGCCAAAGCTAAGGAGATGAGCCTAAAACCCTCCACACTGTAAGCCAACTAAAATCCTTCTCTCTATAAACAATGCAGCCTCAACTGTTTGATTATACATATCCAAACAATGATCTGCATTTTTATGCTGGTGATCTTCAGGAATTCAGTATAAATGTCGATGTCATTTTTATATTGAGTGAAATTCTAGACCACAGAGGGGGAAAATGTCTGATGAATGATGAAATAAAAGAAATAAGTAGGGGAAGTTGGAAAGAAGAAAAGGGAACATGTGAAATACATGTAGAGATTTTGTTCATCTGAAAGCAGAGTGGAACCAACCAAGGTATGCCAGTGTGTCTAAATGCTAACTCAGAATCCTTGAGCTCTGAGCCTTTGGTGACTGAAGCTGGTTTTTATATCTTAAAACTTGAAAGTAAAATGCAGTTGCAAAAGGATAAATGGAAAGTTTAAAGGAGAAATCTGCTAATTGTTCAAGTGTATTTTTCTCCCAATGCTAGTCACAAACACTAATATGTGAACAATACTTAATTATAAATTCCAATGTTGATGAAATGTGTTGAAATATTTATTTTTATTTTATTACGCTAGTTCCTTGGCCATTTCATCTATCTATCTATCTATCTATCTATCTATCTATCTATCTATCTATCTATCTATCTATCATTCTATCTCTACCTATGAACCTATCTATGAATCTACCTACCTACCTACCTATATATCTCATTTATCTAACTGTCTATCTATCTATCTATCTATCTATCTATCTATCTATCTATCTATCTATCTATCTATCTATCAGCTAATGCATTCTGGTTACTCATTTCCCCTACCATCTGTAATCTCTCTTCCATTTTTACTAAACCCCCTTCTGTCTTTTCCCTTTTTGTGACTTTTGCTTTTGTTCTGTGAACCATTTAGTTTAACCAAGGCCATCTGTGAAAACATGGTGTTGGAAGTGTCTATTAGTGATTGGTGTGATTTGTGGAAGTGTCCTTATATCAATTGGTACATTTAAGAAAAAAATCAAAACAAACAAACAAACAAACAAACAAACAAACAAAATCCCAGTGATCTGACCTTTGCCTCCCAAATGCTGGAGATTAAAAACATTCACCACCACACCCAGCCAGGTTCATTTTTAAAGCCAAACTTCTCTTACTCAATTAAAAACCAAAAACTCTATATTTTTCTTTTCTGTATATGAGTGTTTTGCTTGCATGTGTGTCTTGATCAAGGAGGCCAGAAAAAAAGTTAGATCCCTGAACCTGGAGTTATAGACGGTTGATAGCCAGGTGCGTGCTTGTCTTAGTCAGGGTTTCTATTCCTGCACAAACATCATGACCAAGAAGCAAGTCGGGAAGAAAGGGTTTATTCAGCTTACACCTTCCACATTGCTATTGATCACCAAAGGACGTCAGGACTAGAACTCAAGCATGTCAGGAAGCAGGAGCTGAAGCAGAGGCCATGGAAGGATGTTTCTTACTGGCTTGCTTCCCCTGGATGAACAGCAATGTGGAATTATAAACTGAATAAACCCTTCCCTCCCCAAACTTGCTTCTTGGTCATGATATTTGTGCAGGAATAGAAACCCTGCCTAAGACAGACAGATTAATCCTCATAACCTCAATTTTGGAGACAGCAACTGTTTCCTTTACCTTCTGGAGTGATAAATTGAGTCATACATGGATCATGGCTCATATCCAATTAGCAGTGATAGAGCACAGAGGGGTAGAAATTGCCTCCACTCTTTGGTGTGGCTTAGAATTCTACCCAGAGAGCTGGACAGTCGGCGTGTAACTGGTAAATTACTCCTTAATTCCATCCTGGAATGCATTCTCAACAGACACTTTCTCGATGGTACATTTCAAAGTGGGTACTGGGAAGGGAAAGGATGCTTCCCCGCCTTTCCTTTCCTCCAGTTGAAATGGGATAAGAGTTGACACGCCTTTCTGCACATGTTCTATAAAATTATAAAGTGTCATGTGGTCAAGGAAAGCATAAAAAATGAAAAGATGCACTAGGTGAGAGTATAATTTCAGTTCTTTTGGTGCATGTGATTATTTACTAACTTAAAAAAAATTGCAATTTGGTGTCTTCTTTTCCTATTCTCTGAACTGACATTGCCTTCTCTTTCCCCTAAAATGTCTCCTGCAGTTTATGTTTAAGGTCCACAACATAGGTGGACCTTACACTGTGTAATAATAGTTAATACTTTCAACCAATTTAGTTAAACAATACCCTTGGAGGGTCATCAAGATGGCTCAGGAGATAAAGCTGTTTGCCGTGCAAGAAGGACAACCCGACTTTGATCCCTGAAACCCACAGCGGAAGGACAAAGCCAACTCTAAAGATTGTCTGTCCTCTGACCTCTGCATGGTTGCTATGGATTGTGCATGCACATGCCTGTACTCATCATAAACACATGCAAAAAGAATAAAAGAAAGGAAAACATCGCATGAGCTGCCAAATAGTTTTTAAAGCTCTCCATACACAAAGAACACAGACCATTGTCCCATGCTGAAGAAAAAGTCGTTCTTCTGTTACAGATAAAATTGGAGTTTTTTTTTAAATGTCTGTTCATTTTGAATACATTTTGTCCAGCAGACCTTTCTGTGATTATGGAAATGGTCTACATTACACTGTGTAATATGAAAGCCAGTAACCATTCTTTGGCTAAGAAGGAGAAACATAGTTGGTGAGAATGGGGAATCCAAGCCTTATTCAATGTGTATTACAGTGCTAAATATGTCTAGAAGCACCCCACAGTGGGCAGCATAACTTACATATCTGGCATACTTGGAGATTAATCTCTATTGCCTTATCCACATGTCTGTTTAGTTATGGAACCTATAATCACTTGAGGTAAAAATCATAGCTCAGAAATCATCTGATATGCAGTATACACAAGGCTTGCACTTCCCTTGTCAATAGATGATACAATATTTTTATACTCTTTTTTTTTTTTTCTTTTGCCAGTACTGGAAATGGACCCTACAATCTCACATATGCCAGACAAGAGTTTTGCCGGTGGGCTCATTTCTAGCATGAGTAGTCCTGTGTTCTGAGTCTAAGATATTGTGAATATTTTTATAGGTAGGCCTTTATTATACTCATTGATGTCAATTCTGGAGAGTTCACACAACTTACAAGAAACTGAAGCAAAGGAATAAGACCAACCAAATGGATCAGACAATCTGATGGATTTCTGGCTATACAAACTTTGTGTTTATTCAAATCTGCTTGACAAAACATTGACATTTTTAACAAATGCGAAGTTTGTGCGGTCTCACAAGTTGTTCGATGGCTCTTTGGAAGATCATTCCTGCACGCTGGATTCTAGGGTGGCAGCCAGGCAGAGGAGTCGTGAATCATCTTGAAGACAACTCTGTTCCTAAGGACGATTCACAGACTGCAACAGGAAGTGCAGGCAGCTGTGCAGCTAGGTGGGTGCTTCTCCAGGTTTCCTGTTACAAGAATAACTGGTTTTCACTCCCCTCCAGGCACAGAAAACAAAATCACTCTGAAGATCACACACAAGAAGCTATCTATATATTTAAAGCACATATGACTTTCTTTAGATAGTGATTTTTAATTTTTTTAAATGCTTTCATTAACTTCGAAAATCTCACAGAAGAAACTATTTAAACCAAATGTGAGTTAATAGCGACTCAGGATTTTCATTTTATTTCTTATTTTAAAGCTCGTATTAATACATGATGATAGGTTTCATTAACATGTTTTTATACCTATACACAATGTATCTCAATCTATAGCCTTCTTACCCCCATTATCCTTACTTGACCTCCATACATGCTAATCCCTTTTCTTTTCTCAAATTGTCTGCTTATACTTACACGTGTGTGTGTGTGTGTGTGTGTGTGTGTGTATGTGTGTGTGTGTGTGTGTGTGTGTGTGTGTATAAAACTCACATTTTAGCGTTGAATTTCTCAATGAAGAAACCATCTCTCCTTCCTGTATCAATTTTTAACTGTATATAAATCCCCCGATGGGTTTGTGTGGTGCTCATGAGCCCCTCCGCTTTTATGACAAGGAAGTGACAGGCCCAGACTTGTGCAAGAAGTCAGAGCCAGCTGCTAAGGGTTCAAGAGTCCGAAGGCCATGTGATCCCCGGAGGGCTGCGCTGGGCCTCTCCTCAGCCTTCCTGCAGCTGTTCCATTTCTTCTGTGGCTCCTTCCGAGGTGTTCCCCAAATCCTGGAGGGGCAACATACATTTTCTATTTATAGTTGAATCATTTATTGTCTGTAGGATAATCTCCAGGAAACTATTGCAATAGCAGGAGTTAGAAACCTAACCTAAAACCTCAGAAAAATCAAAAGCAGTCAAAGGTACTGCAAAACACTGGGGCCCAAGGTGCTTCTAAATGACTGCTCATGTCTTAGGATCTGAGATAGCTACAGAAGCTTGCCAAACCAAAGGGCAATATGTTCGTTATCACATCCTTTATATATTTTATGACATTCCTGTAGATTTGGATATTGTTTTCTAGACGCTTGATCAAAAGGATACAATTATCTTATTCGCCAATACAGTAGTGTGTGTGTGTGTGTGTGTGTGTGTGTGTGTGTGTATGTGTGTATGATGACAAACATAGATATAAAACTTAAGTGATGAGATGTAATAGTATTTCTGGGGGTTTATATCTTGTATGTACTTTGTTCTGGGTATTTCTATAACTACTTGAGCCGGTTTTAACTCCAGAGACTTGTTTTGTTTTGTTTTGTTTTTGTTTTTTTTGTTTTGTTTTTTTGTTTTTAACTAGCTGCAAGCTGGGCAGGTTCTGAGCTGTTCTAACCCTCTAAGGCTGCCTATTTCCCAGTCACAAGATCCTTTACTGTCAATCTCAGCCTTGCCCTGGCTCACTCTGACCCATGCGTGTCCTCACGGAGACTCCCTCGGTGACCTGCTAATGGCGACTCCTTGTGGGCTGGCTCTCCACACCTTCCTCTCCCCGTGGTCTTTCTCCCTCTGTTCTGTCTCTGGAACTCTCTTATTTAGATCAGAAGTTCTGCCCTGTTCTCTTCTACCCAGCTAACTGGCTAATCGGTTTTTATTAAGCAATCAGAGATGATGGAAAACAGTTTTTATATATCATGGAGATGTTTGACCCAGTGCTTTCCTCTGCAACCAAATGTCCAGGCATAGAAATCAGCATCTGAATACACGGTGCACACACCCAACCTCCAACAGGGAGACAGTCACTCCATGCACATAGTGATAGTGTCTTCACTGGGGTTGATTTCTTTGATGACTTCTTCCTTCCTTCCTTCCTTCCTTCCTTCCTTCCTTTCCTTTCTTTCTTTCTTTCTTTCGTTCTTTCTTTGTTTAGAATATGCCTTAGTAGTAGATATTACAAATACAAGATACTTAAAGGAAAGAATAAAAACCTAAGAAAATAAAATGTTTTGAGATTCAGTTTTACATAATCTTATACTTTAGCATCATCTTGCACTTTAGGAATTGAGATTGTTACAATGTGGCCATTAGCTAATTTTCATTGTGAGATCCTCAGTTTATGTCGAAGAATAATTATTTTTATCCAATTTATGTAATCCTATAACAAAAACATGATTGCATAATCAAGAAAACAGAAAGAAAACCACATATATTGCCAATAATACCCTAAAATAGATGTGAAAGGAAATCAGTGGACTTTAAAGTGCCTCACTAGCACTTTTTACATGGGGTTGTAATATATATATATATTCTGTAAGATAAGTCTGTGACAGGGGTCTCATGTAGAAACAGCGAGGTCTGGAATGGATGTTGTGGTTCTCAGTCTCCTGTGTACCCAGATATCTCTGGGGTATCACAGAGAGTTGGGAATGGGGTCCACAAGTCTGTCTGCAAGCCAGGCAGGAAGGGGATGGCTGAGCCTGGGCCTGGGTGGCGGAAGGGGAAGGGGAGAAGTCTTGGTTCTGATTGGGTGCTGATAGTACATGTGTGGCTCTTTACTATGAAGTGATTTCCCCCACTGGAGATCCTCCATGAAGAAGATGGTCCTTGCTTGTCCAAACTGCTTTTTATGGCAGATACATTTTCCTCAGGGTGAACCAGGGATTAAATACCCTTTGTGCGAGGAAATGCCCAGGGAGGGAAGATACCTCATTAGCACTGAGGACTCCAAGTTTCTATGCTACCTGACTGAGTGGGGCATCCTGGTTATGTGTCCAGATCAAGTAGTTTGGCAGGGAGCTGACATCACACCTACTGTTCTTGATTTTGAGATTTCCTGGGGGTTTCATCTGGCTGAACCTTACCAGTACATTCTGGTGGCACAGTCCACTTGCCTCACATTGTACTATGTTAAAATTGAATCCGAACTCTGTAATTGATTTCAAAATAAAGCTTAAAACATAAGAGAAGATTCTTGTGTGAGTGTGTGTTTGTGCATTTGTTTAAGAGTTGTCTTGGTCAAGGTCTCTGTTCACAGCAGTAAAACCCTATACTGAATAGTCCCATATTATCAAACTTGGTCACATAACACTACAATGTAACACAAATTAGATGCTTGGGAAATATTTGTTGAATAAGTTAATGAATGCTTATATCATAGAAATTGATCCTGCACAGATTAGCTAACAAGATCAAAGAATCTCATGAAATACCAGCTTCATCCTGCCTCAAGTGAGACAGACTTGATGGTTTTTTCTTTTTAATAATTTATTTTTTATCTTATGCACATTGGTGTTTTGCCTTCATGTATGTTTGTGTGAACATGTCAGATCTTGGAGTGACAGAAAGTTCTGAGCTGCCATGCGGGTGCTGGGAATTGAACCTGGCTCTTCGGCAGGAGCAGTAGGCATCTCTCTAGTCCAACAGATTTAATCTTAAGTTGACTCAGCTAAAATCATCCTGGCTTGTATATAGTTATCCAGAGTATAGAGAATATAGAATAAAGAATGGAATATGGAAATAGTATTACTGACCAAGTAGAATTTGTAATTGCATTACAAATTTTGGAAGCTACAGTAACAACCCAATGTTATTCTGCAATGATCACTACAAATGTACAAGATTGTAAAGGCTGTCTGTCTGTATTTCTGTTTATCTTTTATCTATCTATCTATCTATCTATCTATCTATCTATCTATCTATCTATTGTCCTCATCATCTATAACCTGTCTCTCTACCAATTATCTACCTAATATACGGATCATCTATCAATTACTATAGATCATCTCTATGTCTATTATCTACCTATAAATACCTACACATTACCTGTTACCTACACTGTTCCATATCCCATACCTCCTCCCTGACTCCCTGTCTCCGTGAGGACATCTCCACCTCCCACCTCCCATTCCACCAGACTTCTAAACTCCCTGGGGCCTCCAGTCTCTTGAGATTTAGGAGTGTCTTCTCTGACTGAATCCATATCTGGCAGTCCTCTGCTGTAACTCAGACCCCAAAGGACATGCATGGTATGTAATCTCTAATAAGTGGATATTAGTCAAAAAACAAATACAGAATACTCAAGATATAATCCATAGAACTCAAAAAGTTTAGCAAGCTGAAGGGCCTAAGTGGCCCACTTGGGAGGGAGAAGAAAGCAATCACAAGGAGGGAGGGAGGGACCTGGGAGGGAATGTGAAAGGGGTGGGGGATAGAGGAGAACATGACCTGGTATTGGGTAGGGGAAAAGGACTGAATCCCCAAGGGCAAGCAGAAAGAATGGAAACAGGCAACCTCAAGAGGTAGGAATTTGGAAGGGACTCTCCAGAATGTACCAGCGACCTGGAAGGTGAGAGACTCTCAGGATGCAAAGGGTAGGATCTTAGATGAAATGCCCAGCAACAGGGAGAGGGAAGTTGTAGAGCTTGTCTCCAGCAGAAAGACAGGGCATCACGGGAGGAATAGGATTGCCATCCCACAGTCAAAACTCTGAGCCATAATTGTTCCTGTCTGAAAGAACTGCAGGGATGGAGATGGAGTGGAGCCTGAGGAAAAAAATGGTTCAGCAACAGGCCCAAAGTGGGATCCAGTTCAAGGCCTGACACTATTACTGAGGCCATGGAACACTCACAAAAAGGGACCTATCATGACTGCCCTGTGAAAGACCCAACAAGCAGCTGAAAGAGTCAGATGCAGATATTTATAGCCATCCAATAGACAGAAGCTGCTGACCTGTGTGGTTAAATTAGGGAAAAGATGGAGGAAGCTAAGGAGGAGGGTAACTCTGTAAGAGGACCAGCAGTCTCAACTAACCTGGATAGTCAAGATCTCTCAAACACTGGACCACCAACCAGGCAGCATATACCAGCTGATTCTTGTGTTCTTTTAAAGAATTGTATCACTTTTATTTATCCATTAAACTTGTCATACACATATACAAAAGGTTTTGATAATATCATTCTGTGAATATTTCCACTATCTCTCCCAGCTTCCGCTGTGTTTCCCTCTCAACTTCTTGTCTTCTTTTTCTAACCCATGGAATATAATTAGCACAGCCCATATATCTATGAAAGTGTGTTATCTCTCCTAGGGCGTGAGCAATCTACAAGTGGCCTTTTCCTCAAGAACAAAGCACTCTGTCCCCCCTCCCCCTTAGAAACTATCAACCTTCAATAGTTACTCGGCAGTGCCCAGACTGGTTTGATCTTGTTCAGGTCTTGTGTAATTAATCACTGGGATGTGAGTTATTGTGTGCAACATCCATGCCATGTCCAGGAAAAAAAATACCCTTACAGCTCTCCTCTGCATCCTTCAGGTCATTCCCTTTCAACACTCACAAGGTCTTGAGCCTTATGTGGGGCCATTGATGTAGTCGATGATCTGTTTATGGTCCTGAAAACTGACACTAACCTAATCTCTGCCCTTAGACCAGTTATGAACCTCTGCATTATCTTCTCCCTATCTCATTAACTATTACCCAGTTTTAATTTGACCTACTTTGAAAACAGCACAAATCAAGGGATATAATGATATTTAGAAAGTTTTTTTTAACGACATGACTATTTAGGAAAATAGAACAGTAAATACTGCCACAGAGTACTTACTGTGACCTCTTCTGGCCTGAGAGTTAAAATATGCCCACAGTTTCAGTACTGATGTGGTAATTTTGGGTTAAGCAACTGTTTTCTAAATGTATTTGAGGTTTGTTCCACAGGAGGAATCCTCTGCCTGGTTCTATAAGTATGGTCAAAGCATTGTATTATTCATTTAGATAAATAGGTTTGAGCTATGATACAATGATATGATTAAAACCAAAACGTGACAAATTGGACTTTGTCAAGATTAAGGTCTCCTGTACCTTGAAAGACACTGCAAAGTGTGCAAATGTAAAGCCACAGTTTGGAACAAGTAACTTAAAATCATTTGTTGGATGAAGATATATGTGTATACATATGTATATGTATGTATATATATATATGCAGGATATTTTATATATATATATGTATATATATATATATACATACATACATATATATATGTATATATATATGTATATGTATATATGCAGGATATTTTATGAACTCTTAAAGCCCATTAAGAACCCCCCTAAAAATTTAATGAGTAGGAGATGTGAATAGATTCTTTACTAGAAAAGTTAGAAAGAAAATAAGCATACTAAAAGATACCCTCATTATTGACGATAGAAATGAAAAAGGTTGAATTGGAAATGTCTGTATCACTGTGAGGACATTTGACATTAAAGTGGATGACAACACGAAATTTTAATGAAGATTCGGACCTCGAATGCCCTTACCCTGTTTACAGAAACAAAGATAGCAACAACACTCATAGCTCATTCGGGCAGTTTCTGAAATACCTAATCAAATGCTTCATGTATTCTAACCATTTAAATTTTAGATAGTTCCGTGAATGAAAGCATCAAAGACTGACACACTGGTGTTTGAAGGAAATTTATTTGTAATATTCAGAATTGAAAGGGGCTCAGCATCCATCAGTCGGAGAATGTGTCAACAGTTCAGTGTGTAGAATGTGTGTGTGATGCAGTCTTACACCTCAGCATGAACAATCTCAAAATAATTTGATGAAAGAAGCAACATATCAATAGAAGGATACATATTTTTTGTATGTCTATAGATAGATTCTTTATGGGTAATATAAATACAAGAAATACACAGTTCTGGTATTTGCAACCAAATCTCCAGGGTCAGAAATCAGGCCGTGTCTTTCCTGAATAAAGAAGGATTTGGGAAGAGTTTGTGAAGGAGAGATCACAAAAGGTCACCCGGAAAATGTAGAGGTTATGTTTACATTGATTACTTTGCTTGTGGTGATGACTAGGCTGACTTGACCATCAAAGCTGTCACACTACACACAAAAAACAAATACGGTTTATTTTGTATTGATTTCCCTTCTATAAAATTATTACCTTTCAAAACACTTGAAAATCATATATTATTTTCAGTGTTATAAACAACATGCATAAGCTCTGAAAATTACACCACGAAGAAGAAAATGATCATTTTCCCAAGGAGTGACATTTGGAATCAAGGAGATAAAGATGTAATCGGATGATGCGATCTTGCTGTCTCTGTGACATGAGTCTGTAGTTGCTGAAGTAAGATCTTGGACATCCTCATGGATTTATCCTTTCCTTTGCTCTTTAATATAATCTTCCTGCTATGCTGTCCTGTATTGATTCAGGATGAAGCACGTCTTACATCCCATATCCTATGATTCTCTATCTACTGTTATGGCCAGATTTTCTCCTTTTCCCATGTTAAATGTTCTAACCATTCTCAGATTCTAAGCTGTACCATCAGTGACCTGTAAGAATAAAAGATAAGATTCTTTGCTCCTTCCTGTTGACTCTGCTAGTGTTGACGGATGCCTCTCGAAATGCAAAGGAAACATTACGTACCTTTTCACTGTTTTTATTAGTGTGGTTTGATGAAAAGGAAACTCATAAAACTGTATAAAACATATATCAGTGTGTAGGAAATGTCAAGTTTCTGTTGAAAATTCGAAGTTGATTTCCCTGTCTTCAGAAATATATGTCAGAAAAAATATGTTAACATCATGAAGATTCGTAGCAAGCCTTGTCCCTAGCTGCCAGATTTCTTTGCTCAAACATTCTATAGAAATGTTTAGTGTTCATAATCTAATATTATTATATATTCAAATGTACTCTTTTTTTTAGAGCAGAAGGATTAAAAAATAATTAATGTGAAAACTATTATCGTTCTAATCAACTGTTTCTTTGTCTATATTCCTGCTTTGTGGCAATTAATAAGACACACCAGCTTACACCACTTTTATATCTCTAAATAATGGACACTTCATGAATGATAGTTCAACCTGTGAATGAATTCTCTAAATGGCAGCCACCAAGAGTTGTTGTGAATATTTATTAGCTCTAGTTAGAGTTGACTTAGAGAATCTATGGTGTTTACGTGTAACCAGTGAGATGAAGTTTCCAGGTGTGAAGTTATCACCATTTGTTTCTAAATCTTGAAATAAGCATTTATTTCAAGGAGAAAACTACAATAGCAAACCACTAATGGGGGTAGCAGGAGTCAGAATGAGTGATTAGCAGTTAGCCCCGTCTTGCCTTCACCTCACTTTAAGTTGGTTTTGCGATATTTTAAAGTCATATATCTCCATCTACTATCTGAGATTCTTGAGCTGGACATGGCAGCCACTGCACATTTGTAGTCTAGCAGTTGGGAAGTGGAGGCAGGAATATCTGTCGGAATATACCGTGTCTCAAAAATCAGCCAACCAACCAACAAACCAAAGATGGTACCTGGATGTGTAGACATACTTTCCATGACACAATGATTGCCTTAACACCAGCATGCGTTGAAGGTACCCTTGGTAAGCTTTACCATGGTCTAGAACTGGCTTTGTTCTTACTTGACTCCAACATTCGGAGACCAGGTACACGAAAGCCATGTATAAATGAGTAATTTCAGGGGATCAAATTCTGGGCTATCACAACATGGCATTCTCTCCTAAATCTGGTCTATCAGAAAACCTGTCTGAGTTCACAGTAAAAACCTCTTCCCCTACACAAAAGTATTGCAAGATCTCCCCAGCCCGTGTTGAACAGCAGAGGCTTGCTTGCAGGCATAATATCCAGGGAGTTTGTAACCAAATAGAAAAATTATTACACAAAGAACAATCACTGTATGGGGTTGCTCATTTTTCTTCTTCTTTTTTTTTAAGAATGGAGGGGGGCTTGGAGAAACTTCACATGGAAACTGGGGTTGATATTAGGATACTTATATTCGGAAATGTTATACTGTAAGATACTGGGAACATTTAACATTTTTTCTTACTTATATTTTTCTTTTGAGAATGAGTGGTTTTTAAAGAAATATCTCTTTATGTACAACTGAGGAGTATTTTTGAGACACTGACTTCTTGAAAAACCTTCATATTTATTAAGCTTTGCAAGGTTAATTATAAAGACTTGTTTTTCAGTGAATTGCTATTCTCATCTTATTTCAGATTGCTTTCCAGGTATATTTTTAGAATATAGACATTTGTCTTTTATACATAGGCACATTGTGGCAAGCTCCTTGATAAGTTAGACTTCTTTATATGTTCATATGAATTTAGCATGATTTTTGGGGGGCCAACACCATATTCTAATATGTAAAAGCACTCGCCAAAGAAGTCTGATGAGTGTCATTGCTGGAACTCATGGTGGGAGGAAAGAACTGACTTTAGAGAGCCATGTTTTGACATCCACACCATAGTATACATGCTCCCAGACACAGACACATGCTATATGCACACATACTCCAACAGTGACAAATGCAGTATTTATATAAATAAACAAATGATACTCCTAATGCCTTATTTTCACAGTAGATTATAGGACTGGTTCTATCAACCAAATAATGAGTTAAATGCCAAACTCTTAGTTTTATGAAAACACATTTAAAGTTTTCAGTAATACAGAAGTGTTCCCTGCATCGAGTATTTTATGAAAACTACTTATAGAGAAAGAAGGAACTTAACAACAGCTTTGGTTTTTCAATCTGCTCTTGACCTTTTTAGCTAAAAAAATTCTTTATGTAAGAGCAACAATATTCACTAGCTAGTAGGAATGTTTTCTTAAAATCCAATTTTCTTGTTAGAAGTTGAATATGAGACTGATTGGACAAAATTCTTTTTTACTTCAGGTAGTTTCCTGTGTACTCTGTAAAAACAAAGTAAGAATATAATTTGAAAGATATCTCAAACAGCTTCAAAAACTAAACTTTGAATGAGGACATAGTGTGTTATTTTTACACGTATGTATGTGTCTGCACATCTGCCATTGGTGTTCTGTTCGGGAAAATTTCCCCTGTGTCCATGTGTTCAAGGCTTTTCCCCACTTGCTCTTCTATTAGATTCAACATACCTGCTTTTATGTGAGGGTCCCTCATCCACTTGGACTTGAGCTTAGTACAAGAAGATAAGAATGGATCAATTTGCATTCTTCTACATGCAGACCACCAGTTGAGCCAGCATTTGTTGAAAATGCTGTCTTTTTCCCACTGGATAGTTTTGGCTTCTTTGACAAAGATCAATTGACTATAGGTGCGTGGGTTCACTTCTGGGTCTTCAATTCTATCCCATTAATCTACCCGCCTATCTCTGTACCAATATAATGTGGTTTTTATCACTACTGCTCTGTAGTAGAGCTTGAGTTCCAATCAGACCCCCTCCCCCAAAAAACCTCCTAGGGACTAAACCATAAACCAAAGTGTACATATGGAGGGTCCATGGCTCCAGCTGCATATGTAGCAGAAGAGTGCCTTATCTGATATCAATGGGAGGGAAGCACCTTGGCCAGTGGAGGCTCAATGACCATTTGTAGAGGAATTCTAGGTTGCTGAGGCAGGAGAGGGTGGGTGGGGGTGCACCCTCACAGAGGGAAGAGGGAGGGTGAGGCAATAGGGGGTTTGTGGAGGGGAAACTGGAAAGGAAGATAACATTTGAAATGTAAATAAATAAAATAACCAATTTAAAAAAGAAAATAAATTAAGAGAAAAGAAACAGCTAAATTTAAACTCTTACTTTGTTTTTATTCATGGGTTCAAAGCATGAATTTATAGGTTTACAGCATAACCTGTGTTGTATAAAAATATAAACAATAAACTGTAAATTAAAATATTGTTAAATCATCAGACACAAAAGACTTTTGTGTTTTATGTAATAGATGTTCAAGGGATTGGCATTTTTACTTTTGTTGTTTGTGAAATAAAGAAGGAACAATTTTGCTTCTCACTTTTAACTAAGCATATATATATTATATATATTAAAAAGATATACATACATCTCACTTTTATATCCTCAGATGAAGTTCTAAGATAAGAGCCACATCAAGGCTGTGTGAACACAGGGCTTGGCCTGAGCCTAGAGCGTTTCCTTCTCTGTAGAACTATCCCTAGGCCTCCATACAATCTAATCTTCCAAGCTGACTGATTCAATCCAGCTCTTCTCGGCTTCTGACTAAAGTGCTCTGACTGGCCTCACACTAACTTCAGTAATGTGTTAATCTTCTAGCTCCTTCTAATTCTCTGGCAAGCTCTGTCTTTTCACCTGTATCTAGCTTGTTCTCTTTGTAACCTGTCTCTGTAGAACTGTCCCGGTAAACCTACCATACACACATACCATGTCACACGCTGTTTTTCTGTCTTGCTGCTCTTAGGTTGTCTTTCTTCTGCGCACATGCGCTTGTGTGTGTGTGAGTGTGTGTGTGTGTGTGTGTGTGTGTGTGTGTGTGTGTGAGTTGGGTGTATCCTACCTCTGACTTATTCTGTCAAATCCTTCTCGGATTCATCACTTGGTCTGCACTTCAATTAGGCATCACTTTCAAACATGACTACTTCCTTCTGCAAATTAACCTTAACCAAAGTTGTTAAGGATTAAAGGTGTGCACTAAAGGCTTGTCCACATTCTAGCCAGAGCATAGTATAATTCAGGGCACTTCTGCATTCCAGCTGAATCACATCTGTGGATCCCTTGCCAGAGTAGCCCATATCACTGCATTAAAATTTATCTCAGATACATAGGAGGCCTCAGTGGTCCTTAGATGAAAGGAACAGCAGAGAAGACAATGACATAAGGTTTTATCATTTTTTTTTTGCCAATACAATCTCCACATAAATGATGTTAACATCAGATACAAAAATAGCGATGACAGAAAATTATCTGACAAAAATCTGACATAAGACACCTGAATGAAACCCACCCGGAACCAGGGAGCCTTGATGATGATTTCCTTTCTCAGTAAATCCAATCCTTCCCTTAAGTGCAGCTCATTTTCTTTTCATTGATGAACAAGTGAATAAGAACATAAAGTGAGAGAACTGTCCAGAAGAGATGACTCGCACTTGGCAGAGCTGGAAATTTTAATGTTTGGTTCTAAGCATTATTTTTAAGTAATTTTTGAGCTCATAATGCATCATTTTTCCCATTCATTTTTACCCTCCCAGCTCACTTATGTGAATAGAGCCACCCAAGTCTCTATTTCAAATTGATGACCTCTTTTTCTTTAGTTGTTTTCCCATATATTTATGTGTGGATGTGTATATATACATACATATTCCCTTCTAAATATATAAACACAATCTGATCAGTCTGAATAACATTATTTGAATGCACATACTTCCAATTGATAACACTTGGTATCAACTGGTGTCATCTTCCCTGGGAAGACCATTTCTCATGCTCTTAGCATTCTTAGTTACCTGTAGTTCCTCATCTATAGTTCTTAGTATAGGGCTGAGGGCTTCTGAGCAACTCACCTCACCCCAATTTCTGTGGTCCCATTTTTACAGGTGATTTATGTCCCACTCTTTTTTGCTTAGCTCCTGAATAAAAGACAAAGAAACCTAGAAGTTTCTAGGCAGCCTGCCCTATGCTGAGCTGGTTCTGAGCTCTTCTAACCCAAATAGGAAATGAGTAATCAGATAGGTGCCCCATCACGTGGCAACTGTGTATCCTCAGGGAGAGCTTCCCTTACTCACCTCCTCCTGATTCATCTGCCTCATGGCGACTTTCGTCATCTACCTCCTCTGTCCTGCTTCTGGTGGTTCCTACCTGAGACCTCCGACTTGATCTCTAGTTCCGCCTTTGTCTCTCTCCTGCCCACTCACAGGCTCCAGACTTTTATTAACCAATCAGGGACTATTGGGGAGCATTTTTCATAGCACATTGGTTAATATACTGACCCAATATCAGACTGCAATCTGGACAGGAGTAGAGAACTCAGCTTCTGAATACACAGTGCACAAGACTAACACCAACAGCTTTCCACATTTACATGTCTATTGTTTTTGTCCTTGTTCTGGTGATCGTGTGGGACAGGCTTCTTCATGAGTAGCTCCTCACAGCAAACTCTCTGTTTCTTTGGTTCTTGTGATCCCACAACCCCCTGCCTTCCACAAAGGTCCCTCAGCCTTAGGTGTAGGAGTTCTGTTCCTAGATGTACCAGTCTTTGTATTCTTAACTGATAAGTTATATTGTCTTTCAAACCAAGGACTCAGAAGCTCACAGATCCTGACTGTTCATCTCCACAGTCTGTCCCCAATGCTTAACTTGGGGGATATTCTGTGTAGTGACCTTCTGATCCCCACCTACTCCCACTGACTCGGGTATTTTTGTGGTGTCTGAATGAAAACAAAGACACGACTACTTCAAGGTATGATTGAGGAGAAGGTTTTTCATTGTAGATATGAAAGAAAGTACAGCCAGCGGCACCTGGAAGAGTCCAGATGGAACCAGGCCATGAGAGGAGAGATGGGGGAAAGCAAAAAAGGAGAGGAAAAGGACAGAGGGCAAGCAGACCAAGACAGTAGCCAAAGACCAAGAGGCCAAGAGAGTACATGGCAGAAATGGCTGCATCATATAGGAAATCAGAAGCTGGGGGAAGCCGAGTTCAGCCCCTGAGAGGGAGAGGAAAAAGTGTTGAGTCAAAATGAATCCAGAAGGTCCCCAAGCAAACAACAACTTTTGCTGTGGTACTATCACAATTGATCACTTCCTGTTTTTTTTAAGGTTATGTTATTCATTATAATTTAAAAGTCCTTAAAAGATTAAACCTATGACAATCTCAACGTACATTAGGAATGAACCTTTTTGAGTTCTGCTCTCCAATGACACAGAAGAGACATACAATCACAACTGATCACTTCCTGTTTTTTTTAAGGTTAGGTTATTCATTATAATTTAAAAACCCCTAAAAGATAAACCTCTGACAATCTCAATATACATTAAGAATGAACATTTTTGAGCTCTGTTATCCAATGTCACAGGAGAGACACTTCCTATCTGCCTGGGATCATGCAATCTGCCTAAGAGTCTTAAGTTTTGTTTTTTTTTTTCTCATAAGCCCTATGGGTTTCCACACATCTGCTCCATCACTTCAGGCCTTGACAGCCAGAAACATAAAGGTCTTGACAATTCCCAATTCAATTTTAGTTTGTTTTGGTAGAGAGTCTTTTCTCATAGCCCTGTCTATCCTCTACTGGACTCAAAGTTGCAGTGATCCCCATGCCTCAGTCTCCTGAGGTTTGGAATTACATATATGTGCCACCAAGTCAGATTCTATGTATAAGAAGAGAAAGCATGCTATCACTAAGTTGTTACAATGTTCATTTTGTTTATTTTGGCTTTCACCCTGAACATAAGAACCAGGTTATGGTACTTTCATTACTTAATATATTCATATCATCAAAATAAATTAACATTAGGGTTTAACAAAAATGTAGATTTTTTTCCATGATATTGTTCCTCAAAAATCTTACATTCACTCACACATAATTTAAAGCAACAACAAAGACTGATTGAATACATCAGTTTAATACTCAGGTTTGAGAGAACCATTACCAATAAGTTATTTGTTTCGTTGTATCATTTCACTCAACAATGGAAGCTGAAATATTTTAAGATATGAAGGGCACAGGGCTAGGGAAAGTGTCTTAGTTAGGGTTTCACTGCTGTGAACAGACACCATTACCAAGGCAACTCTCATAAGGACAACATTTAATTGGGGCTGGCTTACAGGTTCAGAGGTTCAGACATGGTGCAGGCAGAACCGCGAGTTCTTTGTTTTCATCTCAAGGCTGCTAGTAGAGTACTGGCTTCCAGGAAGCTAGGATGAGGGTCTCAAAGCCCATAACCACAGTGACACACCTACTCCATTAAATAAGGCCACATCTTCCAAAAGTGCCACTTCCTGGGCGGGGCATATACAAACCATCCCAGAAAAGGAGAGCTGATGGGGTACATTCTCAGCTCAGGGACTGCCTGCCAGCAGAGTAGATTCCTTCTTGCCCAGACTTTAGTTTTTTACTTTCCTCCAGTATTTTGGATGAGGCTTGCTCACAGTGGGAGGACAGCTTGTTTTACTTAATATACCAATTCTAATAGAAGATAAAATTGGAAGTTGCCTTGAACACATTGGCACAGGAGAAATTTTTCTGAACAAAACACCAATGGCTCAGGCTCTAAGATAAACAACTGGTAAATTAAACCTTATGAAACCAAAAAGTTTCTATAAGGCAAAGGACACTGTCAATAGAACCTAATGACAGCCTACAGACTGAGAAAAGATCTTCATTAACCCTACATCTGCCAGAGAACTAATACACAAAACATATAAAGAATTCAAGATGTTAGACTCCAACAAACCAAATAACCAAATTAAAAAAAAAATAAATGGGGTACAGAGCTAAATAGACAATTCACATGGAGGACTCTTAAGTGTTTGAGAAGTACTTAAAGAAATGGTCAACATCCTTAGTCTTCAGGGAAATGCAAATCAAAACAATCCTGAGATTCTACCTTACACCAACGAGAATGGTTAAGTTCTAAAACTCAAGGAACAGCACATGCTGTCAAGGATGTAGAGAAAGAGGAACACTCCTCCATCGCTGGTGGGATTGCAAGCTGGTGCAACCACACTGGGAACGAATCTGGCAGTTCCTCAGAAAATTGGAAATAATTCTACCTGACGACCCAGTTCGACTGCTTCTGGGCATATATAACCAAAAGATGCCCCACAATATCACAAGGACACGTGCTCCGCTATGTTCACAGCAGCCTTATTTATAATAACCAGAAATTGGAATCCTCCCAGATGTTCCTCAATCAAAGAATGGATACAGAAAATGTGGTTCATTAACACAATCTAATACTATTCAGCTATTAAAGACAAGGATGGAACTAGAAAATATCACCCTGAGTGAGGTGACCTAGACTCAAAAGGACATACATGGTATGTACTCACTGATAAGCAGATAGTGTCTAAAAAATAATAGAATACCCATGATACACCCCATAGATCATAAGAAGTTAAACAAGAAGGAATGTCTAAGCGAGGAGGATGTTTGAATCTCACTTAGAAGGGGAAACAAAATGGGAGGCAGAGGGAGGAGAGACCTAAGTGGGAGAGGAAAAGGTATGTAGTATCAGACATGGGGGGAGATAGGAGAGGCACCCAGAGAGCCAGGAGAATGAATGGAAATAGGGAGCTGCCAGGGGTGAGGAGTGGGGGAACGTCCCGGAGATCTGGGATAGGAGAGGCTCCCATGGCTCAATGTATTTGACCTTAGCTGATTTGTCCAACAGTGAGGATATGGAACCTCAATAGACCTTTGCCCATAGTTAGACATTCCTCTAGTTGAGGAATGGAGACACCAACCCACCATTAAAATTTTGAACCCAAAATTGTTCCTGTCCCCCCCCCCCAAATGTAGAGACAAAATTGGAACAGAGATAAAAAAAAAATGGCCAACCAGTGACTGGCCCAACTTGGGGTCCATCCCATGGGCTGGTCCCAATCCTGACACTATTAGTGATGTTATGCTGTCCTTGCAACAGGAGCCTAGCATAGCTGTTCTCTGAAAGACTCTACTTGCAGTTGACTAAGACAGCTGCAGATACTTACAGCCAAGCACTGGAGCATTGGTCTGAGGTCAGCGGGTGACCTCTATGGATTAGTGAGAAAAAGGATTGAAGGAGCTGAAAGAGATGGCAACCCCAGATGAAAGACAAGTGTCAACTAACCTGGACCCCTGGGAGTTCACAGAGACTAAGCCACCAAACAAAGAGCACACATGGGCTGGGCCTAGGCCCAGGCACATATGTAGCATAGAACTGCCTTTTCTGGCCTCAGTGGGAGAGGATGCATCTATGTCCTGTAGAGACTTGATGCCCTTCGAAGGGGGTAATGCCCTGGGGAGCCACCCTCTCAGAGTGAAAGGGGGGAGATGGAGGAATTGCTTTGAAAGGGGGACTGGGATGGGAGGGGGCAGGGAGAGCAACATTTGGGATGTAAAGAAATAAAATAATTAATAAAAAGATATAAAATACTGAGAGGATGACAGCCTAAGGATTACCAAATAGGAAATTAAGAGAAAGACAGAAAAACATACCTGAAGACACTATATAATTATCTTCTCAAGCTGTTAATATGCTCTTTGCTTAAAATATTGGCAACAATGAGAAAACTCTTCCTTGAATAATTTTTAATTTTAATTTTTTAAACAAACTCTTTTCTCAGAATTATTTTGTGTTGACGTAACTGTCAATCTGAAATGTGGTTGCGCACAGTGCTGTTTCATGAAGGATTGTTGTTCGCAAGTCAAAACATGAACAGTATGGTGGTGTGCAGTTGCCTAGCTGTTCAGTCTAAAATAAGAGTCGCTGTAGAGAAAGAACCACCTCTTTTTCAGTTTTCAAAATGACCATTTCAGTGACCTGGAGGATTTTGTGAACTCCTATGGCAATAGTTTCTAGCTAGTAACTCAATTTAATTACAAATTAAATCATATGAACTCAATTTCTTTCATATCTACCATCACTTAAAAAAAAAAAACAAAAACCTAAAACTCATCACTTCTTTTTTTAAAAGAAGAACCTAAAGTTGATCAAAAATGTGTGTCTTCCCATTTCATGATCTGCACATAAAGCTCTTCCTAAGACTTGTCACCTCATTCCTCTGTGGACTTCCTGTTGTGAGTCATCCTTACGTGTAAGGTTTCTATCTGCTTCTGTTACCTCACGTTCTCGCAGTTCGATAGTGAGAAGCTGACATCTTGGTGAAATCCTTTCTAATTCCATATTTTCGTCAGGTCAACACCCGAACTCATTGCTTCACGAGACTATTTAAATAATTTCTTAGATGTTCCTGTCTTGTTTGCCTTTCTGGCTTCTCTCGTGTTTTCTACAGTCTACCCTTCTTTACTCTACCCATTTTAACACACAAGATACGTCAACATTTCTCCACGTGCAACACAATTACATTCCAATTTTGTATCCTGACATTTGCAGGCTCACTCCACCTTCACCCCCTCACTAGTTGCCTGCCATGACTGCTACACTGTAGCAGCGCCTGGTGGGGGCGTGGCTCAGCAAGTACATTTTAACAGAGTTCTGGTTTCAACAAAGTGATGACGTTTGGTGTGGACAAGACTAGAAGGCTCTCAGAAGCAGGCATCTCTGGCTGTTAGAACTCTCTCAATGCCATGGACAGCTTTTTCGAGCATTAGTTCACTTTATTTCCCCCATGAATCCTTTTAAATCACTCTTTGCTACTTCTCCCTCCTGTATCTTTTCATCTTAGAATATTTGCTTATGATAAAATCAGGATCACTTTCATTAACTGAGGGTAACTGTACCCCACAGTGCACCATGGTATGTTTAGCAGCATCATTGCAAGTCCCTTTAGTAGTCATAAGTAGAAGGGCTGCAGTTGATACTCAGTGGATAGAGGCCAGGATGCAGCTACCTAAACACAGGGTGTGGTCAGCACAACGCATACATTTCTAGACCCAGATACCCATTGTACAAAGTCATCTATGTCTATAAGCTTTCCTCTCAATTGTGTGATAAAGTTAATGAAGTCAAAATTTACTTTTTTTTTTTTTATAAAGGAAGTAGAATGTAATAGTGATAGCTATCTAAAAGGTAGGAGGACACTAAGATACCAGAACTAAGGCATGTTCCCGTATTTGGAAAAAAAAAAAAAAAGAGTCTTCACAGATGTAGTCAAGGGTCTGCCAGCTAAGATGTCATAGTGAAATCTCCAGGAAGAGCCTTAGTCCAATAATTGTCTTATCAAGACATACAGAGGAAGGACTCAGAGAGGAAGGACTCTGAGAGGAGATTACCCAGAAAAAGCAGAGGCAAAAATACAGACTGGAGCCATCCAGTCACAGTGAGTCACAGAGCAGAAGGAGATTGAAGTGATACAGTCAACATCCAGGAAGAGGAAGAGTGCTCACGTCACACGAAATTGTGAGGTCTGAAGAGGAAGGGTCTTCCCTAGAGCCTTTAGGAGGAATTTGGCCTTTGAGTGTCTTGACTTTAGATTTTTGTCTTCAGAACTGTGTGAAAGGACATAAGCTATCAAGTTAGTGTGTCACTGTAATGGAGGAGCCAGGGAACTGATGCCACCTAAATACTGAGCCTCACTCAAGCTATTTTATAAATGTTTTGTACATATGAAGACCACTGCCTTACTTCTTAGTAGAAGTTTGACTATTTCTCCTTACAAAACTTAAATTGGTGTTCCTGTACCTTTTGATGCCATGGTATATTGTGAAACTCCTAAACAAAGCATTCTCCTATTGACTTGAGTAGTCATTAATTTATTTTAAATGCATTACATATAGATAGTCTGTAACGGACACTTAAAAGGCCCCATTAAACATGTCCCTAATAAAATACAGTGTTGCAGTTAAGAAACTGGCTCAGGATAATGTAGCTTGCAGCAACATCAGCTTTAATCTCTAGATGGCACCATGTTATAAGGAATCAGACTGGGATCTGATTACAATTTTCATAAAACATGCTGGCAACAAAGAACTCTTGCTTGCAGAAAAGATTTCCGGGAATTAGGTACGCTTGTGATGAAAGTTTTATTTCACTAAATTGTGTGCGTGCCTAATTCTCACATGCCTGTAAGATAGAGGAGTCAATGGAGAAACTAAATATCCAAGATATTCTTGCCCATGGTAAAAAGTGCATCGGCCAAGATTGTCTTTGAATTATTGTGCATTTAAGTTGTTAGAGAACATTAAAAAATAAATTTGCAGTCATCAGGGTTTCCCAGCAATACTGCACATCTAACTTGTAGGTTTGCATTTGATAATCTACTGCTCACCTGGCTTCAAATAGAAGTGGACTGCAAATTTCTTCATTAGTAAAATTTCAATATTAGTCTCAGCAGAGAAGAGACAAAACTGATGGTGTCGTCTCTTCCTTAGTCTACCTTTTTTATTTTTTTTTAAACATTCCTGTCCCCCTTTAGCCTTCTGTCTTGTGGTGTCTCCAGTGACTTGACTCCAGGACCTGAAATTTTCTTTTAAGGTCTCCAAGAATTTAGTAATTAGGTTTGCTTTCTGTCTGCCAATGTGGCAAACTCAATTAGCCAGCCAGTAATCTGCCTGCCCTCCTTCGCCAGTTTGACGACACTTTGGATCACTCCTTGTACACGTTTTCAGTTCCTGCTTTGCATTTCCATTATCTGCCTGTAGATTTTGTCTTCTCCTGTCTATAGAGCTGAGGTTCCCATTTGGCTACCTTTATGTATATGGTGGCATGCACACCAAATTTGGGATGATATGAAGATTAACACGACTCCTGCACAAGAATGACATACAGATCTGTGAACATTTACCTATTTTTTTAAAAAAAAATTATATATGAATATAAAAAATGTAGAAGGTCAGTATCAATAAGGTTCCAGATAGGACTGAACCATATGAAATAGAAGCGTGACCTGACTGAAGAAGAGGAGGTATGTGTCTGAAACCACACATTTCCTTCAGAAGGAAGGAACAGAAAGTTGAGTCAGAAGCTTGGCTGGTGTGCTTCAAGAAAACGAATAGGGATAGAGTGAGGGAAAAAAATAGCTGCTCTGAGGGTTTGCTTGGGTAATTCAGGACTCTGTAATAGCTGGCAAGGACTTTGGATGGAATTGGAGGTAGGAAGACCCTGTCCTAGAGCAGTGGTGATGGAGGACATACACATGGTCAGTTATGATTACTACTTGAGTTAGGACTTCCACAGTATGCTGATGAGATCTCTGTAAAGGAAAAAAAAAAGGTCAATACAAAGATAACTCTAGGGACTTTGGCTAGGACAACCTGGAAAAATAGGGTATTGTTCATTGATATAATTAAGAAGTGAAAGTTGAAATGTAGACAAGGACACAGGGAGACCTTCTTTTGGAAATGATAAGGATTTCAGCGGGTATGTATGCTGACAGAAAAGATGGTGGTGGCTGTAGGGGCAGAAAAGAGTACGGAGATACAGGGCTGTGCACTGACTGAGGAACAGGCTGTGGGACTATACAATGGTTTCCTCATAAAGATTAGCCTGTGTACAAGGAATAAACATAAAGTGTTACAGATCCATCAGAGAACAGTAGATTCTTTGAGTATGTGCCCAGTAGTGCTACAGATCCTATTACTGCAGGTACGATATATGGGAGTCACAGGCCGTGGAGAAATCAAGCTGGTTCTGACCAAGAAGTATCATCCCTATTGGGTGAAATTCATACTAACAAAAGGTGCTGTGTATTGCATCCTTGGAGAAAAGTAATTAATGATAATATCCAGTTATGAATCATGGAAGCTACCTTTGACTACTGACCTGATGAGATATACTCATTGGAGCAATCGTGCCAGAAATATTTTGGGCCTAATTAACTGCTTAGATTTATGGTCCACTCTAAGACAGAACTCAGGACTGGTATTATTAATGGGCCCAGAACCCATGACTAGTAATAGATGCTCTAGGAGAATGTATTGTTATTTTTCTGCTAACTTGACACAGTAGTAAACTTCCCTCTAAATACTTATCTTTGTAAATTAATACAGCAGTCTACCTTTATCAGAGATGCCTATTTTTTTGCAGTAGATGTTGATCAATACAGAGACTCCCCACCTTGTCAAAATAAAAAAGAAGACACTAGAGTGTTCTGTCCTAAATGGGGCACAGACAGCACATCTCCCATTCCTTAAGGTTAAGGAATCGTGGAAAATGGAGCAGAAACACTGTAAGAGCCAGAGGTTGTAGATGACTGTTTTCCAGATATGACAGGATCCCTGGCCATCTGAACTCAGAGTGGCTGTGATTGTATATACAACACATGATCAAGATCAAGCCAGCCCAAGTTCCAGTAGGATGAGAGAGGTCTCAGGATGACTCAGCTCTATTTGGGGAGCTACTGACAATTGATTACTTGGAGAAGGGAGACCCTGTGCTCTTTGCATCAGCCCCTGAGAGGCTGCCCACATTCTAGTGGATGTTGTTATGCATATATGCACATACTGGCCATGCTGAGTGGACTCGGTTAAAAATTAAATTAAAAAATGAGCAAGTGAGAGAGTAGGCACATGAAGTTGAGAAAAGGGGGGACTAGATTTGATCAAAATGCATTATACCCATGTATAGAATTTTCAAGCAGTAAATATTTTAAAGAAATGGTGGATATGAAGCTGGGAGCAAGTAGACATTTTCTTTTGTTTGTTTCTGTGTTAATCAGTGAATCAGCAAATCTGTAGTGTTCATGAGTTTGTTGTTGTTGTTGTTGTTGTTGCTGTTGTTGTTGTTGTTGTTGCTGTTGTTGTTGGAGAGACTACAGGAAGATGAAGAGAAGCTATTTACCTGGTGCTTTGCCTTATCTGAAGTTGAAAGGACTGGGGGTTGAACTCTGAGACCTCACCTTAGTAGCAGTATAATTCTGAAGAAATTAATTAAATCACTAAATCTAAATTATAAGAATAGAAAAAAAGTCATTGCTTACGAGTTAGGCAGATATACATATGTGACAAAAAGTTACACAAACTATTTTATTTAATCTTCATAATAAATATTATATATGTATATGAAAGAAGTATATGGTGAAGTAAATTTGAAGAGCTCTAGAAATCTTGATTAAAATTACACAAGGAATTATGACTGCAAGGAGAGGCACAAACTAGAACTCATGCATTGAAGTACAAATTCTAAATTAACTCATTGATAGGGAAATGCCAGATCTGGGAAGAAATATCTGAGAATATCTAAAACAGCTCTGGGTTCCATCTACTATTTTAGTATATAACACTGGTTTGGGGAGTAATCTGCTGGTTAGATTTAAGTTCCACTACACAAGACAGAACTCATGCCTGGTCTTGTAAATGGGCCTAAAACCCATAACCCAGTAGATCATAGTTCTGCTGGAAGAACTTATTGCTATTATTTTACTAATTGGACACATTAGTATACTGTTATCTAAATACTTATCTTTCTGATTTTGGCAGAATTCCAAAATGGCTTTTAATATTCATGCTCCTGTGCTGTCTCTTTCCTGAATTATGATACAGTGGTACTCCTTATCCATGGCTACATTTTGTGTTGTCTTAACAATGCATTGTCAACAGATACCAATTAGAAAAGTCCAGCAGTAAATAATCCATAACTTCCATTCTGAGAAGGGCGAGTAATTCTTGCACCTTTCTGCTCTGTCTTGCCTTGAAGATAAATCGTAATTTTGTCTGCTCATTATGCAATATCTATTTCTTGGCCATTTGTTTTTGCATTATCATCAGACTTTCCCTCTTGATACCACTCCTTTTCTCTAATGTCCTTTCCCTGAAGCAGTGTTTTGGTCTTGGTCATTTCATGCATGAAGAAACTGAAGTTAAGACTGGCAGTGGAACTCAGTCACTAGAGTTGTTTTCTAGTATTTAGGGATCCCTGGGTTTGAACCCCAGAAGCACATGAAACAAGGTATAGTTGTTCGTGTCTGTAAGTCCAGCACTCTTGAGGTAGAGGCAAGAGGTTCAAGATTACCCTGAACCATATAAAAAGAAAGACATGACCCCCAAACTCCACCTGCCTCCTGGGAGTCCTACTCTAATATTGAACACACTGGTGAGAACTTTCCCCTAATGTTTCCCACCTGTTGGGACCCCAGTAAGCCCAACAGCTGTAAGTTCTGCTTAACCCTATCAAAGCTCCATCTTCCTTCCAGTCTACACTCCACCTGCAATCCTGGATCATCACACTATACCCTACCCTACAGCTGTACAATCCCAAGAGGTCTGTTCCAACCCAGGACACCAAGGCCAGTTAACAGCAGAGACAGTCAGATGGTGAAAGGCAAGCTCAAGAACATAATCAAGAAAAGCCACAGGCGAACTGACTATATGTAAACAGGGTGCACCATTCTGCTGCATACAAGGAATATGTATCAGTACCAAAGATAGACACTACCTCAGAGTAAAGGGCTAGAAAAGGTCTCCCAAGAAAAGGGACCCAAGAAGCAAGTTGGAATAACCATTCTAATACCCAATAAAATAGACTCTCAACCAAACGTAATCAAAAGAGATGGGGAAGGACACTTCAAACTTATCAAAGGAAAAATCCTCCAAGATGATGTCTCAACTCTGAACATCTATGCCACAAATGCAAGGGCACCCACATTCATCCAAAAAAACTTTACTAAAGCTTAAGTTACACATTAACCACCACACAATAATAGTGGGAACGTCAACACCCCACTCTCACCAACAGACAGGTTATTGAAACAGAAACTAAACAGAGAATAAACAAAATTTATAGATATTATGAACCAAGTGAATTTAACAGATATCTACAGAACTTTTCATCCAAAACCAAAAGAATATACCTTCTTCTTAGCACTTCATGGAATCTTCTCTAAAAATGACCATATAATTAAGCACAAAGTAAGCCTCAATAGATATGAGAAGATTGAAATAACTCTTTGCATTTTATCAGATCACCATGGATTAAGGCTGAACTTCTACAAAAACAGAAACAACAGAAAGTCCATATTCTCATGGAAGTTGAACAACTCTCTACTCAATGATCACTTGTTCAGGGAAGACATAAAGTGAGAAAATAATGACTTATTAGAATTCAATGAAAATGAAGGCACAACATACCCAAACTTATGGAAAACAATGAAAACAATGCTAAGAGAAAAGTTATTCATTTGGTTTCTCTTTCATTGGTAGCCACCAGGCCATGTAGATCATGAGTAAATAATGAACTGAGCTAAACTCATCTTAGTCTTCTGCATTGTTTATATTTTACATCAGCTGATGTATGTTGAAGGTCAATTAGGAATTAGCCAGGGAAGCAAAAGGTGAGTTAACTCAATCTTTGTCTTCAAAAGCTTCCCACTTTCTAATGGGGGTGGGTATTTCTAGGATGGTACACTACTCTGATCCAATACAATAAAGACATTGTATAAGGAGCCTTGAGAGCAGCATACTCTTGTTACCAATGCAACAATTAGCAGAGGCAGGGTATCAACACTGACTGACATTACTGTAGCTCTCCAGATGAGGCAGATGGTTCCTACAGAAGCTTTGTTGACATTACATGTTACCTTAGTTCCGGGCTCCAGCCAGTTAACACACTTAGAAAACTAAAAACATTGCAGCCAATGCATATTCTAAAGGACTTTACAAGAGCATAGATTCAATTATTCTGGGTAAACAACCTATCTGATTAGATTCTCTATTGTATTTTTATTTGAAAAGTGCTCAGATCCTGGGCCAGTTAATTAAAAAAATCTATTTTCAACCTGTTCTTTTTCTTTCACTTCAGACAAGTATGCCCTTACCATATTGTGAACAATTTAAATTTTAGAATACTGGCCCATCAAAAGTATGTGTAACTTAATGATAATACATTCTGTTGCTCTGACAATAGTTACAAATGAAAACAAATCCTTTCCACATAATGCTTTCTAAAAAGCATAGGGAACAGAAGGACTAAAAAGTCCGATTGACAAATTGCAATCAGGCTGCATCACGATACTTCAGAACATTATTTGAACCACCGAAATGCAAAGGTGTTTTGTTGGACTTTCAACGGAAGACTTAGATCCCTACCCAGTTGCAATAACACAGTGTAGCATTGTTAGTTCTGATTCAAGTGCATCTGATCAAAAGGTTATTGAATATTCCTTGTCTCTCTGCCAAGTCTGAATGTCTTCTCCCTGACTGCGATATTTGGATCCTGTTGCTGTTCATTAATGCTTATCTTACATTCCATTCACAATCATTATCTACCTCTCTCTGTAATTAGCTAATTATATTTCAAGATAATTAGTTTAATGAAAGTGTGAGGAGTATGCAGTAAGAATCTAAGTGATATTGTTATAACCTCTACATATAGATGAAGGGGAAAAGAAGGAATTCACACAATGAAAAAGTAAGGAACACGTATCACATTATATGGATTCAGAGACTTGGTGAACTTTACTGCATCATATCAAGTTATAGCATCCTCTTGTTTTCTGTTGATCCTTAGGAGTATAAATGTTATATCGGGTATCAAAAATGGGGAATAATCCAAAGACCTGTGTCAGCTTTTTAGTCCCTGTACTAAACAGTGATATCGATACTTTCTGTGTTTATATATTTCTTAGATACCATAAAATAAGGAGATAAGTGAAATAATATTAAATTATACAGTAGCTTTATTAGTCGAGGGAGCTACATCCTTTCTTGCAGTACTTTTCCATTTATTAGGAAACAGCATATAATTAAGATGAACCTGAAATTAATGTACTTTCCAGTGTTTTATTTACCAACACACATGTATGTCTGTACTTATATGCATGCATGTACATATCTGAACATTGCATTATCTAGTTGTTATGGAGAAAGCATTCATTAGATGTAATAATGTCGTTGAAGAGGTTATACTGATATCCCTTAATGGCAGCCACAAGGCTGCCTCTCTTCATTCTCCAGCTCTAGAGAGTGCATTAGCCCAAACACTTCTTGTATCTTCTGTGGTCTAGCATTCTCATATGTATGAACCTTACACTTCTTGGAGACTCTTCTCTGCTGGTGAACACAACTGAAATATTGTAACCAGTCTATTCTTGAGACATGACTCCCTGATGGTTTAGAGATCTACAAGCTTGTGATGCTTCCTCTCACTGCAACACAGCTTATGACACTCCCACTCTTCCTTTGGCATCAAATTGACATTTTTTTGTTTTTTTTGTTTTGTTTTGTTTTGTTTTTACAATTCTCCAGCTAGCTTCCTTTTTCCTTTACAGGCATTTCCTCTAATAAAAATGTTTTCATGTTTTGTCTTCTTTTAACAATGTATTCTTGGAAGACTCACAGTAATGCACAGGGAAAGAAAATCAAATGTATGCAGGGAAGTAATAAATAACTTCATCAGGAAGTAAAAACAGGTGCAGATAGCATGGTATTTGAAGAAGTCAAAAAATGACATCATGTATATGATTCAGAAAACTAAGACGCTAATTAACAAATAGAATTAATAACACATTTGGAACACAGTAGTTATGCTAATTAAATGGAACACAGAGGAACTAAAGATATGCTTTAAAAGCATATTGAAATTAGACTATAGAAGGTGATGGGCATCCCAACAATAAAGAGATTTACTTGTCTTTTATTTTCTATATCCCTTGTGAAATTGTGGCATATGGGGACCTTCAAGGATCTGAGAAATCTAGCAACATCTGATGCTTCTGTCCAGGGTTACTAGAATATGATTAACCCTTAGGGGTTTGAGATCATATGTCTTCATAATTTTCCAGTAAGTTGAAGGACAGTATATGTGCACACAACAGAGACTGGGCCACAGGTCTGTATTCTGTCTTCTAGAAACTGTGCAAGACTGATTCTTGTTTTTCCACCGCATCACAGACTTTGTCTATCCGTAATAGTTCTTTAAAAAGAAAAAAACAAAACAGAAATTTAACATCCAAACCGAATTGCATGACTTGTGAATAGTCAGTTTGTTTGACTAGATCTTTTTTATCTATTATTATGACCCATTGATCATAAAGATGGCATTGGAAGTCGTGACTTGTTTAGATACTTTCAGTATTCAGCAGTTCCCTCTAGGCTCAGATCTACCTATTCCGGGTTTCCAACTTATAGTACCAACTGGGGATTGCAACCTCCTAAACGCATCCACAACACAGTTTGTTGGTCCCTGACCTTCTCAGTCCCACAGGACTCAGTTTCCCTGCAGCTACTCACTCTTCAAACTCTGAGTCAACCTCTCCTGACACACTTAATAGCACTATTTCCAAATTTTTAATCTGTCTCTCTGACAAGAATCCCAGTTCATCCTTCCTTATAACTGTCACCCAGCCAGAGACCTTGGAAACAGAGTGAACCTAATACAGCAGAAGAAAATTCACTGTTTCCACCTGCAGATCTGTTGCTTGGGTTGTCTTGCTTCCTTGGCTCGTGATGCTGCCTGAGCAGGTGTGTCTGTCCCACGTCTGAGCTCTTTACTCCTTCCTACATCCCTCCTGCTAGCCATTAAACCACTCTAAGGCTCCTCTTTTTTTTTTTTTTACTCAGCTATTAGACTATCTACCTTCATCTATCTCCGGGATCATGCATGTGACTGACAGCCATCTGCTGGCTCGGATTCCTATTCACGATCTACACATAGCAGCAGCCTCTACCAGCAGTGAACTCATGAAGCACAAAGCAGATCACTCTTCTGCTTTAATCTGATCTGAAGAAAAAAGCAGCAAATGGTTCACTGGTTCACAGTGTGGCCTCCTCCGCTTGGACTTCTTTGGGTTCTCTATTTCTTGTTCACTTTCCACAGCACTCCATTCTCTCCAACCCAAGCTCATTCCCATCTGAGTGCATGGATCCCGCTCTGAACTGATCTTGCTCTTCACGCTTCCAAGCAAAACGTTTCTTGTCATCCACATTTCAGTTGGAATAACTGAAATAATCTCCCTTCGGAAACCTGATGGCTTACGATAAAGTAGCCACTGTTTCTCTATGAGAGCATACCATGTTTATGAATCCTCATGGTATCCATCATTATCGTCATTATCTGATTTATTTGGCTTCTTTCACATGATATGAGTTTTAAGAGACCAGTGATTATGTGCATGTTTGATTACTTTTGATCTTTGGTCAGTTTATTACCAGTTCCTTCTACTTTTCTATCCCACTTCAGTGGTAAATCTGCTTACTCATCGTTTCAGCAACTCTTCTGACAATTTCCCATTCTGGCAAGCCATCATTCCTGAATGAGTCTAACGTCTACTTCCTGCGTGCCATATTTGTCCTGATAAGACTTATTGGGTGAGATTACATAACCAAGAAAATTGGTACCATTAGTAATTTGAAGTTATCACCTCACCTCGGCTCTCAACACTGCTGAATAATCTTAATATATGTGTCAGTTGGCTTGTGGTACTCTGCTTCATAATTATTACACATGTCCACACTCACCCTTACTCCCAGCAAATGATCTCACTCCTAGTTCATTAAAAACAAGAAGTTCTAAAAGGGGTGCTTTTTCTACTTTCCCGATGGAAACCTCCAAATCTTCCTTTCTTCTTAACTGCTCCTCACATTCACAGGGATGGCCCTTTCTTTCCTGAGGTCATGCCCTCTGTTCTTTGGTGTGGATGCCATCAGGGCCCCACACTGGGATCTTGTGGTGGTGTTTCCTGCTCTGTCCTTTTGTCTTATGGCTCATTCTCATTCACGGTGGGTGTCCTCCTCCCCTTCTCATTTCCCTTTGCTCCCCTTTCCCCCTCTTTTCTCTGCTTCCCACTTCCTCTCTTGCCTTCAGTCTTCACCTTTCCCTCCCCTTCCCTCTTCACTCTTCCCCTCTCTTCTCCTTTGTGCCTCGGGATTTCTAGCAGATTACTCTATTTGACACACTGTCATTCTACTCCTCTCTTCACTCCAACCAACACCCCCTGGTTTATTTGTTTATTCCTTTTCAACTTATTTCAGGTTAGTTCTGCACACTGGCCTTCAAACCAATATCTCAACACATCTGATTTTTATGTTTTCTTATCCTTATTACAGTTACATGTTTAATGTTCATCTTAGTTCATCTATTGCTGTAAAGAGACACCATGACCAAAACAACTTGAAGAAAAGAACAATTAATTGGCGGCGGGGGGGGGTGCTTAAAATTTCAGAGGGTTAGTCGTTGGTGATCATCATGATCAGAAGCATATTGATGACATGTAAGCTTGGTGCTGGAGCAGTAGCTAAGACCTTACACCATGATCCATAAACATGCAGCAGAAAGAAAAGACTGGCCTGGTGAGGGCTCTATAATCTCCAAGCCCATACCTAGTACTAAACCTCCTCCAACAAGGCCACACCTCTTGGTCCTTCTAAAACAGTTCCATGGACTGGACTAGGGACTAAGCATTCAAATATATGAGCCTATGGAGGTGAAGGGAAGTGTGCTCATTCAACTCAGCACAGCATTTATCTTCCTGATGTTGTAAGACCTGAAAGAAAAACTGGGGCACCCCAGCACCCCACGCCTTGGAAGGCATTACCCCAATCACTCATGAGAAACAGTCTTGATACAATAGCAGGAGGATTTTCATTCCAGAGCTCTAGGGTCACAGCCATTCCCCATGCGGGGTAGGTGACTGTGAACACCGAGTGCAGAAACAGGACTGCTTTTATAGATTTACAGCAAAGCCCGCCTAACACAAGCCACTCCATAGCTTCCAAGCCAATCAGTTTAAATCATCCAAGCCTGCACTCTCTCAGAACCAATCAGTTTCCTATAGAAGCCTGGATAAACTAGTTAGGTCATTTCCGCTTACATGGCCGCCATGCACAGGGTCACGCCAGGGTCACGCAGGCGTTTCCTGTTACGCATTTCCTGTTATGGGGCCAGCCTGCAACCCTGATCCTTTCAATGTACTGAAAGCTCTGTGAGAAGAGGAAATAACTGAGTATCTCCTTCACTGATCTCATTCACTGATCTACACAAGTATCTAGCATAGCGACTGAGCCAACATTGACCTTACTCTGGGTGTTTGTTGAGTGGATGACTCTAAGAAGTGAGAGAATGGGTAGAAGGGAGACTGAAGGAAGAGGAGCAGGAAGAGGAGTCAAGATGACAAAAGTAGGGAAAGGGAGCACAGCTCAAAGGCACACTGTGAAGTCTGCAGCACCATGCCCTCGTGGTCATGATGAGCCCCTTACAATGAAGCTTAGGTAGATGGTACATTTGGTAAAGTCAGTTAGTGGCCAAAGACCTAGATAGCCATATAAATTAGAGAAAGGACACTCTAAATTTATGATTATTTGTCTACTATTGAATATTAAAAATCACTAAATCTTCTTAAAAAATCACTAAACATAGAACACTAATTTAAGAACTGTATTTTTGCATATAATGTAGTTGGAAAATAAATAAAACAAATTAAGTGAATTTAGACATATCCAATTGGGTTAGTGAATAAAAAATCATTATTTTTTAAACAAAGGAAATCATATTAAAATATCAGTTTTAATTAGTAAGCTAAAAGGAAAAATATAAAAAAAATCTCTTAAGAATTCAATTATAGAAGCACTTGGCTAAATGCTATGAGAATTCGGTTTTCCTTTTATAAGCATTACCGTGTCACACAGAGAGTAGCAGATGACATAAGCAGATGGACTTGTGTGATCTGTGCTGTTTAAAACCTTTCCTAACATTTTTTTTGGCCATATTCATAAACAGAGGGTATGGTAGAAGTAACTTACATCTGTTTAAAGCCGTTGTTAACTTCTGCTGAAATTTATTTTAGTAAGCTATAATATGGCATGGCTTTTTGATTATTATGGACAATATTTTATCCATTTTAGAAGTAAGGTCTAAGATAGATTTCATTACTTCTAGGTAACTCTGAGCTTGAAAAATGAAACTTTCATGTGCTTAACCTTTCCTATTGATGACTATTCTTAAGGAATTTGTTGTTTGTAGAGAGTAGTTTTAATTAATAGTGGAAATAGAAAGGCATGGAAGGATTCTTGTTGGAATTAATATTTTTTCTTACAGTTTTTGAGGCAATTTGGAATTGATTTCATTCTTTCCTATGCTTTGCTATATTGGCAAGTAGATGGTTTTCAGTTGAACAAAAGGGAAACTATTCTTTTTCTTCATTCAGTTTTCTACATTTATCTAAGAGCAGAATGCAACCGCTATTACTCTGAACTTGATAATACTTGGCAATAGCTTGCTTGATAAAATAACCAAATAAGCATCCTTTTAACTTGGTGCCCAGAAAATGCTATGTAGATTTAGAGAAGTCTTTTCTTGGGGGTGTTGAGATGGATCAGAGGTTAGGAGCACTGGCTGCTGTTCCAGAGGACCCAGGGTCATCTCCCAGCACTCACATGGTAGCTAAGAATCACATAGAACTCTACTTCCCTGGGATCCAATGTTTTCTTCTGTCCTACTGTAGGCAATACATGCAAATGATGCAACATACCTACATGTAGGCAGGATACCCATATGTACCATATAATAATATATGCATATAATATATGATTAATATATAAATTTAAATATATAATATATTGTATAATAAAAATAAATCGTAAGAAAATATTTTCTAAAGTTTAATGTTTATTATCATTTTACAGGTTTACATACGTATGCTTGCCTTCAATCCACTTTTTATCTCCCTAACATCCCTATATTCATGAATCTTCTATTCATGACTCTTCATTTTGTTTTGCGATCCAGCAAGATAAACAAAGGGCATCTGTGTGATGGTGAATTTGGGTGACTCAGCAGAGGGCACATGACTAAGGACAGTTATTTCCCTTCCCTGAATACCAGTAGCCAATAGTTCAGAGGGAAAGGGCAGGGCCCCATGAACTCCTCCCCACCAGTTGAGCGATTGTTGATGGGACTGGTCCCTATGGATGGTGGGCAGGTGACTGTGTTTTGCATGAATTAATGGTTACTGCCATTGTACTGAGTTTAAGGGATGGCCTTTTGTAGCCCTCCCTCTGTCTTCCTGCCCCTGTATCCCTCCTGCTTCATCATCCTTGATCTTTGCTGAGCCATGCAGGGGTGGGATAAGAGACTTGTTCAGTGTGACACACATCTGGCTCTTATTTTCTACATCCTGGGTGGCCATGAGTCTGCATTCACTACTGTTCTTAGTAGGGAGAAGCATCTCTGATTTAGGCTGGGAGCTTCTTTTTTTTTCAATGGGAAGAAGCATTTTCAATGGGAAGACGACATTTGCTACTGTGCCAGTTTAGTTAGCTATTAAAAATACCTTCATCTCATGCACCTCCTACCTCCCTGTGATAATTCAGTTAATTGAAAAGAATAAGCTATTACTTTATGTAGTTACCATTAAAGATGTTAATAGAAGACATTCAAGCCTGATAAAAGCTATTCCTTATTCCAGTTAGCTCCTTTAGAAAGTAATTTATGATCGAGAACCTAATAAGCATTCTTAGTAGCGTAAGTACCCAGGAGTAAGAATATTCTTTAAAATACAACAGTCACAGCTTTCAAATTGGTGGTTTGGTGAGTATTTGAGAAATCTGATGAGTTTTAAACACGTTTCTAAAGACAAAACTACAGGACCTTCAGGTCAGTCCACAGGACTGATTACCAAGATAGACTTCATTTCTGGATAAGTTGCTAAAGAGAATGTCGGCAGTCAGGATCATGGAAGAAAGCATTTCCACCCAACCTAAAGTTGTTGGGATGGATCATTGACCTTAGACTTTGTGGAGTCCCATTGTTACATATGGATCCCTGAGGTCCTTGCAGAGAAGAGTAGGAAAGTGGCAGCGGCCAGCCTGGTCTCTTTCCAAAGGTCTCCCCTTTGCCACTCAATGCAATGAATAACCACTGTATACCACAAACACAATGATCATTTCCTCCTTAAAACTTTTAAGTACTGTATGTGTGTGGTGTGTATGGTATGTGTGTGCAAGTATGGATATGTACATGCCACCGCATACATATATGTGTCACAGAACTGCTTTGGGTCATGGGTTGTATCCTTCCATGGTGGGTTCTGTGGGAGGAATTCAGGTTGTCAGGCTTGCATGGCAGACATCTATACCTGCTGCGCCATCTTGCTGTTCAACAATGGTCATCCCCTAATTACGGATGTTACAATGGTGAGCTGTATTGAATAGAGTAGACCAGCCAGCCAGTGCTTTCTAAGCACATAGACAGTAGCTTCCATTTGAATATGACCAGAGATAGGAAGATAGTTGGTAATTTTCTTAGGTTGTTTTGGCATAATATGCTAACATCAGAATACTTTTGTAATCTACTTATTTTCTCAACCCCAATTTAGGGTTGCTTTTGCTATATCTAGTGCAGGCTGACATTAAATTTACAATCCTCCTGCTTGGGATTCCTGAATGGTGGGATTACTGGCAGGTGCCACAGTATCTAATTTGCCTGTCTAATTCCAATTGTTTCCAAAAATATTGTATGACTCAGCCGTTCGCTAGCATGAAACTTGATAAAATATATATTTGGAACACAGCACACATGATTATTTCATTTGTGCAGACGTGTGAACACAGCGTCAGGTCAGCTTCACTTGACTGGCAGCACACAGCCTGGAAGGCTCAGGCAGCCGCACACAAAAGTGAAATTTATAGTTGTTTGCCATTATTGAATTTAGCAGCAGCGGGCTCTCAGAATCAGGTCAAAGTGGAAAAGTTCATGTTGATGAGTCAGGGAAAAACTGATAATTTAAAAGATAAACAGTGAGGGTTTCTCAAGCGAGAACAGAGAGGTTGAAGCCTGGTTAACAGTATACTGCTGTGCATGGCACACAGTTTTGGTTTCTAGTGCCTGTGTGGGGAAGCCCGTGAATAATGCCCGCAGACCTTCCTGCTTAAGGTCTACAGCAGCTATTTACTCCAAGCTCTCAAAGACAGGCTGACGCCTTACTATTCAATAGTACCATTATGTAAAATGGCATCCAGGGAATACATTGGTGCCAACCTCTCTTTCTCCACATGGAATCTTGCGCATTCTGATTTCCACAAACCACCTTCTCCCTTCGTGCCTGCCTCACGCTGCTCTGAAATATTCAAGTCACAATGGAAAAAAAGTAAAAATTTCAACACTGCCATTTTTTCTTCTTCTTTTTGGTTGGGCTAAAGGGAAATAAGCTTGAGTGTTTCCCAAGCCTGTGATAGGTGACCTTTGTTGTCTGACATGGAAATGAAAAACCACCCATTTTCATATTTGGCTTAATAAGGTGCTTCAAGTAGCAATATTCAATAGCCCAAACTGACTGGTGATTTCCTGTCTCGATGGCTCATTAAAATCGGCTGAAGATAATGAATTCATCTATCACGTTTGACTAAGTGAGCTGTCCCCTGCATGCACTCAGGATAATAGCATTTTTAAAATGAAGGGTATTAAAACAGCCCAGATACATCTAATGTCCCTAAGAAGGGTCATCTCAAAATGACCACTCAGAGGTCACATTATGTACCAGTTTCCAAATGGTAGAGGCACAAAATTGGAGGAGAAGACACAGAGCAATTTCTTCCAGACAACCCTAGTAGTTTAGATCTAGTAAACCGTTCCCCTCTTTTAATGAAGAGAATTTCCTACTTCCAATTTAATGGGCATTTCATAAAGCTAAAGCTTTTTTTTTAAATAGCATTAAGTCCCACAAAGTACAACATTCACACAGGCGAGGAATGAACTGTGCCAAGGAGACAGCTTTGACACAGCTCCTGGAGAAGCTGTCTGCTGTGGGACTGAGTCTACCTGAGCTACAACCTGGGCTCTATCGTTTCCTGCCTGGATACAGTTTGTGCAATGTATTGAATCACTCTCTGCCCTATGGTATCCTCAACCATAATGGGGGGAGGGGCAAGACTATTAACTACTTAGGGAGGTTAAGGGGGAAATTAGCATATTAATATATGTAAAATATTTATAATAATGTGCAGCACATGGGAATACCTGTGTGAAGATTAATCATGGTGCCATTACTCCCCTTCCTAGTGTTTTTTTCTTTTGTTTCTAATTGCCTCTAAAAATAAAATACTGAGAAAAATAGGCTCTCTGTGATGTGTTTCTTGGTTTTTCTTTTTTTTTTAAATGGTTATTTTGTGGTACGTTCTAAGCCAGTTTTCTTCCCTACCCCATTTTTATAATCAGTCAAGTTTCCTAGCCTCAGAATCTCCTCTTGTTTGAGAACGTAACACATATGTGTTAGGACATTTGAGGTCTTTTTTTTTAAAAAGATTTTATTTGTGTATATGAGTACACTGTAGCTGTCTTCAGACACACGAGAAGAGGGCATTCCCAGATCCCATTACAGATGGTTGTGAACCACCATGTGGTTGCTGGGATTTGAACTCAGGACCTCTGGAAGAGCAATCGATTCTTTTAACCTCTGAGCCACTTCTCCAGCCCTGAATTTGAGGTCTTTAAATCATAATGCTTCACTATTTGGAGGAAGGGTGGGATGAAGGGGAAAGGAAAAGGCCCAAACTGGCTAGAATATGAAGAAACATTTGACCAGTGCTGTATTTTTTTGTGGGATGCTGTCATGGAAGACAGAATCTGGAATGATACTCTGTAAAACCACCAAGTTGGTCGTTATCATGGGTGATTTGTACAGCAAAGGAGAAACAGGGTGGATGGTGCCTATGGCATTACCCCTGCTGTCTGTGAAATGGGGAATCTAAGTCATTTGTATTTTCTGTTTTCTTCATTAAGAAAGTCATGCTTATGTGGCCCGGGCTTTGATCAAATCTACCTGCCATTCTCTCCCGATGCCTGCCTGATTCCCTCTCACAACTTTTGTCCTCTCGACATCATGTGTGTCTTCCTCCTCTATAAAGACTTGCTCGCTCCACTGAACACTGCCTGTATGTGCACAGGTGTGGGGCCATCAACTAGACTATGGGCCAGCCTTTCAGATGCCGCATGTCTGAAGACAACTTACTGGCCCCCCACAGATAACCATCTACTGCCAATAGCTTCTCAGATAAGACTTGGGACTTCATGAGGCCCTCTATGTATCCTAGGATTCTGGCTGGTTTAACCTCCTGCAGGTCTTGTACTTATAGTGACAGCCCTGTGCAATGGCCCTGTCATGTCCAGCGAGTAATGTTTGGCTGAAGATGTTCACTCCTTAGAACTCAGATTTTTTTTCCTACAGACCATCTGAGTCCTTTCCCTTCCCCCAACCAGTGGGATTTGTGAATGACCCCTAGGTATAAATTTGATTGAAGAACTCTGAGGAAATGGAACAAACTGGATCTGAGATGTTGTCACAAAATCTATAAATGGTGCCAATTCTTTTTATCTGCCTTCTTTCTCATTCTGGGAATGTTTGGGGCCTGAAGTAATGTCCTCTCTCTTGATATGACAGTGGGAAGAAACACTGGTTTACCTTTCATTCCTCTTTACCCACTATAATCAACACTCTATATGCATGATAGGCTTGTGTATTAAAATTTGCAGCCAATTCTTAAGAAATACTCATTGCATGCTAACTAACTCTGTCTTTGACCCTGGTACTATAAAGAAAGACATACTCCCTGCCCTCAAGGATATTATTCTGAAAGAGACACACCCTGTGACCTGGTCACTGGAACTGGATAGATGATGGAGCTAGTTGACCAAGTTATCAGTGGCAGCTGATGATCCTTAGAGCATTAGCTCCGATTCAAACACTTAAAGGAAACTCATTCAGAGAGACAGATGGGTTGAAAACCCAAAATATCCAAAGATGTCTTCCCTGAGTTAGCATATCTTGTCAGAACTGACTGAAAACTTGGCTTCTTTCTGTAGGGTAGTGTGGATGAAGAAGATCTTAAATGAACAAGGACCTTCTTCTGTGCATTCGTAGCCCCTGCCCGCATGCCATTTACAACAGGACAGACTCAAGTTGCTCAGCACAAGTACCTGTTATATAATTTTATTAAATTTCACTTTTTAAAAACAAGCAGTGTTGGATTATCCAAAAATGATTGAATTTTGTTGGTGGGACATCTTATCTGAAGAAATAATTTAAATTCACTATTTACCATGCCTTTGAGCTATATTAATATATAGTAGGTAAAACTGAAGGTAAACCCCAAAATACTGTTCCTTGGGCATAGGGTTCAAGACAATATGTAACTTTGTAGCTTTTATTCCTTCCTTATAGACAAGGAAGGGAAAATGTAAGACAGGGAGGGAGTCTTGGCCCCGATGGCCCATTTGAACATTTTGTTAGCTTCATGGGATGACTTCAACCGAATGCTTGTACTAGAAAGGTATCTGTTTGTGGTCTTTTTGTATTCACCGTCTTGGAGAGCTAGGTTTGGAACTTGAAGCCTCACTCAAGCCAACCAAAAATTCTATCATTGAACTACATTTGTGCGGCAAGTGGATCCATGGCACCAGACAGAAGAACTAGCAAGGTCGAAGCAGTTTCCAAAACTCCAGGACATCTCATAATTGAGAACTGGTAGGTGTTAGAATCAGCTCCTGACCAGACTGCCTGAACTGGAACTTATGACTACAACATCCCTCTAAGAGGACCATGACAACCGGTTAGGTAGCACAAAAACCTAGAGTTCTTCGTGTTAATGATGTATCTAGATAGGCCCTGAGTGTGTAGCCAATGACCTTCGCTTTCTACACATCCTTTCCTTCTGAATCACCCTGAGTAAGACATATACATTCTCATCCATCATGAATACAGTTTGGTTAAGCCAGGACTGTCTCCTTCATCAAGGACCTCCATGGAAAGAGGCCTTTGTCATACAGAGCCAGGCCTCTGTCTCTGGTCGAAGGCCTCTCTTCCAGCCCCTCCATACGTCTGGCACTCACTGGGAGCTAAGCTGGATTCCACCCTGCCCCAGAGTAGCATGGGCTCTGTCTCCTTATGGTCCACAGTGGTGCCTAGATACACAAGAGGACTGCAACCACCGTGCTTAACCCCTCCTCGAGGTTTCCGGTGTATTCTGGATAGACAGCGGTTGGAGAACTACAGCACTCTTCGCAGTTCTCTCTGTTCCTTCTCTGAACGAGCACAGACTGGGACCCCAATCCTAGACTGCATCTTGCCTTCCCCGGGTGTCCTTCCATCAGCACTGCAGTTCCCAGCAGCAAGGCAGACATGCGACTTGTCGCCCCTCAGTTTTGTCTCCCCTGGGCGGCACACCAACTTCATTCCAACACCCCAGTGGCAAGGCAGAAACACAGACCAACATACATCCTCAGATATTAAAATATTTGTTAAAGTATAGTGACATTTGAAAAACCAACCCACGGAAGCCCAGCAGTCATCTCAAATGTTGATTGGCTTCCAGTTACTCAGCCGACTGTCCGCCATGTCCAGCCATGTCCACTTGTACTAATTTCTTTGTCATCATTTCCTCTATCACTGCTAGAATGAGCTCAGTGCTCCCAGTTCAAAATCAAGTTTCAGTGGTTTGGCTTAATGATATTGTTTTTTTTTTGTTTTGTTTTTTTTTTGTTTTTTGTTTTAAAAAATGTTATAGTATAAAGTACATGCAACAGAATTAGCACTACTAACCATTTCTTTTATTAAAATCTTATTTTATTATTTTTTGAGAATCTCATACCTGAGTATTATATTTACACCATTTCTATCCCCTTTGCTTCAAACTCTTCCTGCACTCCCCACTCCCTCTCAAAGTCACAATCTCTTCTTTTATTGTGTGTGAGAGTGTGTAAGTGAGTGTGTGTGCATGGGGGGGTGGGGGGTGGGTATCACCTGTTCAGTACTTTTAGTGTTGCTCATATATGTATACGTTTACAGAAGACATCTTGGGATTGGCAACCTATTGGTGTCTCATCCTTGGGGAAGGGGTCTGATTGTCCCTTTCTTAGCAGCCATTAATGGCTTGTAGCACTTCATCTTGGGGTGGGGACTTGTGAGATTTTCACCATCTACTTTGGGATGTCAACTGGTTTTGTCATTGCGAAGTGTTATACGACCATAATGTTAAGATTTCATGACAGCAGCTTGCTGACATATGTAGAAGACACTGTCCTATATGTCTTATAGGTGGCATGCTGGCCCTCTGGTTCATCCAGCTCTGTCCCATCTTCAGAGATGTTTGCTGAGTCTTAGGCGTAGGGGTCGTGTTGAGGACATATCATTTGTGTGCAGGCACTACAAAATCAGTTGTTGCTGCCTTTTAACCAGCTGTGGATCAGCCCCGTGGGCTGGAATATACTAGAAATTTCAAAACCTTGGAGGTGGGGGCATGAGGACCAGGAATTCTCACTGACATAGAGAGTTTGAAGCCTCGACGGCCATGCCTCAAAACTTAGAAACAAAGAAGTCAAATAAAATAAAATGCACAACTTACTGGCCCAAGGCACATTAACAAATGCTATCCTCATTATCCAGGCCCACGATGCTTTTACTGTTAATTCCAAAACGAAACCATCCGTTAATTAATCTCTTCCTATTCTCTCCTTCCCCCCTAACCCAGGCGGCTAGTAATAAGCTTTTTACCCCTACTGCTTATCTGATCTGCATAGTGTGGCTAATGACGATGACAAGCCCTGACCTGGAGCCGACACTTCAGTGCCCAGGATTCCGACCCTGTTCTTACTCTGTGAAGAGCTGGTGAACTTTTCACCTTTTGTTCAAATTGGGTATGCATGTTTCAAATCTTATCTGCTGTAGGACACTGATGCCCTGATTTTTAACCTTGCTTTGGCTTCAAGCTCTTATTTTGTTTTGGACACAGCCACGTCGTTAAGGATACTGTATAAGGCAGGTTTGTCTAGATGAACTGAAGGCACACATATGTGCAAACACACACAGAAGCCTGGAAGAGCCTATTGTTACTAATATTGAGTCTATGTTGAAGGAGCTGAGAAGCTGGGGTGTCTGCTGTCAGTGGGGGATGGTAGTAGTGGTGGTGGCTGAAGCAGCCATAGGAGCAGCTGGAGCATCTGGAGCAGCTGGAGCATCTGGAGCAGCTGGAGCAGCAGAAGCCAGAAGTAAACTCGCCCAGCAGGCAAAGCTTGTGTGTCTGCATGTGTTGTTATATCTCAGATGTCTGGGTGGAAGCAGTAAAATGCTGCCCATGTTGAGGACACTTTTTTCCCCCTCCTCACTCACTGTTGCACATGCCAGTCATCTCAGGAAATGCCCTCACAGATAGACTCTTGTGCTTAACTGGGCCTAGAGTTAATCTAGTCTAGTTGACAACCAAAACCAATTTTCACAGATGCCATCTATAGCTGTAGGTAAAGTAGTGTGGAAGTCAATAAAATAATATAATAAATAATACATTAAGAGGCAGAGAATCACCACTTTGGATTGCCCTCCATAACGACCATGCATGCTTCTAAGTGCTGCGTGCTGTTGTTAGTGGATTGGAAATATTTGAGGGGGATCATGCTGGTGAGTGTACACCTTTCTCCAGAAGCCAAGGAAAACGCACTGTCTCTCTAGGCTGATGCTCCTGTGGAGGCGATGAATCTCCTCCAGGAACCTTTTGTGTATCAACAGGAATCTGTGTCTTGAGTGTTTGACCTCATTCTTTACACCAATTCCTGTGTGGATCTGTATTTTTTCGAGTAAAATTTGAATCAATGGCTGTGGGTGAAAAAAAAAACTCTAAGAAGAGAAGAAAGAATCAAAATTAACAATTTAAGAAGAGTGAGGATAAATAACTGCAGATTCAAGGCTTACCTGGGCTACAGAGTGAGTTCCAGGTTAGCCTGGTAAACTCAGTAAGATCATGTTCAAGAGTAAAAATTAAGAAGAGGAACGGAGCTGTAGTTAGTGGTCGAAAACTTGTCTGGAGTATGATACCTTGAGTCTAATTTCTTGCACTACAAAGAACAGCCAGGAAGGAAGAAAAGGTAAAAAAAAAAAGACAAGGAAAATGAATCATTAAATTGTTGTTGCTAGTCAATTATTTGAACACTTTACTTAGCATATGTCCTTTTCCTTTCTTGTGAGGCATGAAACCAGGGCTAGGGTTCTGTACTATTTTAAGGATTTTGTGTGGCAGACATCTTTTATCCTTTCCTGGAGGAAGTGAGGGGTCCTTATGGCCCATTTCAATACACAGGAGTTTCCTAAGGGCAGGGTTCACTCCCTTTACTGCCACCAGCCCATGTGCAAGTCCCTGACCCTCCCCACATTGTCTTGTGATCCTTGGAAGTTAGGAATTGCCTTCGACTTTGACAGTGCAGTGATTAAAGCTTTCTCTGTGACTATGAAACTGAGCTCTGGCTCTGATCTCGGAGCCTCTTGTTCTCTCCCAGTGTCCACGCTTCCTGAGAGTGCAGTGAGGGTTTTACGCAGACGCTTAATGTTGTCACAAAACCTAATGTGAACTAAGATACAAGCTGTGATGTGGATGGTGAAGATTTTAGTGAAAACAAAATGTTTGGAGGCAGAGTTGGACCCTCCAGTTAACATTGTCAGTGGTTATATTGATCCTTCGAATATGTTTTGGGGAAAAGTGTAATCAGGTTTGACAGCTTGCTTCGAAGGTGCCGATTCATGGTGTGGGGTGGACAGATAGAAGGCCTTGCTATTTACCTGACTTGAGTGAGGAGTTAGAAGCTGTAGTAACTGTCTTGCTTTGCTGATTGTATTAGTCTGGGTTCTCTAGAGTCACAGATCGTATGGGCAGTCTCTATGTAGTTAGGGAATTTGTCGATGACTTACAGTCTGTAGTCCAACTCCCCAACAGTAGTCAGCAGCAGCTGTGGATAGAAATCCAAGGATCTTGCAGTTGCTCAGTCCCACGAAGCAAGCCGGCAAGGAAGAATGAGTCTTCCTTCTTTCAATGTCCTTATATATGTCTCCAGTAGAAGGTGTAGCCCAGAATAAAGGTGTACACCTTTAATCCCAGATGAACTTGAAATCTGGGATTAAAGGTGTATGTCTCCACACCTTTAATCCCAGATGACCTTGAACTGGAATCCATGCTTCAAGATCTCCATGCTAAGTCCAGGTCAGAAACTTATATCTCTGAGCCTCCAAATTAGGATCATAGGTGAGCCTTCCAATTCTAGATTGTAGTTCATTCCACATATAGTCAAGTTGACAACCAGGAATAGCCACTACACTGATGTTTATGACAATCGTCCCTTCATTATAGTAACAATTACTATATTATAGTAACGTTAATTTCAAGCCTTTAAATGAGCATCTAGTGCACAATTCTCAGAATTAGGAAGACAGAACAGTATTACCATCTAGGTCGCACGTTTAAAACTGCAGGATGGTACAGATCCGCTCCTCTGTTTTCAGAGAATGTTTCCTTATGTTCAGTCATACATTCTTTCAGCTCTTGTGTTTTTTCCATCCCTTCTTCCATGACCCCTGAGCCTTGAGTCTGGGCTGCGGTATACATGCTCACGTTAGGGCTGAGTAGACTCTCATTCTCTGCATTGGGCAGTTGCATGTTTCTGTGTCAATCATGATCTGATGCAAATGTGAGGTTCTCGGATACGAGGTGAGTCGCCGGGTTACGGTGACAGCTAACTGACACAGGCAGCAGGTAGGGCGGTGGGAATGAGTCCAGTCGGTTTAAATGTAATTCACAGCGCTGTAGACATGGGGAGACGCGAGTGAGAGATGAGACAGCTTAAAAGGCATTGCGAGAAGAATTACATCAAACCCAACATGGCCTGGTAAACTGGACAGATCAAACACTTCTTGCTAAGCCCATGGAACCAGAGAATAGATATACTGCCAAACCTGAGATGTGGTGACATGGAATGAAGAGGTGACACGTATCCTGCTATCAGTAACATCCCAGAAAGCCAAGGAAAGTCAAGAAAAAGAAAAAAAATGCTATTTAATTTTTTATTACATTTACATTTTTTTCTTCTTGTGCAGGGGTCTGACAATGACAACACATGCATAGAGGTCAGAGGGCCACCTGAGAGAGTCAGTTCTTTCCTTCCACCAGGTGAGTCCCAAGGATTGAACTCAGGTCAGCAGGCTTGGCCGCAAGCTCCTTTACCTACAGAGCCATCCCACAGGTCTCTAATATTATTTCTCATAAAACGAAAGCACGTCGTAAATGAAATCTCAGAGGTCTTGTAACAGACATTATTCTTCAACAAGCTTACGAATTCTGGGTATGTTAGGAAAAGCGTTCACAAATACAGTCTGGGTATAGGTCATAGTGTTAAGTAAGAATGGTTATTTAAAAAGGGAATGGGGAGGTGCTCTGTGCCCTGTAATTTAGTGTCTGTCAAACTAGCACACACTCGGGGAGCTGAAGGCGTGAGAACTGGAGGACTTTGCCCCGGGTGCCCAGAGGCGAACTAAGACAGTGTTAGGTGAGCGCTTGTGTTTCTTGGTGCTTCCATGCGTAGTTAGAAGAGACTTCTCCCCACGCAAAGACACTTATTGTTATTATCTGTACCACCACCGTTACATGAATATTTATGATGATGTCACAATAAAATATGTCTTTGAACCAGAAATTAATGAAATTCTCTTATTTTATGGTTTTATAGAGCCTCAAGTTCCATAAATAAGTTTTATTTCTCTTTAGTTGCAAGGAATAAATTTAGATGCATTTCTTTAGGGCAGTATTGCTGGTAGCAATATTCTATTAGGAAAATAAGAGAAGAAATGACTTTAGAAGAGTAAATATACGGCTTTATTTATGACATCAATATGCACTTGTATCATGAAAATACACAATGTGTATAAAATCCACTTGTAAATTCTGATTTTCTAAATGACAGTAACCAAGGGAAAGGGCAGATAACATGTGGATAACACTCGCCGTGTGATTTTCCAGTGCAAATCTTGAAATTTTACAACAAGGCTTTTTTTTTTTTTTTTTAAAAATTGTAGACTTTATCATTCTTATTTTGGAGTTCAGGGGATATGCAGACTATTTAGGGAAGCAGAGCACATACTGAGTCAAATTCAGACAGAGAGCTGCTTACACAACAGTGGTGATTTGGAACCCTGTTATCAAAATGTGGGGCCATAAAGGTCTGGGCTCCGTTTTCACTTCTGTCCTTCCATAATTCTTAGTCTCTCCTTCCTTTATCCATACAGTAGTCAGACACCTCAGATACAAGTGCACACTTTCCCCAAAGGAGGTAACATCCCTAGAAGTTTTCAACAACAGTAAATGTTGAGGGAAAGTGAAAAACTGTCCTGGTCCTCCAAGGCCAGAACTCAACGACACTTTAAAAAAAAAAAAAAAAAAAAACTCTTATTTTTCTCTTCATTTAGACATCACTGCCATGTGGTGAAAAAAAAAATTTCCTCTTTAGAGACAAACTTTTACCCACCTTCTGAAATCTCTCTCAATACCGCCCGCAAGCCTACTTATACATAGTCAAGTTTTAAGAATGCAGGCTAGCAACCTTCTCCCTGCCTTCCTGCCTGCCTGATATCTGGCCAGGGATTCTTCTTCCTTCATATCTGCTGCTCAGGACCCCAGGAGATGTCAGATGGCTCTGGCATGCCTTAGGGAGGAATGCCCCTCAAAGAGTTGAGCCAGTCTCTCTGGACCTCATGTTTCCTCCTAGTGATTTTCCAGCCTCTGGTCCCAGCCCCGCTCCTTGTGTATAACTCTCCACTGTGGAATAATGTATTTGAGGAAGCTCTAAATCTTTCTTTCTGTCCCCTCACGTGATCCACTAGTTCATGCACTGGTTGTGTTGAGCAAAGTGTTCCTTTTGATGTTTTAGTGAGTGCTGTTGAATAGAGTATCTTCTCTCTCTCCCTTTTTATTGGTTATTTTATTTATTTACATTTCAAATGTCCCTCTTCCCAGTTTCCCTTCTACAACACCCCCATCCCCTGCCCCCCTCTGCCTCTATGAGGGTGCTCCCCCAACCACACACCCACTCCTGCCTCACCTCCCTAGCATCCCCCTATGCTGATTTTAACCCAGAATTGTTCCTGTCTAAAGACAATGCAGGGACAAAGAATGGAGCAGAGACTGAAGGAAAGGCCATCCAGAGACCACCCCACCTAGTGATCCCTCACATCTGCGGACACCAAACCCCAACACTACTGCTAATGCCAAGAAGTGTTTGCTGACAGGAGGCTGGTATAGCTGTCTCCTGAGAGACTCTGCCAGATTGTGACCAATACAGATGTGGATGCTCACAGCCAACCATAAGACTGAGCACAGGGTCCATAGTGGAGGAGTTAGAGGAAGAACTGAAGGAGCTGAAGTGGTTCTCAATCCCATAGGAAGAACATCAATATCAATTTACTGGACTGTTTTCTCTTTTAGCAACAGTGTCCCCATTGAGGCTAGCACAGTGCAATGAAAACATCTTGGGAATCTTAAGCAGGCTCCCAAGGAGCAGAATTGGTGACCAGAAAACTGGCAGGAGTTGGAGTAATGGGGTGGAAGCCTCTGTGTTCAACCTCTTGGACCCAGAGCACTTTCATTAAGAAGCCTGTGAGAACTATGACTATATCTCCCAGTTCTAACTCACCAAGACAACTCTCTTCTGGCCCTAAGGGAAATAAATACTCTTGAGGTAAATAAAACATTTTATCCTCAACTATTTTGTAGCCTCATTTTGTGGGGTCAGTTCACCCATGTTCCTTGAATATTATTAGCTAATACCTTAATAAGGGTCATTAGGAGACAACAGGGGTAATAAAGGTGGGAGAGAGAGAGAGGAATTTTGAACATCATTTGATTTTACCCAAGACTGGATCAGGTTCAAAGATTGACAGGGTCTTTGTTCCATCTCAACCATAGTCCTTCACTATTCACATGCAGTGCGTGCTCTGTGCAATCCCACAATGACACGCCATCGATGGGACTTAGTAGTTCTCAAACCACGTACACGGCTTATTTTTATCATGCCAGGAACTTCATGCTTTCTATAAAAATAGTTAAGCCCCACAGTGGTGGTGCATGCCTTTAATCCCAGCACCTGGGAGGAAGAGACAGATGGATTACTAAATTCGAGTCCAGCCTGGTCTATAGAGTGAGTTCCAGGACAGCTAGGGCTATATAGAGAAACCCTGTCTTGAAAAAGCAAAAAATTAAAAATGAAAAAAAAATAGTTCATTTATATTGCACCTTGATTATTTATTTCACTTTTTTCTTAAATATAGAACTGTTTTAAAGATTACAGAAAATCTAGGTGGAGAGCAGTGGCAGAGATAGCAGTCAGCAGTCAGCAGCCAGCGGCCATCTGTTGTATTGGCTTCCCTTATGCAAACCAAGGAAACCTTGCTTTTCCTTTGTAAGAGTTTGCATGAATTTTTGTAATTTAGAGATTATATACATGCAAAATAGCTTGAAAAGCTGTATATTAAGCTCATAATGTCTTCTCCAAAGTTCTGGGAGCATGGCTTAGGTCATAATATGATTGATGTGGTTCAAATATAAACATCCAAATGAATATGATCAAGCTTGGATTACATAGTAAGATTTATTTTTCTATTTTCTAAAAATTTCAGAAATTTTTGTAATTGGCTTTGGAACTAAATTAAAACTAGAGTCAATTTACTTTTACCATATAATCATATTTCTTGTCTTTCCCTAACTTTTAATCAGATGTTGATCCACAAGATCTCCTGTCTGCTTTCGAATTTAAGATCTGTTTCCCAGAATTTTTTATCATACTATATTTTTTTCAGAGATCCATAATTTTGGATTATAGTAGCAGTCATTAAATTCTTACAGCCTCCAGTGAAACAACTCTTCTAAAGAGATGGTATTTATTTTCCTTGACATGTGTGGCAGCTTGATTTTTTTTCAAAAGTCGGTTTACTAAATGCCACAGCCCATATATTTGTCTATTTTCAAAAGCAATGTGATGGTTGGAAATTAGCTCTAGGGTCAGAGTGCCCCTTGAGAGTCTTCCTTCAGTAGATTCTGTCTTGTGGGGGGCTTGCTTATCAGCTGCCTTGAGCCCTATCCCCACTCTACCATAAAAATGCCTGAGCTAGAAGCTCAGCAGAGCACCAGCCAGCAGTTGCTAAAAGTCTTCTCTAAAGAGACCTGTAGCTACAAATCCCTGCTAATATTTATGCAGCTATTTGCAAAAAGAATTTCTGGGACTCTTGGTGAGTGGATGGCACATGGCCATTACAACCACAGTGGTTGCGGGTGCTTGGAATGTCCAGTAGGAAGCCCTGGAGAATTTTAAAAGTCAGAAGCATACTTCTATTATGAAATGAGTATTTAATATACAGGGAAAGACAACCACATGCCCAAATAACACACTGACGTAAAAAGACAACAATTACTCTAAACCATTCTAAGGAGGCATTTTTTTTTTGTGGTTTTACAAATTTATTACTTTGTTTTCTAACCCTAACAAGATTACCAACAGTGATGGAATTCAGTGGATTTAAATGCCAGTCCATAATAAATTGTGTTAGAACAACCAGGATGTTTTAAAACTGCTATCACTTTGATTTTTTTTTTTAAACATGTGGTCCTTAGAGCCTAAATGTGAAACTGTTGAATCCAGATACTAATGGATTGCTAATTTTAAAAACACTTAAACAAATGCCGACATAGACATTATTGAGTTAAGGAACACATCTGAGACCTCCAAGAATAACAACAACAACAACAACAGTACCTTTAGTAAATGTCTCAGCACAGCTGCATAATACAATTCACTCTAGAAATGAGAGGTGAAAATCACATGGCCTCTGCCTTAAGAAACGCAGTGGGAAGGGGAAGATCTCTGGGTGTCAGGTTGTTAAGAACGTGTGTTACCAGAGGAGAAATGAATCTCAAGCATTCTGCAAAACCCAGGGAGGCTTGCACACGTGGTAACTCTTGGGTAGAATATTGTAAGCTGGTGTTGGGATTCAGAGGACTAAGACTTTCTAGGCAAAGCCATGGGCTTGAAACAGCTTGCTGCATGTTAGAATCCCTTTAAAAAAAAAAAAAAGTTCTCAAAAAACAAAACAAAACAAAACAAAAAAAAGTTCTCTGTGCCTTCCTTCTTAGAGCCCCTATTTCCCTC